>CM021106.1:585427956-585680456 GCA_007115665.2 Sequoiadendron giganteum | reverse complement strand
TGAGCTACATTCTTTGGTAGTATGCCCATATTAAAAATAACGTGTAAAAATTATGAATTTATAATTGACAAGGAAACTATTACATAGATTGGTTCTCTTGTATCAATATCTTTCATGATATTGTTTTCCCCTCATCTATTTCATTATCAATATGTTTCATGATATTCTTTTCCACTCATGAGTTTGAAGTATCCTGTGACAAATTATTCTATTGTTCTTGTAACAAGGATTGTTTCCAACTTTTACAATACTATAAATTTTGTGATGGTCATTTTGTTTGGATGGAACATGTTATATGTCTTCTATAAATATGTTTCATAATGTTCTTTTTTATTCAACTATTTCAAGTTCGTGATCACAAAGTGCTCTTCATGAATTTTTTTTTTCTCAGTTCCTAATATCAAGCTAATCATTACCATAATTTTCTTTTTTTGTATACTCTATGTTTTAAAGTTGACTTTTTCATCATCTATTATCTTCTTGTTCATACAAGTCAAGTAGTCTATGTAATAGTTGGCTTGTCAATTCAAAAGTTGAGCTACATTATTTGCTAGTAAACCCACATTAAATAGAACTTGTAAATGTAATGGGTCCCAATAATCTATGCAAAATGGTTGTAAGGCCATAGTGTTAATTAGAAATTTGAGCTACATTGCTTGGCATTCAATATTATAGAGAAATAGAGAAGACTTACCTAGGGTTTTTAATGATGATGTGGAGCTTACCTCTTCATCAAAGGGTGTTCCTAAATGTTGCTTAGTGGTCAATAAGGAGTGCAAGGAAATTATGAATTTAGAATTCAAAAGGAAAATTTTATATAGATTGGTTGTCTTCTATCAATTTTTTTCATTATATTCTTTTTCCTTCATGTATAACATATTATTCTATTGTTCTTGTAAGAATGATTGTTTTCAATTTTTAAAATTCTATAATCTTTGTCATGGTTGTTTTGTTTTGATGGAACATGGTATATGTCTTGTATCAATATGTTTCATGATGTTGTTTTTTATTGAATTGTTTGAAGTTTGTGATAACAAAGTGTTCTTCAAAAGAAAGTGTTTATTGCCCTGGTTTAGCTCTTGGAAATTGTGAAATTATGTAGGCTGCTACAAACTGCAACCATGGTGTTCATCTGTACCTTTGGGCTGGTTGTAGCTTTACATAGATAGATATATATACACATATATATATGTATTCAATTCCTTGTTTTATATTTAAAAATATATATATAGGCACATATATATATCCATGTATATAGACAAAGACCACTATGGCTTGTTTGACAATCCAATAGTAATTTATATATTCACATGTATATCGAAACATATGTGTATGGTGTCTTTATTCGTATTTATGTAGACTTTCATTTAGAAAGAGTATAAAATACCAAAGGACCACAATGCCTCTTTCGACAATGCAACTTAATCACTATATTTTCTAACACATTTTGGAGTATGCTTTCCCATACTACAGTATTGAATATTGCATTGACTTCCTACAATTCTATGGTGCACTAGCGCCAAGATGCATTAACCCTCATGTGAGCAAACACTTACCATTTTGCTTCCATGTATTGAGGCAACCAACTCCACCACCACCAAATCACATAGTTAGCAAACTTGATGTTGTTATATTGTTATAAAAAGCTGCTAGAAACTCCCTCCCCCCTCCAAAGTACATATGGATATATATATATATATATATATATATATATATATATCTCATTATATGTGTTTTTTTAAATGTGTAGAGAAAGGGTAAATTCAATGCATATATGTACTTAATCATTTTCATTCTTGCTATTGTATATTCTATTGTTTGCATTAAAAGGGATGAAGGCAGCAGAAACAAGTATTAGAAAAACACTTAAGAATGATACATAGATCATAGATGATTGAATATCCACACTAAACATATTCATACAAGACAAGCATTATGTGTAAGAGTTGGATCGTCAATTCAACATTCTAGCTAGATTCTTTGACACCAAACACACATTAAATAGTACTTGTAAAGCCAATGAGTACCAATAACCTATACTTGGCTTTGTGGTTGGTTTTATAATAGATTGAAGGGTTTTAAATTGTTGCTCTCTGCAATCTGTGTGTTGTTTTACATGTTTGTTTTCTATAAATTTTTTATTTATTATTTATGTTAAAATTGTTTTTATGTGCAATCTATAAGCCATTTTACATGGGTGTTGCAGTGAAAATAATAAAAAAGGTTAGTAGATTATCAATATTTATAACTTGTCTACTAGTTGGTATTGTATGTTGGAATACAATATTTTTTAAATTTTTTATTATGAAATAGAGGTACCAATCAACCAACTATAATTGAAAACTTTCCTCCCTCTAAAAGGTTCTGGAACTATGTCTACGGTACCAGGCTTTGTGGATGGGTCTCCAAAGCCCCCCAAAATTGATTTCGTGATTGATTTGTTGACACCTCCCATAGGTCCCACTACGAAGTTTGGCTCTGAGGATGCCATCCACCATCCTACAAATCCTGATTCTGTAAGTTTATATTTCCTTTTCATTATTCCTGCTACAAATTTTTTGTTAGTGTTTTCTTTCTCTCTTGTAATAAATTTGAACATCGCCTATAATTTTCTTTGCTTTTAGGATGCTCAAATACAAAAAAATACACTACATACACTTTTCTATTTATGTTTCTAGTTTTATTGGCTTTTAGGTGTATACAGAGATGGATGGACCTAGTAAAACATATAGATGTGGAAGTAAATATACATTGATCTTTTAGAACACATAAAATTATATCTTTGCAGCCTTTGTTTTCCTTACTCATTTTATCCATTTGGTGTAATGATGTGCATTTTCCTTGATCGAACTTGTCTTTGTACGCTACAAAGAAACAACCAACGTTGACTTCATTTTCAATTTTTCTAATCAATGTTGGAGATGTTGTAACCTCTTTGGTCCTTCAGCTTTTTGTCCTTCAAAAAAATTGGTGGTGATGAAGGGCAGGTTGAGTGATACAAGGTTCTTTTGTATGATGGAAACCATAGGAAAATAAGAACCTTGCCTTCCAAATGCAATGATTTGTTATTTTAACGTGCCTTGAAAATAGGGTCCCTTGTATGTTTAAATGACTACGTCTGTAGGAATTTCCAAGATTCAAGGTGGGTTGCGTTGTTTTTTGCCTATTTTTAAAAATTATCTTCTTGCTTTATATCTGTGCAATATAATGTTTCCAATATATTTTTTTTCTTCTTCTCCAAGGCCTTAATCATATTCAGCTTAGTTGTGATTAATTCTGATTCTCAAATCATTGGCACCCCTAGGTATCTGTTCAAGCAACAAGAAGAGAAAATGTTGGGACTAGACTTGCCTTCTCCTTCTAAATGGACCCCTAGATTCGGTTTGCAATTGTCCCCTAAAAAACAAAGAAGCCCTGCAAATGTCATCCTTGTTAAAGCTTTGAACATTTATCAAAATGTTTGGATAGTGAAAGGTCATGTAACACATATTAGAGAGATGAACCATTTCTAGAAACAAAGAGGTGAAGGGCAACTTTTTAGTTTTGACATTATAGATAGCGAGGGCATAGAAATACGTGTTACTTCTTTTGATGATATTGTTGAACTACATTACGGTTGATTTGAGGTTGGTGCAACTTAGTGAATATCAAGAGGATTGGTCAAGGAAGCAAATAAAAAATTCAATAAATTAAATAGTAACCTTGAAATTGTTTGGATGAAAAATTAACAATAAAATGGTGTGCAGATCAGATTCTCATGCCAAAACAAATCTCTATATTTGTGCCAGTTAGTGACATAAAAAATTATAGTGATGATAGCTTGGTTGATATTATTGGCATTGTAGTACATGTTGGGTACATATCAACTGTTCAAAGGAAAAATAGATCTGAAACAATCCAAAGAACTATCAAACTATATGATATCTCTACTTGTTTCATTGAAGTTAATTTGTGGGGTCCAAGATGGCAAGAAAAAGGTGATGCCTTAGAGTGGATGTACCTTTTTGGTGATATAGTCATAGTTGTTGTGCGAGGTGGTCATGTAGGCTACTTTAATGGTAAATTTATCAACACATCAACAACAATAGTCCTTGACATTAACCCTTCTATTCCTAAGGAAAACACTCTTAGATTCAAGGGCCCAATCAAAGTAGAACAAATGGTTTCATATTCTTCTATACCTCATAGGTTGCATCCTTCAAATGATAGGGTTACTATTGCATTAATCTTGAACAAGTGCCTTGGCTTGCCAAAAATTGTTGAAGCCATTTTTAAAGAAAGCATTCAAATTGAAAAAATAGAGTGTTTATGTTATCTTTCTTGACCTTCATTGGTTAATGGAAAATAATGCAAAAGAAAATGCACACGGCCCCATGTTGATGTTTGGTTTTGTGATCGTTGCCAGATGGAAATTGAGGAATACAACTATCGCTATCTTTTGTAGTTAAAGTTGCAAGACCATTTAGGAAGCCCTTGGTGTATTGCTTTCGATGAAGTTGCCACTAGTTTACTACAAATTCTAGCAAAAGACCTCTACATATTGCAGAATAGCTCTGAGCCTATGACAGATCCTATTGCTCTTATTAAAGGCCTTGCTTGTAAACCATACATCTTTACTATCTTTATCAGAACTGAGACTTACAATTATGTGGAGCGGCTTAAGACAATGATAGTGAAAGCAACAAAACTTGATTTCGAAGTGGAGTGTAAACTGTTTCTTTCCAACATAGTAAACATATCTACCCTTGCTCAGGAAAAAGGCTATAGTAGCGAGCCTGTGCTTTGACTGTTGTTTCACACTTCCTATATTTTCCCGTGCTCTTTCATTTTTAATGCTCCCTATGGGATGTTAAGACTTCTATTTTACAAATATGAACATAATTTATTCCTACATTTGCATATATATATTTTCATATTCATTAACCTACCATCCTTTTTATTTTACCATGCTGTCAAGATTGTTTTTATTATGCATTCTCACTATGATTCTTCATTCCTACTATATTGTGGAATTTTGAGTTCTTGTATGCATACTATAAATTCCTTTCTTTCATTTATAATCATTGAATAGCAGTATTATCTTCAATGGCAAACATATAACAATAGTCAAGTACTAAAAATGGTTAACAGAGAAATATGTATAGTAGTTGTATATATTTTTATATATTGGAATGTTCAAACCAAGTTACTCCTATTGTGATCATGATGCATACATATACATTTATATCCACATGAATAGATATATATTTTGTTATATTTTTGTGTGTAGTTACTTTCACCATCATAACTAATATTGAAATAAAAAAAATAAATAAATAAATAACATCAAAGTAATAAATAATTTACTACCATATAGGCACCAGGAACAATATGTCATGCCTAGAATTATGGAATAGTTTTTTTTAAAGAATAGTTTTAAACTGAATATTATTAATTAAAGATGTCACTAATAACTCTTTAAAAGTGGACAATCTTTTAATCTTCCATATTTTTCATAAATATTATTTAATCCACAACTCCAAGTCTCTGGTGTATTTCTATGCATGTGTATCTTAAAATAGTTAAATAGTAATCTACCAATTGATTGATTACCCAAAAGAAAAAAGGTCAAATAAAGATGTGCATCTAGGTCTAATGAATATGAAATTAAGATTAGGTAAAATTATATCATAAATGAAGCAATCTATATAATAAGTCGCTGCTCAATTCTAAATTCAAGTTGCATTATTTGGCACTACATATTATAGACAAATAGGAAAACTATAAAAGAGCTACTAACAAGACATTTTCTATGTAACAGTTTTGTTGTTAATTATAAGCTCATAATTTTTTTGCAATCCTTATTCACATATGGGAAACATTTAGGAACATCCTTTGTTGAAAAGGTAAGCTTCATGTTGTCATTAAAAAAATTAGGCGAATCTTCTCTATTTATCTATAATATTTAGTGCCAAGTACATCGAGAATAGAAAAGGTGAGAAACATTACTAACCCTAGCCATATTTTTGTGACAGAAAAAAGAAGATTTAACTACAATTGTTCATATGGTAATGACTATAATGCCAATGATGCACAGAGATAACTACAAACAATAAACAAAGGACGAGAAAGTATATGTATATGTGTATGTATGTGTGTATATATATATATATATGTATGTGAATATATATGTATATGTATATGTGTATGTATGTGTGTATATATATATATATATGTATGTGAATATATATGTATATGTATATGCATATGTATATATATGTATATGTATATGTATATGTATATATATTTATATCTATATGTATGTATATGTATATGTATATGTATATGTATATGTATATGTATATGTATATGTAAATGTGTATGTATGTGTATATATATATATTCATATGTATAATGTTGATCTATAGAATCCTCTTTTGAGCATTCTATTGTTCCGCTCTTCCTCTATATTGCTTTGACAAACATATAGTCTTTTGTACATTACATGTTTTTCTTAGTATGTTATAAGACTCCATGCAATTTGTGAGGTCGTGCCTGAGTCTTCACAAAAGTGGTGGAGTTTCTTGAGCACAAGGGTTGGCGATAGTGGGATTGGTTTCCTCATTCAACAGGTACATAATGGTGAAAACGTATCACACACCTTTACTGGTTAGCATATTGGATGGTTTAACAAGTGTTGTGTTCTACAATCTACACTGTGTTGTCACCCCTACTATTGTTGTAAGTTGTTTTCAAACTATCTTTCTGACCGTTCCATAGACATCTAACCACTAATATGTATTTTGATAGATTGAAATAAAATGTTGCTTTGTAGTTATACGATGTTTTCCTTCAAACAAGCATAGAAGGGAAAGAAGATACAAAGCCCATCTATGGAACTATCCATGCCTAAAAGATGCCCACATCTATAACCATAACCAAGGTTTGTTTTATAAATATATATTTTTCTAATTTATGCATTCAACCCTTTTCTTCCTATAGGGCTACATATGCTCTAGTACATACCAAAGTTATAGATTAAGCCTTTCTTTTTCTGCAAAGCTAGATACATTCCAGTACATACCAGCATCGAGTATGTTTAAAAATGTATTTGTATACATTGTATGCTTTGAAGAAAAACCTTTGGTACTTCTTTGATGTCTTCCTTTTAATGATATTTTTGTATATCATTTATGGAATTCATTCTGCTTTGAAACAAGACCTCTTGTATATTCTTCTTTTCCTATATTTATCAACATTACAAACAAATTCAGTCTTTCCCAGTTCTTTATCAGCATTCTATTTTTTGAAAAAATTATTGCACCACAAAAAAGCACTAGGAAAAGCAATCCATATATTGGAACACACAATTTTTTTAGCAGTTTTGTCATTGTGTGATATATGATGGAACTACATCAAATTTTTCATTAGTGTTTCATGCTTTTCCTAGTTGACATTTTGCCACAAGCCCATGAGGCTTCATGATGGCGATGTGGTGGGGGGGATACCAATCATATGATTTGCGCTTTTTCCTTTCCCTGTCATATTAGATATATATATATATACATACAATGTGAACTGTATGTGAAAATCAATCATTTGAAACATAGATAGATACATATACACATATATATATTGAAGACCAATAGAGTATTTATGTGAGAGGTATTAGAATAACACTTATTTGTTACTAAATACTATACACAACCATTCAACTTCCTTGTTTTGAGGACACCAACTCCACCACCACCAACGCATGTAATTACCAAGCACCATGTCACCGCAAAAAAAACATGGTCAAGTCTCCACTAGTCGAGGCATCTGTGGCACTGGAAAATCCAATTCATGGTTGGGATGACAAAAAAAATGATGGAAACTTCATGAAAATTCTCAGGCAATGGTTGTTTCGACAATACAAGTTAATCAAAGTATACTTTCCCACACTACAACACTCAAAATTGCATTTACTATGCTCGCCCACATTTAGTTTTCCTTCCCCCATAATACAACAATGATAGAATGCATTAACACTCCCACAAGAAAACACTTGCCATTCAACTTCGATGTATCAAGGTATCTCTAGCACTAGGAAACAAAAAAATTGGTTGGGTTGAACCAAAAAAACCAGTGGAAACTTGAAGCAAATTATTGGCCAATGGTTGTTCTGACACTACAACCAATCAAAATATACTTTCCCACATTGCAACACTCAATATTTCATTCACTTTGTCTGCCTGAAAAACACCTATTAGAGGAAAATGGCAGACGCTCTGAAAACCGCATTAAATAGAACTTTCAGATATGAAGAATAGAAGAGGAAAACTGCAATAATAAACAATTTGTTACAGGGAACTAAAAAGAAGAATATCATGATGAACAATTTTGCATCATGGGGCAATTGATCTAGTTCAATCTCAAAGTATGTGTGAATGAACAAAAAATTCAAATATTTAAATAAAATTTCAAAATTTCAATCATATCTACAATTTGTCTTATGTTAATAGTTGTAACGACAAAGATACACGGAGGTAACTAAAACAATAAATGGATGACGATAAAATTACTAACCCTAACCATATTTTTTGATGAAAGGAACAAGATTTAGCTACAATTGCTCCTATGGTAATGGGTATAAGGTGAAAGATGCACAGAGATAACTACAAAAAATAAACGAGGGACGAAAAAATCACTAACCCTAACCATATTTTTTGACAAAATAAAAAATATTTAACTGCAATTTCTCCATCCATACACACCCATAACACCAAACACCTATGTAAAGCAAGTTATAGATTTCAGACAACAACAGTTTTAACATAAACAATAAATAAATCATTTAGGAATAAACACCCATGTAAAATGACTTACAGATTACGGATAATTTGTCCAAAATGTGTATAACACCAGAGACTCCATTGTAAATTCGAGTTACATTGCTTGGTATTCAATATTATGCACAAATCATTTATGTGCAATACCTATGTAAAATGACTTACAAATTCTAGAGCACAACAGTTTTAAAATCCTCAAATCTACTATAGAATAGACCTGGTGGTGATGATTATTAGAATACTCTTATACCAAACCAACACCACAATGGCTCTTTTGACAATGCAACTTAATCAATATATTTTATTTCCATACAAAAAAAAAACAATGACAATTAAGAGTTTGTTATCAGGAGCTTCAAATAGATGAGGCAAAAAAATATCATGCAATATATTGGTACAAGACACACAGTCTATGTAACAGTTGTAAGAGGTATTAGAATAATACTTAAGAATCAAATATATGTGGTTCTTCAGTGTTTGGATAATAGTTCTTTTAGAATTTACCTATTTTTGTAAAATATTTACTACCAAATAATGGAGCTCAAATTTACAATATATGCATATATATATGTGTGTGTGTGTGTGTGTGTGTGTGTGTGTGTGTGTGTGTGTGTGTGTGTGTGTGTATACCATTTATGCAAAACATCCATGTAAAATGACTTACAGATTGCAGAGAATAATAGTTTTAAAACCCTCCAATTTGCCACACCAGCAAGTAAATACAATATTCAATGTTTTGGATAGTGTAGGAAAGTATAGTCCAAAATATGCAAGAAAAAATATATAGATTCATTTGTATTGTCAGGAGAGCCCTTGTGGCATTATGAATATTGTACACACACTGAATGATTAAATGCTTTGTTCTTAACATCTCAATGATATATCATGGAATGTTGTGGCTATATTGTATTGATTTTCCTTGCAACGTACCAAATACTTATACATGCTATTTTGTTGTGGCTCTATTGTACTCATTTTTTTGACAATGTAGCAAACAAGTGTTATTCTAATACCTATTATACAATTCCTCTATTTGTCTTCAGTTTCTACTACCACAAAATGTAGCTCAAATCTTATATCGATACGTTTCATGATATTATTTTTGCATCATCTATTTCAATCCCCCTCAAACAAATTACTCAGAGTTTCTTATGATAGTCGTAGAGCTTCCTACGTGCATACATTGATGGTGCTTCAGTTGGTTGCCTCGATAGGCCAAACTAGAAGTCAAGCATTTGGTCATGTCAACAATTCTCATTAGACAAGGAAACACTTACACAGACTTCTTTCCTTGTATCAATATGTTTCATGTGGGTTTCAATTATCTGTCATCTATCTCTAATTCTTAAAGTGTTTTCCTAATAGTTCTTTTACAATTACTCTATTTTATCTACTAGCTTGAATTTTCAATTGAGAAGCTAGTTGTTACATAGATTGATTGTTTTGTACCAATATATTTAATGATATTATTTTTCCTTTCTCCCCCAAAGAAAAAAGTGCATTATGTATCAGTACGTGGTCCATGTAACAATTGGCCTCTCAATTCGATGACAATTTTAACTATATTCTTCCTTAGATTGCATTTGTGTTTTTAATATAGGTAGATTTAAACTCATATCATGAGATTAAATGGACATTTCTATTTATTGTATATTGTTCTATACATCCCATCTATCCATCTTCTTGTAACCATCTTCAAACCCCATTATGCTAATTCTTTACCAGGATATTTTCCTTTCGCAGACTTTTCAAACCAAAAAAAAACCTCCAATATTACAGAACTTGTTTCAAAACACCCGCGTTCCCCAAGTTTGTTATTGTGTGCTATATGGTAAGAGTCCACGAAATTTTCTATGGACCTTACCTTTTTTTTTCTCGGGGGTTTTGTTAGAGCCCATGAGGCTTCATGTTGCCAATATGGTATGAAGGAGAACGAGTGTGGGTTTATGTGATTATGGACAAGAACTGAACACCGTTGTCATGTGCTTCTAAGAGGACAAACAATTTTATCCCCGGAAGCACATGGCAATGGTTTTTATTGCTCCATTCAACTAAACCATTTACAATTTCATGGTTGGCCTGGTTTTATTTTTCTATATGACTACATCTTTTTCCTTTATAGTTATTGGTTGTTATATGTCCCCATGTTTCACAAAAAAAATTCTATTTATAATAGATAGTGCTAACCTCTTTTATTGTATATGTATATTATTTATTTTATATTGTTCTACAAATATAATAGACATTCAACAAAATTATCATATTATACACTAGTTATTTCAAATTCTTTCATGCTCCTAGTACTCGATCTAGTGCATATTGTCCTTGTTAAAGACAATCAACAATGTATGTAAGTACAAAACTTCCCCATTGTCAATAGACACATTTCGTTAACTAATTGCACAAATTATTGATTATTTTTAGCTTCACATTTTATATATTTATTTTGCTTGCTCACTTTTTATCGTTCCTTTTTTATTTTGCTTGGTTATGCATTTACATACCCTTGTATTTCATTTGCAGGAACTAGGTATAAGCATGCAAAAGGATTCACAAACTAGTATACCTTTTTTCCTTAAAGTTGCCACATCAAAGAAAAGACAACAATATCAGATATTATACATAAAAACATATGATGAAAAACCATGAAATCTCTCATGGCCATTTCATCCTTTCATTTCTCGGGGTTTTGGCTAGAGTCCATGGGGCTTCATGATGCCAATATGGTAGGGAGGAAAAAATGTGTGGTTTTTATGGTTTTATTTTTAACGCCATATAATTTTTGCTTACACAAATCCTCATATAAATTTAGCTTTGACAAACATACTTTATAATAACATGTTTTCCATGTCATAGCAAGTTGTATCAAAGCAAAAATATCCTTCCCGTTGTCATACTTTATAATAAAATGCAGCACATTGTTCTTAAACATGATCAACAGTGTATGTAAGTACAAAACTTTTTCATTGTAAATAGACACATTTTGTTAACTAGTTGTACCGATTATTGATTGTTTTCAGCTTCATATTTTATATATTAATTTTACCCATTTACTTTCTCACTTTTTATCATTCCTTTTTGTTTTTTCTTGCTTCTACATTAACATACCCTTCTATTTCATTTGCAGGAACTAGGTATAACCATGCAAAAGGATTCGTAAAGCAGGATACCTTTTTCCTTTAAAGCTGCCACATAAAGAAAATACAACCATGTCAGATATTATATATGAAAATTTTGGATTTTCAAGAATTTGTTTATTATGTAATGTATGATGAAACTCCACTAAATCTCTCATGGCCGTTTCATCCTTTCATTGCTCGAGGGTTTGGCTAGAGCCCATGCAGCTTCATGATACCAATATGGTAGGGAGGAAAATGAGTGTGGGTTTTGTGGTTTTACTTTTAATGCCACATATTTGTTGTTATGTAGATTTATGTGTACACAAATCCTTGTATATATTTATCTTTGACAAACATACCCTATAATAACATGTTTTCCATGTCATAGCAAGTTGTATCGAATCAAAAATATATTTCTCATTGTTAGACTCTATAATAGCATGTCTCTAATGTTCCCTCAAAACAAGGCATTAATTTTAATTCAATTACTCTAACAATGCAAAATATGTGTTTCATTTCATTGGATTCTTCTTCTAACCCATAAATCAGAAGCACAAAAATCATTTTATTCCCAATATTATGTAGTAGATATTGCTTATAACATCTTTCTTTTTTGAAAAGGTCACTTGTGATGACAACTATAACTAATATTCAAATAAAAAATGACTTTTTTAAGAAGGCTTTTTTACTCAATGTTAGTAATAACAAAGATGATTATGCTAATGGAATGATTTTTTCCAAAAGTACTTTTTTATTCAACATTAGTAATAAAAGAGATGGGTAATAAGTCTTTAAAAAGGGAAATCCTTTAATGTTCCATTATTTTTGGGATTTGTATCTTAAGATAATTAAATAATAATCAATCAATTCATTGATTAACCTATGCAAAAAGATCAAATATAGATGTGCATCTAGGTCTAATAAATGTAAAACTAAGATAGAGCTAAAATTATAGTGTCTGAAATTTTCAACAAATTATTATTATTTAACAAATTAATTATTAAAAATTTAAATTTTACTTACTTTTTCAATTCTCTTTTTAAAAGGAATTTTTTTCTTTCATAACTAAAATTATTCATTAAAGTGAAATTTAAAAAACTATTCTACCTCAAATTATTAAATATTACATACTAATTAAAAAAAATTATTGATGATTAATTACCTCAAATTAAAATTAATGGATAGATTGAAAATAAGAACATTTGTTCAAAATGACGTATAGTTTTATTCTAAAATTTCATAATTAATTTTCAACTGATAGATTTCCATTGCAAAAGATAAAGACCGTTTTACTATTTTCTATGCAAATGGTTCTTAATTTGACATTATAAGAACAAACAAGTTTTTAATCTCTCATTTCCCTTGGGAAAATAATTATCTTGCACATTTCCCATTTACCAACAATTTTTGGTGCACCCTATCAACTGATCATTGCATGCTTGTGCATGCAGCTGCTAGTTATTATAATGGCACATTTGATTTATCTTTTAAAAATTTACCCTAATCCTAATATTTTTTAACGCCCCGCCACACAACCCTAGAAAAAGTTGCAAACAACTACTTAAATAGACTAATTTTTTATTTTATTTTTAAGTACAATTAACATGCAAGTTCACTACCCAATGCCAATAACCTCTAAGGTTACGAGACAAAGGTTATTTAGAACCTCAAAAAAAAACATGAATATAAATCATGTCATTTATTTACTTAAGAAATTAAACACATACATTCCAAATAAGATAAATTACATCATAGCATAAGAGATAACCTTCAATTTCATTTATCCATAATTAATAGATATGATTACATCTCTCATTCCCCGAATGAGGTAAGTCCAATAAGCACGATTACAATTACAAATTTCCACCTCGATAACACATGAGGGGTAATAAATCACAAGATCAACTGAAATAAATAAAGCATGAGATGAAACTGGATCATACGAGCTCTCCAACTGGGAATCTCGTCCACATGATCAAGAAGAAAACCCAATGGAGTAAGGTGCACACCACCCAACCAAGTGGAACCCAAAGGCCCACCCCTTGTGCTAGGAGATAGTAACAAGGAATCCTAGCGAAGGCCATTAACCTCTAGACACAGACTAACACATAACTGAACCAAACTGACACAACTAATCACATGTACCACACAAGTACAATGCAAGTACAACACAAGTACAACTCAACATGGTTACATTGCTTCCAAATATAAAGAAGATCAAGTATGTTAAGAGAACCATACACACAAAATCAAATACCAACTGTTGTCCTAGATAGAGTGTCATCACACAGCTTGTCATGAGTTACCCACTGCGGATCTTCATAGGCTCTGGCTATGTTGGTGGCCTCAACCAATCCCCAGCCCTCATACTTACTAACATGGAATCAAATACCTTTCATACAGACAGATAGATGACCTTGCCATTACAAGCCTTCCCACTCGTCCCAAGTCTAAACGAGCCCTTGTGTCTATGAGTGAGGCAAAATTATCTTGATTAGTGAGAAGTACCACCTAATCTTCTAAGTATTGTTTTAGTTATCACTTGATTAAACCACCTCTGAAGGTTATCCAGTTTACCTCTTTGGGCTCTGGCCTCTGTAGAAGCCACTCTTCTACTTGATAACATACCAAACAAAACCAATCACCAAGGAAATCCAAGTGCATACAAATTAGATATACAACCACTCCAACTCTAGGAGGAAACATAAAATGAACTCACTCCAAACACTAGAGGCAACAAATCACATAACAAAGCAACTCCTTCAAGGAGGCACAAAACCCATAATCCCCTCCTTCCACAGGAGGCACAAAACATCCTCGTTCATGGAAACCAAGTAATAACAAAGACATAACTTCATGCACTACCCAAGGGAATTACAAACGGTTAACATCACAAAATCAAAACCCCCAACCTCTAGGGTTCTCTGGAAGACTTACATATTAAAGACACTTAACCCATTTCCCCAAACATGAACACAGAGGAAATAATCACATAAGGCAATTGCGAGGAAAGAAACTAAATTTGGATATATTAAATCCATTTCCCTTAATAAAATTTAGTATTATATTGCCTCAATAAAACTTAATTTAATAATGTCTCTTTCAGACAAGGATGAAATTTAAACCAAATATCTAGTCTTTAATGCTTGTAAATAATAATAAAATAAAGTAGTTACTTCTTCATTTTAAAACATACCATTTTCAAATCAACTATTTCTTCTTTCCAAAATAAATCATTTTTTAAAAAATCAATTAATTTCTCTATTAACATAATATTTGTAAATCAAATATTTGATCTTTCCAAATATATTATTTTAAAATAAAGTCAATACTTTGACTAAGAATACAATGTTTTCATTTCCACAATTACATTTAAATCATGTGATTAATTTAAATCAACATTTTAATATATGCATATATTAAATATTTATATGCATATATCAAAATTAACAACTCGAACAAATATATATATATAAAATTATATATATATATATATATAATTACCTAATAATAATCTATGTTAATATTTTAATATTAAAAAATTATAATATTAAATATTAATACATATATTAATATTTTAATATCATAAAATACAATATTAAAATATTAAACCCTTTTATTTTTATTTTTAAAAAATGAAATTAAAAAAAGAAGGCCACTTTCTTTCTTGGGTTGTGCACCTTACATTTTAGGGTGGAGTTGCACGAGTATGAGGTGGGGCGGCCGTGTTGACGATAGTCGAACCCCACATAGGGGTCGACTATGTTGAAACATAGTTGCACCCATTAATGGGCGCGGTTGTGTTTCAACACAGTCGTCCCACTGTGGCGGTGGTGGCGGAATGAGAATGGGGAGCACACTAGGCATGGCTTCCCCCCACTCGCCTCCCATGGGGGGCGCGGTGGGGGTCAGCCCCCAGCGACCTCCCCCAACATTTTTTTAATTTATTTACAAATAAAAATGCAAGAAAACTAAACCCTCTGTGGTTTTTTTTTAATAATTTTTTTTTGAATGAAATCTGACTGTGGATTTCAATTTTCACGAACCTCCAGAGGGGTATATTTAAAAAAAATTGACAGCATAACCCCCACATATAAAATATATAACAATATATATATATGTATATGTATATGTATATATATATATATGTATATATGTATATGTATGTATATATGTATATATGTATATATATATATATATATATATATATATATATATATATGAATTTAAATATCCCCACTGAGATTGTAAAATAAATTGAACAAATCATACTGAAAATGAACATTTATAGTCAAGAACATTTTATTTTTATTTTGTTTAGAGAAATTTAATTTTCAAGTACAATTTTCAAATTTTGAAAACAAGATTTAAGATGGGTTTTGCTTGCAATTCAACTAAGCTTATATAATTTCCGCAGCATATAAAATTGTGAAACCTTTCAAATGAAACTAATTTAATAGCAAGAAAACCTATTTTCCCAAAAGCTTCAAAGGTTGTTAATGGAGCTCTGAATCCTTTCTTTGATTCCAGCTCCTCCAAGAAATCCAACTTGTTTCTCCAAATCCAAAACCCCCAAATCTAGAAATTCCAAAACCAAACTAGAATCCTTCCTCCTTTTTTTTTATTTTCTTTCAATTTTTCATGCTTATAGAAAAATTCTACGAAAATCAATATATCTCATTTTCAACCACCATCATAAATTTTTGAAAACATAAAACATAAAATATCTCCAATTTTCAATTTTGCATTGAAATTTTCAAACAAATGCAAATTAAAACATTTTTCCAATTTTCCAATTTCAACAAAATATCTATTAATTTCAAAATGAATATCTTAATTCAATTCAACACAATTAATTTAATTAATCAATAAAATAAATCTAATCCAAGATTAAATTATTTTATTAATTAAATTAAATTAATTAATTAATTAAATAACATTTCTAACATTATAACCCGATTAATTTAATCAACTTAAATACATAAAGCCATTTAATTACCCTTTTGAACTTGCAATTAAGTAAAATCAAGGGAACCTGAACAATATTAAAAAAACTGAACCGGACTACAAACCGACAACACACTATGACTAGGGTGATGACTTGGCACGAAAAACCTAGCTACTATCTCCCAATCAAATGTCATTGGGCAATGGACACACTCAAACTTGTGAAGCCAGGTGGAGTTGATGTCCTGTACCTGTCAACCTGCGAACAAAGAGTATGTCCACATGCATAAATATATCCTAATTAAAACAAAGTGTGAAGAGAAAGTCGTGGAATCGCAGGGCACTCACAAGCAAGTGGTGCAATCCCGTCCCCTTCACCAATATAGTATTACTAACTGATGAATCTAACATCAATAATATAATCAAAAGCATAAAGCATCATTAATTCAAATATCATATATGCTAATCTACAACATGCCATAATGATAACGTCATAATAAAATACCATCACACCAAAATATAACATTCACATCACAATAAAGATAGTGATCATATAGTAACTGAGTACCATAGTCAAAGTACTAACAGAAAATAAAAACATAACCAAATAGAACACTGTTTGATCAAAAGAGCAAAACGGAGGGGTATTACATATTTTCTTGATATTTTGGGACTAATATATCTGTGTAGCCTTGAAATACATTGGGATTAGATGATAAATCTTGAAAGTACTATCAAACATCTTTCTAGGGTTTTTATGCTTTTAATTTCTTTAAAATAAACTCATATTTGAATTTGGGTTTTAATTATTGAATTGATTATTTTGTTTGGTAAACTATTCATGTGTATGCTCTCTCCTTACACTACATGTGCTTTTCGAAATCAAAATACCACTAGTTTGCACATTTTTTGTTCTGAGGAACTGGTGTAGGAGCACGCGGGCGAACGAGGAATCAGCACCAACCAAAATATTATGTTGTAGTTGCAACTAGCTTGGTCGATGAAATCCACCATACGAACATTGATCAGTTCATAAGCTATTTGAAATATCATTACCAAACCAATTCAATATTTAAATAAATGCATTCTTGTTTTAATAGATTTAATTTGACTTTGTCATCGGTTTCAAAGAATGATCTACATTATCTATGGTGTCGCCTCATTTCCAAGAGGGCCCGATTGAAAAGGTTTAACACATCTTCCTATGGTGAAAGATTACAAGAAATAAGAATAATTGGGGGAGGAGGAAATCAAATAGAAGTGCAACAAATAAAACTTAATCCCACATGTCATGAGTGATGGAGCCAGTCTAAAACAAAATATATGGAAAGGTGAATATCATGGGTTGCATGGAGGAATTGAACACTTGGATGATTTGAAAACAGGATGACACAGGCCACTCCATAGAGAAGGGTTCTTATTTAATCAATGTAGAAGAGGAGGGGATGTGGGTTTAAATATTTTTCTTACATATATTTCAAACTAAGATCTACAAATTATGCATGGGGGGGAGAAAGAGCACACCCATACAAGCAGGATTAACCTGAATAAAAATTGGAATGAAGAGGAAAGGTAAGGTCAAAATCCAAGAGAGGGATGACCAATAAAAAAAGGAAAAGCATCAAATCAGAAAAGGAGAGACTATAGAGGAAATTGAAGAGGGAAGAGGCTACGCCATCTCCTTCCAGGTAAATACACTAGTACATAGAAGGTTGTGTGAATTGGAAAGATTGAATGAGCTTGAGAAAATACATAGGTTGTGAAGGTGAGTAAAGATCTACAGACAAGAGATTGAGATTTCATAGAGAGAAAACACCGACTCACGGTGGTATGATAAAGTAAGAAGATTCATTTGGCTTTTAAATTTGAGCACATAAATTAGTGGGATAAAAATTACATTGGAGAAGGATAAACAAGAGCAATTGTTTAAATTTGAATATAATTTGAAGAGATTTATTTTGGAGTGAGGCATGTTGTTTTGAAAAGGGAAGGAACAATTTGGATGTTCAAACATAATGAGGCCAAGAAGGCCAACTATTTGTATGTTGTTATTTGAATCAATAAAATCCAGTTTGCTTGCAATTGTCTTTGAATTGTTGAATTACTTGTGAATTTAGTTCTTAGTTTAAGTTGTTAGATAGAGGGGAGGACCCTCTCATGCATCAATTGGTATTAGAGCAGGTAGTTCTAAGAGTAGAGAGGATCCACTAGGACATGTGGGTGTGTGTGAATAGAATGTTGATTAGGAGGTAGTTTTCATCGAGAAAAAATTGTGTGAAGTTGTAGTGAAGAAGCTCATGAGAGTTGATGCAGGTGTGTGAGGAATCCTGGCAGTGAGAGAGAGAGATTAAAGCCATAAAGGAAACTTGAGAAGTGATGACAGATTGTGAGAGGTGAGATTGTAGCAAACAAAGATGGGTTGAGTTGTGAGGGGACCCGTATGAATACTATTTTTGAAGCAGTATTGGAATGATGTGGAGGATGAATTATGTGAAGCGTTGGAAAAGATAGTTGGTGAAAAAAAGGGAAGATCGAGACGAGGCTCAAGAAATTGGGAAAGAATTTTTGGAGAGGTAAAAAATAAAGTGGCAAAGAGGAGTGAGAAGGAAGAGGACTGCAGCCTGAAATGGAAAGAGGAAGAAGTAAAAGCAACCCCTATCGATGAAGAAGTTGCAGCAATGATGTGCCATTAGGAAGGTGTTGGAGCCTAAAATTTAATGCAAATTTTAGGTCCTTATATTGAAAAATTAGATTTCAACACTCAAAAAACTCAGTTGCATAGTCAGCCCTAGGAGCACATTTTACAAAATCATAACTTTAGATCTATTCATTTTCATGCCAAACCACCTCACAAACATGTTTATCTGACATATATGAGTTTTCACACTAATTTTCAGCTTTGTACGATCAATTTTGACAAGATTTCAAATGGTCAAGTTGAAGGGTTTTGCAGAGGTTTGTTGTCTACACAGTAAAATTTTCCAAGTAGGTCAACTTTGGAGAACAATATTAAGCAACTGCAAGGGTTTCATGATAGACCAAGTGGTGCTCTTGATTCTTCCCATCTCAAGGTATATCCATGTCAATTTATAGAGCTTTAGGACATCATTTGGTATTTTTTCAAAATCAAAACCAAATGGGTTTAAATAATTAGTTTGAAAAATGCATTTCCACAATAGCTTCAAAGAGGTTAGTTTTGACCTTCAATATTTCATGAAAAAAGTAAAATGGTTGAAAATCCTTCTACACACCTACTCATGGAGCCTAAATGAAATAATTCCCAAATTTATAGATTTAGAGGAGAAGATGTGGTATTATTTCAAAAGGGTAAGTTG
Source organism: Sequoiadendron giganteum (assembly GCA_007115665.2). Classification (NCBI taxonomy): domain Eukaryota; kingdom Viridiplantae; phylum Streptophyta; class Pinopsida; order Cupressales; family Cupressaceae; genus Sequoiadendron; species Sequoiadendron giganteum. The sequence goes on along the minus strand of CM021106.1, from coordinate 585,660,245 downwards.
GCACATGCTTCAGATGGTTTTCACAAGTACAATTTCACAAAAAGATTATTGGGCTACTTTGAAAATTAATATCTTTCAAATTCGATGGATTCGTGCAAAATTGTTTGGCGACTATGTTCTCCTATCATAATTCAATATGCTAGTGCATTTTCATGACTTTTGGAGATCAACTGATCATTTATTCAAAGCAATTTCGAAGGCTAACCTGACTCATTTGGGTCACTGTGCAACAAATCAAAATTCCATCGGAGAGACCAGCCATAAGTCTCAATGATCTACAAGAGGGGTATGAAGTCTCACCAATCTGCAAGAGGGGTATGAGGTCTCACTAATATCTATAAGAGTGGATTGAATTCTCACCGATCTACAAGAGTGATTTGAAGTCTCACCGATCGAAGAGACATATTCTATCAAAGTGAAATCCTAAAGTTATCCTGAGCATACATGTCATGCCGATGGACCTTCATTGGCAAGATATTCACTTTTTCTCGTCGATAAAATGAAGAGAAACATGTCGGGGTGACATGTGCTATTAGAGTGATTTTTCCTTCTCCTTCCGACTTCATATGTTACATCGATCTACAAGAGTGGTTTGAAGTCTCATCGATCGAAAAGAGTGGTTTGATGTTTCACTGATCGGCAAGAATGGTATGAAGTCTCACTGATATCTACAAGATTGGTTTGAAGTCTCACAGATCTGCAAGAGTGGTTTGAAGTCTCACCGATCTGCAAGAGTGGTTTGAAGTCTCACCAATATCTGCAAGAGTGGTTTGAAGTTTCATCGATACAATCTTCCTACAACAATATGCATCGGAGAGACTTTGATATTGGTGTAAGATAAAATAAGTCTCCTTGATGCTTGAAGTCACCCTGAAACGTGAATACATGTGGTCATAGTGCAAAACAAAAGGGTGAATAAAGCATAACTATAATGAAAATGATATTTCAAAAAGATATAAACTTCATGAAGGATGATTATTTTTTACTCATGAGAAGAATGAAGGGTAAAATATTATGAAATATTTAAATTGGAAGGAAAAATACTTTTACCAAAGATGTAAGAGTGTTTTGGGAGGTAAAATATTTTTATGTAAGAATTAACCAACTAGGTAATTATTTTACCTAAAGGATATTTTCATGTGAAAGGGAAAATGAATCAATTTTCACCAAAGGAGTTACGAGAGCAGGTAATGGGTAATTATTCGAAGGAGATATTTGTTTGGTGAAAATGTAAATGCAAAAGGGGAAATATTATTATTTTCACGAGAACAAAAAAATGAAGATTAAAATATTTAATTTACCAAAGGAAACTAATTATATATTTTGCTGAGAATAATTAAACAAAGAGTTGCACCGAAAAGAAGAGTTGCACGAAACGGATGCTATGAAGGGTTGTAACCCTTCAACAATGTATATATGTAACATGAAATAAAATAATCAAAGGAGAATTAGGAGTAGTAGGTTAGAAAGTTATCAGTAGGTAGATCAGTTGCTGAAAAAAAACATTATGTTGTGTATTACAAAATCCTTTGAAATAATATAATGGACAAGAAGGCTTTATTTGGTGATTCAATTACGGTGTCAATTGTTTGTTGAATTTATTGAAAATATTATCTAGTTGTCTCCAAGGTTGAAATTTCCTTATTATTTAAATTGATTTATCAAGGATATTTTCAATTTGTCAAAGAACATTTGCTGCTCTTGTGTGGTTCAGTTAACTGGCTCTTTCAAGGAAGGATTAAATTCTTTTGATTAATCATAGTAATCTGGAAAAGTTGATTTGGATCAATAAGAAGAACTTGATAATTACATCCTTGCACGTTTATGCCAAGCATAAACTCATTAAAGTGTCAAGCAATTCAATTTGTAACCATTAATTAAGTCATATACCACTCATATCTTGACTCCATTAGCCCAACAAAATTAAGCACTGGTCTTACCCATTTCATTTTGGAATTTTATAAAATCTTATTCAAACATTCACATCTCAAATTTTAGTAGTAGTTATTAAGCTTTCATCTATCCCTCACTATTTGCCATTGTGGATAGATTGCACAAGTAGGAATCACACAGTTCAAGTCTGCATCATTTACATAGGTACACCTACCTAGGTCTAGCAAAGCCTGAAGAGAAGAAGGTTCAAATACACCATTTGGACTTGTTTGTTAGCCAAAAACATATCAAGAGCTTAGAAACCTCTTTTGGTTTCAAACCAGCATTTTTGAGACCTAACAGATTAGTGACTCTGCTAGGGACAAACTCATAAATAAATTCAGTTTCAGCCTATCTATTTATAGATTCAATAAAGTTTCAAAATTGGTCTTCAACCAAAGGTTTATAATTGTGTCATTTGCACTCCCCATACGAGTCACACACCTAATAGATTGGTGACTCTGCTGGGGATCCAATTCTAAACCCAAGCCTTCCAATATAGATTCAATTCAAACATCAAGAGGGTGAAGACTCCGTTGGGAAAGAACACAACCTTTTTCCTACTGTTTGAAAAGTAGGTGGTGACTCTATTTAAAAATTGATAGATAATGCATGGATAGTTTGGACTAGCAACACTAAGTCCATTCAAAATAAAAGATAAGCTGCTGCAAATTTATTGTTAAGATGTCAGAAAAGTGAGAAGGAAACAATTAATAAGAGGCAAAGAATTGGACAAACAACTGCTACAAGTGGGATTCAAATGTGTTCCAAATGCATCATAAAATAGGCCATTATACAATAAGAATTAATATATAAATGAAAGCAAACCTTGGAAACCACAAGTGCCACATGATGAAACTAGGAATTTTGGCAATGGAGGTAATGCATATCATGCACAACAAAATAATTATTCACCACAATCATCAAAATAAATAAATACTTATCATATCCCTCCTAGTTAGAGATTAGTGAGCTATCAAGATCATGAAAATAATAAGTATGTTGGGCACTATCAATACCAAGCTTCATGTCAAATTGTATGAGGCAAGATTATTCTACAAGAAGAAGTTAATTTATAGCAAGTAAATTTCCAGTTGAAGGTACTTGATCTTGCATTGCTCAAACCACTTGACTTTAGAAACATTCAGGGTTATCCAAATTGTTCTCATCCCTTGAATATTAAAAATCATTTGCCAAAATTTAGTGGATACAAATCAGAATCAGAAGATAGGCAACTGCAACAATTCATTGATTTAGTGGTGAATTGGCAAATCAATGGAGAGGATGTTATCATGAAGCTCTTTGTTAAAACATTAGAAAATTATGCTAAATATTGGTTTTATAGGCTTCCCATGATTTTCTTACCTTCATGGAATGAACTTGCAAACAAATTCATTTACTGATTTAGAGAGAAAATAAAGAGTTTCTTCAAAGGGGAAGTCAAAGAATGTCAAAATATGAATTTTCTTTATTCAAGAGAACATTGAATATTTGTATGCAAATACCTGCTAATGTTAGGCTTAATAAATCCATATGCATTGAAACATTCATGAAAATGTGTGTGCCTCATTCAGACAAGTGGCCTAAGTCATGGCAACCAATTACTTTCGACCAAGTGTATGAATTTATTGGATTCGTAGAACAGAAAAGGCATGAGGATGCTATCAATAGTAAAAACAAAAGTGATATCGCTGATGAATATGGAGAAACTCATCAAACAATACAACTAGTAGATGAGACATGTGCAAGTGAAAACAATTCCTATGAAAGCCTACATGAAGAGGATGAAGATATAGAAGGTCTCTCTTGTATAACAGATTGCGACAGTGCATGTTATGAGGGATCCATTGAATATTCAGATTTTGATCTACAATAAAGTGATTCTTGAAGTTCTTATGGATATCAGGAGGAAGAAGCAAACTCATTTGATAGTGAACAAATAACAGATTTGATTATAGTTGAATGCCATGAAAACACATTTGTTGAAGAAGAGGTTTGTACACTTAAAAATGGTTTCCAAATTGTTTCAAATCCATTGTATGATGAAAAGATAGGTGAAGATCAGATGATATTCTGCCAAGGTGTGCGAGAACAAGAGTTTCATGTATATTCAAATCAACTTTATGTTGAGAATGAAGTATTTCCTAATAATCAAGATATTGCATCAAATTGTGAAGCAAATGAACATGAGATTGATGCATTTGAATTACCATTTTTTGATGATAAGAAAACAGAAGAACGTTGCAGCAATGAGATGAATGAAGAAACATGTTCACTCAACAGTGAACAAATTTTAGATTTGTTGGAAATGGAGTACCAAAAATACACACATAAGAAAGATTTAGAAAATTCCTCCCCAACATTAGTTGGTTTGAATGTGAAAAATAATGATTTTGTGTTACTTCCAATTAGTGATATAAAATAAATAGAAAAAATTTCAGATCTGAGTGTCTCAGAAAATGTCGGTGCGATAGAATTTTTAGATTTACATGAGAGGCATTCAGATGGTGGATTTTCAAACCAGCTAAGAGATCATTTTATGATACATGATACCAAGAAAAATGGTAAAAAAAATTGTATTGAGGATAAAAATTCCTAGTGTGATGAATGGGGCATAAGTTTCTATGAACTACAGAACCAACAAAATGAAAGCAGTAATGAAAGTAAAGTTATTTTGCAAGTTTTCAATGGCAGTGACATGGTTGATTGCATGAGTATTCTTGAGAAATATTTGATGAAAACATATCAGAGCAAGGTGTTTGATAGGGGAAAATAGGGGCCTTTCTTTTTTGTGGCCTTGTGCCATCAGCTGTGGTGTAAAATTTTAAAAACCATATCAGCTCATGACATAAAAGAATTTGAATTTGTGGCTCAATGGATAAGACACTTGGTTTGCTTTCCCTAAGATTTCTTGGATTATTTCAATGATCTCACACTCATACATCCCTAGACAGAGCCAGTGTTGGAGCCTAAAATTTAATGCAAATTTTAGGTTCCTATATTGAAAAATTGGATTTCAACACTCAGAAAACTCAGTTGTAAAGTCAGCCCAAGGAACACATTTTAAAAAGTCATAACTTTAGATCTATTCATTCTCATACCAAAAAACCTCACAAACATGTTTATCTAACATATATGAGTGTTCACACTAATTTTCAACTTTGTATGATCAATTTTGACAAGATTTCAAAATGTCAAGTTGAAGGGTTTTGCAGAGGTTTGATGTCTACACACAGTAAAATCTGCCAAGTAGGTCAACTTTGGAGAAAAATATTAAGAAAGTAAAAGGGTTTCATGATAGACCCATTGGTGCTCTTAATTCTTCCCATCTCAAGGTATATCCATGTCAATTTTTAGAGCTTCAAGACATCATTTGGTATTTTTTCAAAATCAAAACCAAATGGGTTCTACTCAGTTTGAAAAATGCATTTCCAGAATAGCTTCAAAGAGGTCAATTTTGACCTTCAATATTTCATGAAAAAGGTAATATGGTTTGAAGTCTCACTGATATCTGCAAGAGTGGTTTGAAGTCTCACTCATATCTGCAAGAGTTGTTTGAAGTCTCATCGGTACAATCTTCCTACAACAATATGCATCGGAGAGACTCTCTGATATCGTTGTAAGACAAAATAAGTCTCCCCGATGCTTCAATTCACCCCAAAACATGAATACATGTGGTCAAAGTGCAAAAAAAAAGGGTGAATAAAGCATAACTATAATAAAAATGATATTTCAAAAAGATATAAACTTCATGGTGGATGATTATTTTTCACTCACGAGAAGCATGAAGGGTAAAAGATTATGAAATATTTGCACTAGAAGGAAAAATATTTTTACCAAAGATGTAAGAGTGTTTTGGGAGGTAAAATATTTTTATGGAAGAATTAACCAATTAGGTAATTATTTTACCTAAAGGATATTTTCATGTGAAAGGGAAAATGAATCAATTTTCACCAAAGGAGTTACGAGAGCAGGTGTAACACCCCTCTATTTTTCTCTTATGTTTAGATTACAATGCTTTGATATTTTGATTGCTATTTATAGAGTGATGTGGAATATTTGTGGTGGTGTGATTTTATTCCATTTGATGTTATTATTGGACATGACTTTGATTAGTATAATGATGGTTTGTTATAACATGGCTATTGCACATGAGTATTTTATTTATGTTGGAATTATCAATTCATGATAAGTGTATTGGTGAAGGGGATGGAATTGCATCACTCGCTTGCAAGATCCCTGTGATTCTATGAATTCCTCTTCACGGTGTGTTTTATGATGTTTTTTATATACATGTTTTATTGATGTCTTGTTTACAGGTTTGCAAGTACAGGTCATCGACTCCACCTGGCTTCACAGGTTTGAGCGTGTCAACCCAACGGTAAAGTTGATTGGGAAATAGTAGCTAGGTTACTTGTGTCAAGTCTACACCCCAGCCTCAGAGTGTCGTTAGGTTTAGTTAGTTGTGCTTGTTTACATGTGTTGAATATTGCTTCGTATTATCATGGTAGAATTCTTTAAAAGAGGTTTAGTGAAATTAATTATTCAAACTTGATTATTAAATTATGCTTATTTTAAATGTTAGAGGTTATTAATTAATTTAATTTAATTAATAAAAATATTAATCCTTGGATTATTTTATTTATTGATTAATTAAATTAATTAAATAGTTTATATTTGGAAAAGGGAAATGTTTTTAATTATTTAATATTTAATTTTGAAATTTAGAGGATTTTATGCCAAGAGGGTTGTTGAAGATATTTTGAAAATGCTAGCAAGTGTTAGAAGAAATTAATGAATTTGTTGGGGAAATTAATTCCCCGGAGATAATTTTGGCTTTGGGTGAGGAAGTGGAAAGCTTCTTCACGGCAAGGCACGAGATATTTTGCATGTTGGGAATTTATGGAATAAGGGATTGTTGGTTGTGATCTGAGATTTTTGGAAAAGAATTTAGCTATAGAAATTGTTTTGGTATTTTTGCATCCTTAGAAATTTGTTTGGAAAATTCTTGTTGTGTTGGGATTACTCTTGTGATCGGGAAATCAATTTTCTTTGGAGGAATTTATTGTTGTTTGGAATATTTTCTTGAAGTTGTGGAGGAGGCTCTACACCAGATTCAAATACTCAAGAAGTGTTGGTTTCCAGGTTCTTTCCTTTATTTTTTTTTGTTATGTTTTAATGGAAAGGTTTTTAGATTACAATTATTTGTGAAAAGATTGTCTGGCGTGAGAAAGGTTGTATTGTCGTAGTTAAATTCTCCATAATTAATTTCTCTATAAGAGGCTATTTCTTTTGTAGGTAAAATTATTTGTGGAAAAACCTTAGTTAATGTATGTTTGGTAAAATAAGGAAAATTAGAGGAACTCAGAAGAAATATTTAGTGATCTAGAAATTAAATCCCTTTGGAATAAATTATAATTTTTCTATAGATAGAAATTTTCTTGTAGGTTATCTTTTCTTAGGAAGATTTCCTTGATTTAAATGGTAGAAATTTTATTGTTAATCTTCAAGATTTGTTTCCTAATAGTTGTTAAAATTTATCCTCTGTGTTGGATTCGGGAAAATTTTATATGTTTAATTTCCTCTGTGAAATTTATTTTTTCTGTAGTTGCAAAATTTTGCTGTAGAAACTATTTTCTAGAAAATGTTTTCCCAATTTTAATATTTTGGTGTTTCAATTTATTTTAATATATACATATATATATTGTAAAATATATATACATATATATATATATATATATATATAATATTTTGTTTAAAAATTTATTAAATTTATGAGTTATTTAATCGGCATACGACAAATCGCTTTCTGGTAAATTCAAATTTTATTTGGGCAATGAAAAGGTTCAAAATTTTATTGTATTGTGGGTGGGGGGTTTAAAGTCCCCACCGCACTCCATATGTGGGGAGTGTGTTGCCCATGGCAGCACCCTCCATTAAATGGAGGGGCCACTGCCATGGTAGCAGCGTTGCCTCCCCCATCATTAATGGGTGGTCAATCTATATATAGTACAGTCGGTGCCCCTTTTTATAACATGCGCCTTCTATGAATTTAGTCCTTTGTCATTTATTTAATGTGTTGACTTTGCATGAGTATAAATTGGACATATATATATTAATTAAATTTATATGTAATATATATATATATATATATAAATATATAATATATATATTTTGTATATATATATGTATTTAAATATATATTTAAAATAATTTTATTTTTAAATTGGTTGCATGCTTATATGCACTAGTAGAGGAAATTTGTTGAGTTAACCCTCCAGTGAAGTTTTATATTGTTTTTAAAAGTGATCGACAAATTTGTTTTTTGTCAATCAATATTTCCCTTCTCTGTATCATAAGAGGCATTAAAATTATTTTTATTAGGGCAATTTTTTTACTATGAATTCCTTATGAAAGGGAAATGGATTTAGTATATCCAAAATTAGAATATTTCCTTTATAATTGTCTTTCTTGTTATTTCCTTTGTATTATGGTTTGGGGAAGTTGGTTTAAAATTATTTGAGACTTCCAGTAGTAAAAGGGAAATGGGGGTTGTGTTTTATTTTGAGTCAACCTAGTATTTAAAATATTTGAATTAGATAATTTTTGTTTTATAAATAGGAGCATGCATTTAATGCATGTTTAGATAATTTAAAAGAAATAATCTTGATGAGGGAATATGATTTCTGAATAGATGAAAACAGTAAATTGATTTAAGTAAGAAGAATTGATTTCTTTATTGTTGGAAATGAAAATTGATTTAAGACAGATGATTTGGGAAATTGTATTATTGAAACTCTTGTATTGAAGTTGGATTTAGTAGATCCGAAGGATAGATTTGTTTCGGTTTAAATTTCTTTAAGAGTGTGATTTCTTCAGTAGCATTTTGGGGTAATTGAATAGAAGCATTTTTTGAGGTTTTATAAGTCTTCCAGTAGAGGTGTGTTAATGTTTAGGGGTTGTATTTTATAGTCTTATCTAATGTGGTTCCCTTGGGTAGGCCGTTGCCATTTTTAGTGAGTCACTCGGTTTCCATGAATGGGAATGGCTTACCTCCTTTGTATGGAGTGGTTTTGGTTATTTGTTTCCTCCTTAGTTTGGAGTGGTTATCTTCCATGTGTTGACAGTAGGAGAGTGAATGTTGATGGGGGTTAGGATTAGTGAAGATCTATCGAGTAACTCATGTACCTTTGTGGTGACAGTTCTCCTGGGTCAGTTGTATGTTAGTCTTGTGAAGTAAAATATTGTGTAATACTGGAAGCAATGTGACCTTGTGATTGTTTGGTTCATGTATTTGGGTGTTGCCACAATAGTGGTTTACACTTTCTAGGAGATCCTGATTTTTGTTGAAATCACATAATTTTAGAAAATATAATGATTTAAGCCTTGAAAATTTTGATTTAAAGGATTCCAATTGAAGAGGGTTTGATCAAACCACCTTCGACCAAGCCCCCTTGGATAAAACCCCACTAGTTTTAAACCATACCTATAATGGAGTCTCCTTTACACCCATCAAATGCTAATAAAAAACCACTTTTGATTTACCTTTTGGGGGATCAAATGAATTCATTTAAAATTTATTCTTTTTAAGTATGTATTCCTTAATATAAGCTTCCATAAAAGTATAATTTTAATTAAATTTAATTTGATTATTATATTTACTTTTTATTTCTTGTAAATGTAGGTTTTTCACCGAAAAATAAGCTCTTTATTCTACACATGTGGAAAAATATAAGATTATAAAAAAAAAATTTAAAATATGTTCAGGCTAGATATTTTTGTCCTTGATCCATTAAAAAAAAAATGAATTTTGATACATACAGAAAAAGTTATGTTGTATACAGTCCACCTATGTCTGAATTGTAATTTTTATGACTTCGAAACTTGATTAAGGCAAAAATATTCAATAAAACACTATAAAACCAAATGAAAGTGCTAGATATCATAGTTACAAATATAAATTCGAAAAAAAAAAAGAATTTTATACTTCATACAAAAAAAATTATGTTGTATAGAGTGAGCATCACTCCTTAAAAATGCTATTTTTTAAAAAACTAGTTTTTGAAGGAGATGGAAAAATAAGTGCAATCTGATTCCAAAAAAAATTTAAAAAACTATTTAGAATCTATAGATAAAACATCACAAGTCACTAGTTTTCATCTTCTTCAAATTCCTCATGGTTTAGCAGCTATAGAATCCCGAAAATAAAGATTTACTAAAAAAAAATTAGTTTAGTGTCGAGTTTGCCCAAAAATTGTAAACCAGTAATGTGGGATCATCCATTTAGTTGAGTCAGTATGAGTCAGCTTGTGTCTAGAGGTAGTAGGTTTGGCCATGTATTCTTGTTACTATCTCCTAGCATGGGGGGTGGGCCTACGGGTACCACTTGGTTGGGAGGAACATGCACCCTACTTCATTGGGTCCCCCTTGAATTACAGAACGTGATGGCGATGTTTCCAGTTGGAGAGCTCATGGTTTCCCATTTTTATTTTATGCTTTGTAATTATTTCAAATGGTTCTTGAAATTATTACCCCTCAGTTATTTTCGAGGTGGTGAATTGTATTATGTAATCATATTTTTATGTACTACCTCATTCGGGGAATGAGTGATGTAATCTTCTTTGATAAGTTAATGTTTATGGAATCTTGTTGTATTTCTTAATGTTCTGATGTAATTTACATGTATGGAATGTATGAGCATTTAATTCCTTAATTATTTAATATGCTATGGATGTATTTATGGTTTATGTAAGGGTTTAAAAGTAACCCTAGTCTCATAGCCTTAGAGGTTGTTGGCAATAGGAAGTGAACTTGCATGTTTATTATACTTTAATTAAAAAAAGAAATTGTGCATTTGAGTAGTTAATTGCAACTTCCTCTAGGGTTTCGTGGCGGGGCATTATAACAGGTAATGGATAATTATTCAAAGGAGATATTTATTTGGTGAAAATGTAAATGCAAAAGTGGAAATATTATTATTTTCACAAGAACTAAAAAGTGAAGATTAAAATATTTAATCTACCAAAGGCAACTAACTAAATATTTTTCTGAGAATAATTAAACAAAGAGTTGCACCAAAAAGAAGAGTTGCACCAGACGGATGCTATGAAGGGTTGTAACCCTTCAACAATGTATATATGTAAGATGAAATAAAATCATTAGAGGAGAATTAGGATTAGTAGGTTAGAAAATTATCAATAGGTAGATCAGTTGCTGAAACAAAACATTATGTTGTGTATTACAAAATCCTTTGAAATAATATAATGGACAAGAATTCTTTATTTGGTGATTCAATTATGGTGTCAATTTTTTGTTGAATTTATTGAAAATATTATCTGGTTGTCTCCAAGGTTAACATTTCCTTATTATTTAAATTGATGTATCAAGGATATTTTCAATTTATCAAAGCACATTTGTTGCTCTTATGTGGTTCAGTTAACTGGCTCCTTCAAGGAAGGATTAAGTTTTTTTAATTAATCATAGTAATTTGGAAAAGGTCATTTGGATCAATAAGAAGAACTTGATAATTACATCCTTGCACGTTTATACCAGGCATAAACTCATAAAAGTGTCAAGCAATTTGATTTATAACCATTAATTAAGTCATATACCACTCATATCTTGACTCCATTAGCCCAACCGAAGTAGGCACTAGTCTTACCCATTTCATTTTGGAATTTTATAAAATCTTATTCAAACATTCACATCTCAAATTTCAGTAGGAGTAGTTATTAAGCTTTCATCTATCCCTCACTATTTTCCATTGTGGATAGATTGCACAAGTAGGAATCACACACTTCAAGTTTGCATCATTTACATAGGTACACCCACCTAGGTCTGGCAGAGGCTGAAGAGAAGAAGGTTCAAATACACCATTTGGCCTTGTTCGTTAGCCAAAAATGTATCAAGAGCTTAGCAACCTTTTGTGGTTTCAAACCATCATTTTTGAGACCTAATAGAAGGCATGACAATAGAAGAATAAAAGAAAAAGGTGAATTAGATTTGTTCATTCAACTATTGGCGATTAAGGAAGAATGGATGATGAAACTCATTGATGAAGCGAAGAGAGATGAATGAAAGATTATAGCTAACAAGAATATGGAAGGTGTTGCAATAAAAATTGATATTGCAACCGTGAGCAAAGATAAGGTAAATTGGTTGTGTGATGTTATTTCATTTTCGAATGCAGTAGTAGAAGATGGGATGAATAGAGCACAAGAGCATGTAGTAAATGTTGTGTGGTTATGTATAGAGTTGGTTGAGGATGTTGTAGGGTATTGGTGGAGGTGGATAGTTAGAGGTGGGTTTGAACCCATGAAAGAGGAGGAAAGTGTAGAAGGAATTTGATGGAGGAGGTCGGGTTTTGGTGGACATAAGTCGACGACGGGGAGAAGGAATAAGGTGCAGTGTTGTTGGAGAGAGGTGATGCATGTTTCGGCACGATGCTAGAAAACGTGAAAGAAAAATTTATTTTCAACACTTTGACAGTGAAGGAGTTTGTTGTAGGTTGACGATAACCTAGAAGAGTAGTGCAACTACTCAACTCCACCATTTTGAGCCTATGCTCACAATATTTCTACCAGACGTGTTTGGTGCAAGAGCATGTGAGCAAACAAGTAATCAACACCAACCAAAAATATTATGTTGTAGCTGCAACTGTCTTGGTCGATGAAATCCACCATAGGGACATTGATAAGTGCATAAGCTATTTGAAATATCATTACCAAACCATTTCAATATTTAAAGAAATGCATTCTTGTTTTAATGGATTCAATTTGACTTTGTCATCAGTTTCAAAGAATGATTTGCATTATCTATGGTGTCACCTCATTTCCAAGGGGGGCTGATTGAAAAGGTTTAACACATCCTGCTATGGTGAAATATTACAAGAAATGAGAATAATTGGGGGAGGAGGAAATCAAATGGAAGTGTAGAAAACAAAACTTAATCCCGCATGTCATGAGTGATGGATCCAATCTAAAAATATATATATGGAAAGGTGAATATCAAGGGTCACATGGAGGCATTGAACACTTGGATGATTTGAAAATACGATGACATAGGTCATGCCATAAAGAAGGGTTCTTAGTTAATCAACATAGAAGAGGAGGGGATGTGCGTTTAAATAGGTTTCTTACATATCTTTTAAAATAAGATCTATAAATTACTCATGGGGGGAGAAAGAACACACCCATACAAGAAAGATTAACCCAAATAAAAATCAGAATGAAGAGGAAAGGGAAGGTCAAAATTCAAGAGAGGGTTGGCCAATAAAAAGAGAAAAAGAATCAAATCATAAAAGGAGAGACTACATAGGAAATTGAAGAGGGAAGGGGTTGTGCCATCTCCTTGGGTAAATACACCAGTACATAGAAGGTTGCAGAAATTGGAGAGATAGAGTGAGCCTGAGAAAGGCTCCACACAAGGGATAAGGGTGAGAAAAGACATAGGCTTCAAAGGTGAGTAAATATTTGTAGACAAGAGATTGAGACTGCATAGAGAGAAAAGACCAACTCATGGTGGTATGAGAAAGCAAGTAGATTCATTTAACTTTTAAATTTGAGTGCATAAATTAGTGGGATAAAAATTACATTGGAGAAGGGTAAACAAGTGGAATTGTTTAAATTTGAATTTAATTTGAGAGATTTTTTTTGGAGTGAGGCATGTTGTTCTAAAAAAAGAAGGAACAATTTGGATGTTCGAATAGAATGAGGCCAAGAAGGCCTAATTTTTTTATGTGGTTAATTGAAATAATAAAATCCAGTTTGCTTGCAATTGTCTTTGAATTGTTGAATTACTTGTGAATTTAGTTTTGAATTTAATTTGTTAGATAGAGTGGAGGACCCTCTCTTACATCATGAATACTAGTAAAGCATGCTCTTCTCTTGCACTACATGTGACCCTAAAGAATCTCGTATCTTTATTTATTTCAATAGGAGGCCTACTTAGGGATTTTATCACCTCAAGGATGACCTCAACCACGTTTACTAATGGGGTATATAAAAGGGGGAAGAATGAAATTTTTACCCCAAGGTTTAGCCAGCATCCTATAAGTGAATCCTTACAACCCTTGGTTCAGTAGGATTTGTATAGGTGATGAGAAGAGGGGGAACCCCCTTAACTCGGGCATACTTAGAAAAGCTCACTATTCATAGAAACACTATGACCCTTGTTAGTAGAATCCTTTTAAGATCAAGGTAAGTGCAAGAAGTTGGGTCCATATTTAGCGGAAGTATCTTTTTTAATCTTAAAAATAGGTACCCATTCATTTTTAGAATAGTTGCCCATTTTAAAGTGCATACTCATTCCAAAAAAAAAAAATGCATAATTCATTTTTTTTATTTAGATTTTCGCACAAAAAAGGCATGGTAACCCAACCCTTAGCCTTGGACCTACAAGTACAAGGTCATGTCAATGTCAAGAGAAAAAATTGCCTTCAATAATATGGCTAATGGTTCTCTTTCTTTCATAACTATTTTTTTAAATTAAACCCAATATAGATGATGATATCTAGTTTTCAAATATGTAATTTTTTTATGATTGGATTATTGCTTCTATTTTTTAAATATTTTTTTAAGAAACTAGTACGTAAAGTTGAAATGTTATGTTTTCATATTTTTTTAATAACTTTTAATTTGTTAACTTTCTTATGCAAAAAATATATGGCATCACTCTAAAAATATATTACACAATGAAAAATAAAATATTCAAAAAATGATTAGTTTAGGTCAAATTAGGGTGTCGATACATAAGTATTTTCAAAACAGTAATTAGGGCCAATTAAACATTAATGAAAACATAATAATATAGAAAATATTATAAAACATATCCTCATCAATATTTAGTATAATACACATCTTTTTAAGGGGATAAATACTTGATTGATTATTGATTGACTATAGGTAAATTTATACATAAGAAATGGTTTAGCCATTGATCATAACTAACAACATAATTGGTAGAAAACCGATCATAATTGATAATGTAATCGATAGTAGTTAACCAATGTAATAATGCTAACGTTCCCCCCTTATTAATTTTTTCCTAAAAAATTATCCCCTACAAGCTCTTATTCACTTTGCCTAGGGACCTCACTTATGTTTTACATGAAAAAACTTGTTGATTACAAAATATCTATACGTCTTTGTAAAGATCTTCCTTGAAGAAACAAATCCTAAATAAGGTAGAGCTCCATCAAGATGTCTCTTAACCCTCATAAAGGTGTAGCCCCTACCTGAATTCCTGAGTTCTTGGACTCCCATGAACTCCCAAATCATAGATTCCTCAAATTATTCAACAACAATCCATATTGAGCTCTCCAAACACATGGCTCCATCAATTTGTCGGATGACCCTCACAAGGGTATAATTCGGATCACAACCTCGAGTGCTCACTATACAACCATCCATATCAAGCTCTACACCAAACCCCTTACCTATCTCCAAAAATAAATCTTCACAATACATGTATGCTTCAAACTATCAGCAACAACAAGGAAAAGCAAGAAGCTAAAGCCAAAAATGCTTATCATGTAAATCATCATCTCAAAGTGAGAAGCTAACTTGAGATGATGAAAATTCCTCCATTCTCTAGTGCCACTAGCCTCTAGTATGATGGCTCAAAGTATGAACTTGCGAGGCTTCATTCCTGATCTTAGAGAAAATCTAGCATTCAAGTCATGCATAAAATCAAGAATAACTTCTTCCACCTTCACTACTTATTCAACTAGTGCCTTCTTTTCAAAATACTTATCATCATATTTTCTATCAATCTTTGTGAAAGTGGCAATCACATAAACTCTTTTGATAGGTACACCATTCATCTTGAAGGAAACAATAATAAAAAGCCCAGATTTAATAGATAATGTAGCCTTACAAATCATCTACCTAACACCTATTGATTGAGTATAACCTTTTCATTCTAATAGTTAATCTTGCTCAAAAGTAAAGCATATTACCTAGCTGTCAGTCTGTACTTCCTTACTTATTCCATAATAAGCCCTTCTAGCAACTTGTATTAGAGAGGATCAGCTTGTCCAATCGCACATAAACCCCTACTATTCACCTTCTCTAATTTGATTTCCTTTAATAATATATTTTAGGCATAGAAAGTAAACAAATCATTGGTTTCCTTTTCACATTTTTCACACCGCAATCTTTCCTCAATCTCCAAAACACCTTTCTCCTCTTAAATGGAGACTTGAAGCTACAACTTAGAAATGCTTCCTTCCAACACTTGTTGAATACTTGTATGTTGAAGACCTTAATCATAAATTATTTGTAACATAGAAATAACACATGACTAAGATATGGGATGGTGTATATTCTCACCAAGTATTCAAGAACTAACTCAAAAAATATTTGAATAAATTTTATATGTTAATCACCACAATAGTGCTTACCTAAGAAGGCTTGAAAAACTACTATATGTGTTTCTAGCAGGGCTTCTATGCTTAAAAAAAATCCTTACATCCTTTCACTGATTGGACTAGAGAAGGATTCCTAAAGACTACTTCAAACTTAGTCTGAATCACCAAATAGTTTTAATAAATCTTCACAAGCCCGAATAAAAGATCTTATCACTCTATCTTGGAATGAACTTTGACCTATGTATTTAGATGACTTATATTTCTCTTTAATTTGTTCTTTCCTAGATGGTTCTTAGCAAATCAAATGTGATGAAAACTACCTCTACTCTTGAACCTATAATTTGCTTGCTTCATCATCTAATCCTTCACAACAAAAGTGGTAGTGCATACTCCTTATGATTTTTTTCCTTTCCATATACACTAGATGTAGATACTTCATTATGATTAAATATAGTATTCTATGTTCATCTATCTCTAGGCGAGCTTCTTATCTTGTTGATCGTCGGATTTGATACCATACAAAGGGGATAAAGACTTGATTGATTATTGATTGATTGCAGGTAGATTTATACATAAGAAACAATTCAGCAACTGATAACATAATTGGTAGACAACTGATCATAACTGACAATGTAATGGGTAGTAGTTAACCAATGTAATAATTCTAACATCTTTCCCGAAAGGAATCAAAAAAATATTTTTATTTAGGTCAAATTATGGTGTTTGTACATGTGCATGGTATGGTCCTCAAAATGTCACTTTTAAAAGATATTTTTATACATGCCTATTAATAATTATTTATCATCTGGGTATTAAAATAAATTACATATTTGAAAACTAGACTCAAAACACTAAATGTCATATTATTGGAATTTTATATGATTCAATGTGTAAGTGCTTCAAAATCTTAGTCAAACTATAAAAAAATATTAAAATCAAAAATAACACCCCCTTTTTGAACATTTTGTGGACCCAACTTCTTACACTTACCCACCATTAACCATTGGATTATTTTGATGTATGTTACATTATCATACCCAAAGTTACTCATAATCTACTCTTCTCTTGTTGAGGTGACATTATTGCTTTTAGGGCCTAGTCCTTCAAACAAAAGGGGTGGTAAGGTGGTACATGACCTTATCACACCCTAGTTACCCACTCATTTGTATGTATTTCACTTTAGTGGGTGAGTCCACTAATTCATTATCCCTATTTCTATTAATTAGGATTTTCTACTCGAAGTGTTTTCTTGTCAAGACCTATGATGTACATATAAGACTCATGAAATTATCCTACTTTACACCTTGGAGTTTTTCCTACATGCTATTATCTATTATGTTATATCTCATTCCAAAAAACACAAACCTAAATCAGTCCTCTAAATAGTCAGATAAGTCAAAAACCTTATATAGATTTTAGTTTTAACTTATAGAATCTCACCTCTATGTTACAATGAAACTTAAATTATCTTGGTGATGCATTTGCAATTCTGTAGAACTTTTGACTACAACTTGACACTTTTTCCAAAGCATATCAATGCTTTTGACCAAAAAAATTCTCTTTGTCATTCCTCAAACACTAAATTCTACACAATGATTATTTTTCTATAAACTATCACTTTTGAATTGCACATTGATGCTTTTGAAAAATCCTAAAGTTATTGCCATAGCTAGTCCATCTGATAGGGGTTATAAATATTTTTTAATAAGTTAAATTCATTCTTTTAAAATATAAAGTGATGCTTTTCACTATCAAATTAATTTTCTAGAATCCCTAAAATTGTAGATTCCACAATTCAATAGTCAATCATTTTACAACCTAAGACTTCTAATAAATAGATCTATAATAATAAACATTCATCAAAAAATAAAAAATAAAACATTCCCACACATCCCATATTATCCCTTCAATTTGTACTTCTAGAATCACATCCTTTTAGTTTCATACCAAACAAAAACTTCATCAATAATAGAAGACAACTCATCCACCAGCAACCAACATTAGGTATAGTCCTTTTTAGATCTCTAAGTGTATCTTCTAGTTTAGATTTGTCTTGAAAATAAATCATATTTAAAGAGAATTATTGAATTAACATCAATCTTTGTGAGCAAGCTAGTTTAGTAGTATTTGTCTACTCCTAATTTCATAAACTCATATCATCTTCCTTTTCTTGGACTCATTAGTCTAGGATGAGAAAAAATCATCCTCAATACCCATCAAAAACAAAATCTAGTCAAACTTTGTCTCTTAGAGGTTTCATATCCTCCACTCATCCAAATAAAATAACACTTTGGTCCAAATCTACTTAGTGTGTCCTTTTTCAAGTCCATCTTGAAATAAAAACATTCATCCACAACACATCATCCAAAATTGCATCTCACATTTTACAAGGTCGTTAGAAGTTTTAGGCCTATAACAAGATCTCAATACAAATGAATTATGGAATCCAACCTAAGTATTGTAAGTGACACAACATCAATGAGTACTTCCAAAATAATTCTTAGGTTGCATAGTGACATTTCAACCCTCGAGAATATCAAACCCCCCAACAACAATCAAAAGATCAAATTGTCATTATTGAAGACATCACACATGAATTTGAGAGATTTAGAGACTTCACTGAAAAAAAATTCCTACAAATACAAGAAGATCCCTCTATGGCTAGAGCACTCAATGTCTTACTAGCTTTAGATCCTAAGTTGTATTTTCTCAAAATTGCACAAGTTGTTTGCAAATTACCTTCAAGGTAAAAGTACAAAGTTGTGTCGCACTTTATAAATAAAACAACCAACACTAATCCAAGTTTTACAAACTGTGAATCACAAAAAAATGGCATATATGTTTTGAATTTTGAAATGATGTAAACTAATAAAATGTGAATTTTTTAGTATATTTTATGTTTGTATTTTTTTGAAAAAAATAAAAAAATATATTTGAATATAGTTTGTCATATATTTACACTATAATTTTGTTGTTGATAAAATGTTGAAAAATAGAGTTGCATGAGACACCAATCTTTATAGAATCATTTTTTTTCCTTCAAATTTTTTTTGTGTATTTATAACTTAAAACTTCAGTGCATGGATATATTTTTTCCAAATTTGATAAATATATTTTTAAATAAATATTAAAATTTGCATGTTATTAAAAAATAGTTTTTTCCATTCAACGTCAACTTTCATATTAACTATGTTAATATGCCATCTTTATATAGATTCTTTTATCTAGTGCATCATATTTTTTCAAAAAAAATTAATAAGTTTTAGTATTTTTCATTACATGGTAATCAACCTAATATTTTTGTTCTAATAACCTACTTTTAGTGAAAATAAAATATAAAGAATAGTTAAACTATATATATTTTAAAACTACAATTATGTACCTACAAATGGGTATTTTTATATTTACATTACTAGGAGTTGTTGAAACATCAAGTTTTTCAAATAATTGTTTTTGATAAATTAGCTTTAAAGTGGTGCTACATATGCATTTATCTAACAATTTTAGTTGAAAATGTTATGGACATATCTAATATAGATAGAGTTAATCTTACTAGATCATATATTTGAACAAAATTAATTTTTAGTTAGAAATACTTAAATTCAATTATGTTGAGAAGTTGGTCAAAAGTGTGACACAACTTTATAATTTTACCTTTAAGCTATGATATTTCCACACTTAGGGATCAATCCCTTCAATGTTTTGTGTTATCTAGTATCCTTATACATATGAGTGTGCTTATAGTGTAGACTATCATTGAACAAATACCACTAGCTCCCATGAAAAGTACACCAAGTTAGCCTACTATACCCTTATTTGGCACAAATTATATCAAAATCTAAATGTAGGTGAGAAAATAATCCTGCAAGTTAAAATTCATTCAATTACAAGCATCCCTCACATATCTTCATTTATATCAAATCAAACAAATCTAAATGTACCAAACCTCCTAAATACCAACATGATGAACTATGTGAAAATAATTCATTCACAACACCAACTCCTCAACCTCAAATACATCCTAACGTCCCAAACATCACACAAACATTAAACATACCAAGGAGTATGAACAACCCCAAAAACTCAAATTACCTTTTGAACTCACAAAATTCATTGCTCACTACCACAAAACAAGATCTCAAATTAGATATAGCAAGAAACACTAGCATATCACACCTCTCACAAACACCTACACCTAACATATATATCAACACATATGTCCCTCAACAACCAACCCTTCAAGAACACATACCTCAACCACAACAACAAATTCCTCAACACAACAATATATCCACCATCCATAACAAAAAATTCCTCAACAACAAATCCCCCAATAAAAAATTCCTCAAAACCAAATATTTGAACAAATTTCATAATGTCAAATCTCTCAACAACAACAATATCATTCTCAAACACAACAACAAATCCCTCAAAAACAAAAATATATCCCTATAGTCTAAGAAAATGCATACCCTTGCATTTTCACACGTGTTTGGGCCCACCTTGCTTTGTTTATCTTTATTCATGTCTTAATTGGTCTTATTTTGCATCCACAAGCCTAATAAATTACATCTTTTTATGGCTAATTCCAAAAAACATCAAAGGGTAAATGATAATTTAATTATTATGGTTGTGTTTCCCCAGTTTTTGGGTAGGGACTAAGATGCCACCTAGGGCGTCTTTGTCCCCCAAAGGTTTTGGGACCCTCTTTTTAAAAGAACCTTAAATGGGCCCTTTTTGGAGTCCCCCTAGGTTTCAAGCCTCAGGACTAAGATGCCACCGAGGGAAATCCCCCTTAAGTTATTTTCCAGATTTAATTTCAAATCTTGGTGGGATTTAGTCTCCTTTAATTAATGATTTCATATGTCAACTTTTTGTGGTGTAATTTCAGGATATTAAGCATGGATAATTATAAATACAAGGTTCTTCCACTCATTTTCTCATAAGAATAATTCAAGTATTCATCTTAATAGTTTAATTGAGTTCACAAGAGCATTCAAGAGAAATTCATCAAGAATTTGGGGCCATCATCAAGATTCAAGCATCATTTGAAAGATATTCTTGCATCATGTGTGTTTTTGAGCTAAAATTTGTGATGTAGGGTTTTGATTCAAGCAAACAATTCAAGTCAAGATCTATCAAGCATTAATTTGATTCAAGATCTACATTCAAGCTAGCCACTTCACAAATGTTTTCAGATTTCATAACAAGGGGTAGGTGAGTTGCAACATAGCACTTTGTTCATTCATCATTTCCCTACAATATTTCATTTTATTCCAAGGTTTAATTACCAACAAGGGGTTTGACCAAGGAAAACCCACATTTACTAACAATCAACAATTTTTTCCTCTCTTGTGTGTTTATGTTTGTAGATTTAGGTTGAAGATCATTTGAAGTGAAAATTTGTAAAGTTGCAAAGTTGCCATCTTCACGGAAAGTCACCTACAAGCTAGATCTGGAGGTTTCAAGACCTGAGATCTGAAAAGAAGGAAGTGCAGACATTGAGCCTTAAGATCACATTCCAAGATTTTAGAAATTTATAGTAGGAATAAGGTGGTAGTAAGGGTGTCTTAGTCCTCCCAAGGGTATTTTGTAGAGATTCTTTTAGATTTTGTTTAGACATCTAAAGATTCCATATTTCCCCAAAAAAACTACATCGAGACTAAGACAACATTAAGGGTGTCTTAATCCTCCCTAGCATATTTTGATAGATTTTTTTCATTTCCAATATCCTCATCACATTTCCATACTTCCTAGGTACACACATCCTAACTTGTTACTTAATTTTTTTATTTGCATCCATCATTTGACTTGCATTACTAGGTTTTTCGAGTTGAATGTTAATTTGTCTTTTGCAAGATTTTTGTGTTGGTGAACCCCTTTAAGCCTAAAGAACCCCCCTAGGTCATCCTTGTTGAGAATTGACTCACCTTTGTATAGATATTCAATCCAAATTGGGATACTAAGGCATTATTGAATGGTAATTGGAGAAGGGTGGTGTTATATGACCTAGGCCATAAAGCACCCATTTTCCACATTATTCATTTTGGTGAACCTGACATTTTAGAAGTTTCATTTTTCTAACTTGGAGCTCATTAAAGACCTAGATCTAGGTTTCATTCATTATTTCATTGCATCTTGCATTAGTGAAAGTGCATCTAGGGTTTCTCATATTTGCATAATTAGTGAAAGTGCATATATGTTGTATTTTTTCTTTCTTGCATCATTTTATCTGATTGAAAAACTAAGAAAAGTGTATTGTCAATCATTGTAATTGTATTTAGGAACATTTTTATTGCATTCAAAATTTAAAAATATTGCATTCAATTTCTTGTCATTAGTAACTTTTTCTTGCATTCATTTTCACACTTTTTTTTATCTTAACATCAGGTCCCTGAGTAGGCAATTTGGGAACACTGTAAACAATCCATATTTTGTTGTTTCCCTAAAAAAAACCTTTATTGGGACTAAAATTTCCTTATTGGCATCTTTGTCCCTCTTTGGGTTTTTGGCTCAGAACCCTATCTGAGTTGTTTGTTGTCTATTCCAATTTTTGAAAGCTCAGAATTTCACCAGTAGGACCAAGACACCCTTACTCATTTCTTAGTCCCTATTAACTTTGACTTTGTAGTTTTTAGGGTTTGATATTTGTTTTCTTTGCTTCTATTGGATTATTTCAGTTTTATGTTCTAGTTTGTCAAATTACTATTATTCCAATTTCTTTCATTTCAAGTGTATTTTTTCAATCTTGCATCATGGATATGTGTTTTGGAAAGTTTTGGATGTCCCTGAAATATTTGGTAGATGTGTCAAGTTGTGCATTTGGTAATGATCCTAATAAAATTGAACACACTCATGCTCAATCAACTCCTAATGCATGTCCTCCTCAGGATGTTGACATCATTAGAGAAGATGATGACAACATGAATATGTTCCTAAACAATTCCCTTAACAACCTTCAAAAGAATGCATCCTTTTATCCATTAATGAAGCAACCAACATGCCCTACAATACTACCTCTTGAGATGTTTGGTTACTTACATCCCAAAACTGAAACAAAAGTTGAACCTACATTTCCTATGATAGGTGAACCTAGTTACTCTAAACAAGCACACACTCAACCACTTTATGATAAAAAAGTAACAAACACTCCAATAAATCTAGAAGAAACATATGGGAAAGGATTCACAATCTTGAGTAAACCAAGATGTGATGGGTATGTGCAGGATCATCATAGAAAAAATAGGCCCTTAAGTGGCAATAAAAAGATAAAAAATCAGAGTTAGACAACTTGACATAAAAATTTGAATAAGTTATCTATATTATTTCAAAAAAATGTAAAAATAGAATCTATAGAAAATTGAATTTAGTTTCTAAACTACTAGACCTTTATTTATTTTTTTTAAATCTATTCGGTAAAAATTTGAAATTTCAATGCAGTAGTATTTGAATTTCAGGGTAAAAATAAGAAGTAGGTGTCTGTCTGACCACCCTAACCACAATAAAATGATAATATTTTTTTATAAGATTTTAGATATAAGTAGAGGACTCATGTCCCGATGTGATGCATATTTTTTAATAATTTTTTCCAAGTAAATAATTAATTATGAATTTTTTATTATAACTTTTAAAAAATATTAAAGTTCGTTTGTCTAACCACCTTAACTTGGTCAAAAATTAATGAAATTCAATTTTTTTATTTTTTAATCCTATAGTATGCAAAGCATAGAATGTGACACATATTTCAGATTCAAAAAATGTGATACCATTTCAAAGTTATAGATTTTTTTCAATCAACCTGTCAATTAGAACTTTATTCATAATTCTAATAGAAAATGAATAATAATTATTTATTAAATTCAAAGTAAAGAATAATTTATATAGGTGGAAAGATGAGAATGTCCTCTAAAAACCCTTTTCATTTCATCAATTTTGGGTAAAAAAAAAGTCGTCAGCCACATGGACCATCATATGGCTTACATATCGCCACGTTTTGGCCCATCATGATCCTGCACATACCCTGATAGAACAAGTGAACATGAAACTCATCAACTCCTAGAGAAAATATCAACTAATGAAAAGACAAAGGGGTTATGATATCAAGATCCTCCTCTCAAAATAAGTGCTCCTAAATAATACCTAAGGCTCCATAGTGATGGTACAATGATCTTAGATTCACCTCCCGATATGAATATCCTTCTTCCTAAAGAAAAATCAATGATTCACAACAATGACAAGGATGGTAGGATCACCTTAGTTCCTCCTCATGAACCTTCAACTCAAGAAATTGGTGAATCTAGTTAGTGCAAGAGGCCCCACAAACTACAAAAACTAAAGTTCCCTTGTCCACCACCTGAAAGTGAAAGAAAACTACAATTGCTTTTGAACAAAGAATTAATAACATTGCCACCAATAAAATATGGGCTCATACTATATCCTAAATATGCAAAAGTGCCACATTTTTGATACCACATAACTCTTGTACATAGCACATATGAGTGGCATGCATTCAAACTAGTTGTAGAGCATTCTATTCTCACTATTGCATGATCTTTCCCATCACCTACCTTAGCCCATTCTTGTATTGCACTCAGTGGGGGAAAGAAGTAGATAGCCTTGTCCTAGTAATGCATTTTTAATTGTCTCGTAGGTTTTTTGTCTACCTTCTTGTACAGACTGAGATTGGGAGGCGAATGACTTGCTTTAGGTTGATTAACTTATGCCTTACCAGCATTTTTCATTATTTCCTTTTCTTTTATGTGATTACATATGTGTAATATGATCCCCATATTGCTTGATGTTTTCTCTCTCTATGTGCATTCCTCTATTTGTACCTGCATTCTTCTATATGTTGCAAGCTCTTACCTTTTCATTTTTTTTACCTTTCATTTTCATTTTTGTCTCATTTTTTTTGTTTTGGGGATGACGCAAGGCATCGAGACACCCTATGTCTCTTCCATGTTGACCCAAAATATTTTTCCTCATCTTTTCCTTTCCATTTTTGTCTTGAGTTTTTCTTTTGGGATGACGCAAGGCATCGAGACACCCTATGTCTCTTCCATGTTGACCCAAAAGGTTTTTCTTTGTTTTCACTCTCTTTGTGTCATTCTTCTAGTTCTATGTGTATTTGGGGAATGATGAAAATTCCTATCTCTCTAATATCATTGCAGAAAAGATAGATATTGACCTCGAATCCATAGATACCTTATGTGTTTCTAGGGGGCAACCCTCTTTTCCTTTTGCATGTTTCTCTTCTTTAAAGTAATTTCTCACAACATGGTATTTAGAAATTTCTTTAAAGTGGGGGAATATATTGGCACTATTTTGGAATTATTTCATTTGCATTTTTCCATGTTCCTTGATGTGATTTTATTACTTCATGCAATTTGTTTTCCTATTTTTGGTGACATTGGGAGTAATGTCCTTCAAGAGCTTGATCTATCTTAGCATATTGCATTCCTCTTAGTGGTGATGCGACACACTATATTCCCTAAGTTGTGAATCTTTTATCCTTTGATTGGTCCTCTTTTGGAGACATTAGGAAAAATGTCCCCTAAGATTAAGGCCTCACATGAGCTAAGAAAAATACCTTCAAAAAATCCCTCTTTCCTATTGTGTTGCATCTTTGTACCTTATTAAATTCATGGAGGTATGGCTTTGATATGGTTTCCTAAGACTTTCCTAGTGAACAAATAGCTTCACTAGCCCTTGTGAGTGTGCATTTTTATTTTTTTCCTTATTAAAGTCATGGAGGTATGGCTTTGATATGGTTCCTCGGGGCTCACCTATTGAACAACTAGCTTCACTAGCCCTTGCAAGCATGCATTTTTCTTTATCCTTATCATAGTCATGGGGGTATGACTTTGGTATGGATTTCTTGGGGCTCACCTAGTTGACAACTAGCTTCACTAGTCCTTGTGAGCATGCGTTTTTCTTTGCATAGTGGACAATGCATTCCACTTGAAATTTTTTTTGGACAAACAGCCTAGACCTGGTCCACAGCATGTTAAGTGGCTAATTGAAGCTTCATCCATAACATTTTTTTTTCCTTTTTTTTTCCTTTTTTTATATTTTATGGTGTATGCTAGTGATTTGGTTATGGCTTCATATATCATCTACAGGTGTGTTCCTTTGTGCCTATGTGGGTATGTCATAGGATCTTGATCCTAGGGGCTTGGTCACCCTCTTGGTTATTATCATCCTGTCTTAAACTAGCATTCATACATTTCAATCCCTCTTGATTGTGTGGTTGGCTACCTTAGTGTGAGTTTGAAGCATGTTCATCCCCTCACTAAAGTGGGGGATAAATGTACTGTAGTAAAATGCATACCCTTGCATTTTCACACTTTTTTGGGCCTGCCTTGCTTTTCTTATCTTTATTTATGTCTTAGTTGGTCCTATTTTGCATCCACAAGCCTAATAAATTACATCTTTTTATGGATAGTCTCAACAAACGTCAAAGGCTAAATGATAATTTAATGATTCTAGTTGTGTTTCCCTAATTTTTTGGTTGGGACTAAGACACAACCTACGGTGTCTTTGTCCCCCAAAGGTATTGGGGCCCTCTTTTTAAAAGCACCTTAAATGGGCCCCATTTTGGAGTCTCTTCCCCGAGTTTCAAGCCTCAAGACTAAGACACCACCTAGATCATCTTAGTCCCCTTTAAGTTATTTTTGGGATTTAATTTCAAATCTTGGTAGTATTTAGCCTCTTTTAATTAATGATTTCATATGTCGGCTTGTTGTGGTGTAATTTTAGGATATTAAGCATGGATAAGTATAAAGACAAGGTTCTTCCACTCATTTTCTCCTAACAAGCATTCATGTATTCATACTAATAGAGTAATTGAGTTCACAAGAGAATTCAAGAGAAATTCATCAAGCATTTGGAGCCATCATCAAGATTCAAGCATCATGTCAAAGATATTATTTCATCATGTGTGTTTTTAAACTAACATTTATGTTGTAGGTTTTTTATTCAAGCAAGCAATTCAAGTCAAGATCTACATTCAAGCTCGCCACTTCACACAAGTTTGCAAATTTCATAAAAAGGGTTTGGTGAGTTTCAATATAGCACTTTGTTCATTCATAATTTATCTCCATTATTTCATTTCATTCCAAGTTTTAATTACCAACAAGGGGTTTGACCAAGGCAAACCCCCATTTACTGACAATCAACAAGTTTTTCCTCTCTTGTGTGTTTATGTTTGCAGATTTAGGTTGAAGATCATTTGAAGTACAAAGATTTAAAGTTGCAAAGTTACATTGCAAATTTGTAATCTTCACATAAATTCACCTATAGGCTAGATCTAGAGGTTTCAAGACTTGAGATCTGAGAAGAAGGAAGTGTAGATTTTGAGCCTCATGATCACATTCTGAGATTTCAAAAATTCAAAGTGAGACTAAGTTAGCAGTAAGGGTTTCTTAGTCCTCCCAATGGTATTTTGAAAATATTATTTTAGATTATGTTCCTACATCTGAAGATTTAGCATTTCCATCAAAAAATAGCAGTGGGACTAAGACAACAATAAGGGTGTCTTAGTCCTCCCTAGCATATTTTGATAGCATTTTTGCATTTCTAGAATCCTCATCACATTTCAAGACTTCCCAGGTACACAAATCCTAACTTATCATTACTTAATTTTGTCATTCGCATCCATCATTTTACTTGCATTACTAGGTTTTTGTGAGTTGAATGTTAAGTTGTCTTTTCCAAGATTTTTCTTAGTGGTGATTTCCTCAAAGCCTAAATAACCCCCGCTAGGTCATCCTTGTTGAGAATTGACTCAACTTTGTGTTGATAGTCAATCCAATTTGGGATCCTAGTGCATTCTTGAATGATAATTGGAGAAGAGTTGTGTTGTATGACGTAGGCCATAAATCACCAATTTTCCACCTTATTCAATCCCTCCATAGCTAACCCCTCAACAACACATAACTCAAACAAAAAATAAATCTCTCAACAACACATACCTCAAACATAACAACAATACATCCACTATCAACAAAAAATTCCTCAACAGCAAATTCCTCAACAAAAAATCACACAACACCAGCAAATCCTATCACAACATCAATATAACCATTCCACTAAACCAAACATCAAACAACCCTCCTAATGAATTTCCTTCACAAATTCAAAACTTGAATCAGGAAATTAATGGTAAGAAATTGGGAAACATAAAGAAAACATATGCTCTTGAGGACCTATGGCCCTATCTATTTGACATGAATATAACCATGACACCTTTTTCCTCAAAATTTTGAGATGCCCAAATTTGATAAATACAAAGGATGTCGTGACCCAAATGAACATATAAGGGAATTCTAAGTATCTTTATTAGAAGTGTCATATAAGGATACATATCTAATATGCCTCTTCCTATGGAGCTTAGGTGGGCAAGTGATTTAATGGTTCTCTCACCTACCCCTCGGTATCAAGACATTCGAAGACCTTGTTGACAAATTTCTAGCTCATTTCTCTTGAAATATAAAACATGGGGCTATTATGACCGACTTGTATATATCACCAAAAAAAACCAACGAGAAACATTTACATCCTTTTTAAAGTTATAGAGACATAAATATAGTAAATTTAAATGACCCATTCCATAAAAGAAACTTTTTGACATCTTTTTTCAAAATCTCGACACAAAAATTGGCTTCCACATATGCATACAATGTGCTAATACATTTGAAGAACTTATAAAAAAGCATCTCACAATTAAAAGGGCTCTCATTTTTAAAGGGCTAGTCAATGTCTACAAAGACAAGAATTACCCTTCAAGCTCTAATGAAAAACCACGCCTATGGTCTAAAACAAAAAGTTACAAATGATGATATGGTAGACATGAAATTTGTGTAAAATATGCAACCTTAACCAATCAAGAAAAACTATGGGTGATCCCACAATAGTGGTTTACAATTTTTGGCCAAACTGGACACTGAAACTATTATTTTTAACTAAATCTTCACATTCAAGAACCTATAATGGATAAACCTTGAGGAATTTGAAGATGATGAGAACTAGAGTCTCATCACATTTTGTCTGTAGATTCTAAAAATATTTTTTTCAAAATTTTTGGAATAAGATTGCACTTCTTTTTCCATCTCCCACGAAAATTGGTTTTTTTTATAAAATAGCATTTTTAAAAAGTGGCGCTCACCGTATACAACATAAAAAAATTTGTATGAAGGATAAAATTATAATTTTTTTGAGTTTAGATTTGTAACTATGATATCTAGCACTTTCATTTGGTCTCATAGTTTTTTATTAAATATTTTTTCCTTAATAGAGTTTAGAAATCAAACCAATTGCAATTCAGCCATAGGCGGACTATATACAACATAACTTTTTTTGTATGTATCAAAATTCAATTTTATTTTTTTTAATAGATCAAGTACATCAATACCCAGCATGAAAATATTTAAAAATATATATATATATTGATAATTTAATATTTTTCCACATGTGCTAAACAAAGAGCTTGATTTTCGTTGAAAAACCTCTGTTTAATAAAACTAAAAAAACACATACATAATAAAACCAAAAAATATTAAAATTAGATTCATGGGATATCTCATTTCAAGGACTACCATAATCATTTGAAATAAATTTGAAATGAATTCATTTGATCCCCCAAAAGGTAAATCAAAAGTGATTTTTTATTAGCATTTTGATAAGTGTAAAGGAGACTCATTTATAGGTATGGTTTAAAACTAGCGAGGTTCTATCCAAGGGGGTTTGATATAAGGTGGTTTGATTAAACCCTCTTCAATTGGAATCCTTAAAATGGAACTTTCAAAGGCTTAAATCATTACATTTTCTAAAAATATGTGATTTCAGCAAAAATCAGTTCCTCTCAGAAATTGTAAACCAGCTTTGTGGGATCACCCCTATTCAAAATGTAAATCCTCTAAGAGGACCACCACCAAGATCTAATAGTACAACTAGACAAAAATAAACTCCCTTAGGGGAACCTATCCAAATAATCTTTAAAAAAATAATCCAATTAAACCTCATTTAGCTCTTAGAGATTCATCAATATGATGAACCAAAATTTACACCATCATGGTATAATGACAACAATTATTGTGAATACCATAGAACAAAGGGATATAATATTACTAATTGTATGATACTTTAAAATAATATTCAATATATCATTGACCAAGGGGGAGTAAGAAATGGCCAACTCCCTAAAACATTTGGTAATAACCATCTAGGGATATACAAGGATTTGATCACCAATCATGGTAAGGGAAATGACACAAGTAAGATAGGAGAATATAATAAAGTGAGACATTCCTATGATAATATTGTAGAACATACTCAAAGTTAAAAAAAAAAAAATTATATCCTCACCATCCATGGTAGAAGTCTTGAGTCTAGATTCACCACATGACAAGGGAAGGTTACTATTCAAGGAGCTCCCCCATAAACCAAAGTTGTAACTAAAGTGTACCCAACCAATTATAGTATAGTTCATCACCTCAAAAGGAATCCTTAAAAAAATTCTATCTTAGAGCTTATGAGAATTCCCTTAGCACATAAGAAAATATTTGATAAGGCTCTAGTACTAAAACCTTGAAAATAGGGATCCCTATCTTTCAAAAGATAGAACTAGGGTTTAGGACCTTTTCACCTATTTCCTTCAAGTTCAACTCAAGGAAACCCTAGAGATCTCAATCTAGAGATGGAAATGAGAGAATGAGATCTTTAATAGGGTGTCCTAGGGGTGTGATTAAAGACTAAAAGGGGGGTTCACCACCAAAAAAAGGTTTGGAAAGACAAGAAATATGCAAAACCTAAAAAAGTAGCCTAGAAAATGAGCTTAAAATCATAATAACAAAATAGAGATAAACAAAGGTGCACCTAGAAATCTAAAGAGGCTCAAAAAAAGTTCTAAAATCCTAAAAATATTACTTTTAAAGCATACTAAGACTCATATGCCAGTAGGGGCGATTCAGTCCCAGTTTAGGGTTTTGAGTCAAAACCGGAATCTGGAACTGTTAAACTAGGATCTACAAAAAATGCCTAAAATTTGGTACACTAGGACTCATAAACCACAAGTGGTGATTTATTCCCAATATCTAGGTTGATATAAAACTCTGATATCCTCCAGTGGTCTCCCGGTGCTCCTCTCCTATAAAAATTCTAAGTCTAAAACACTAAATTAAAACTTGTAAGTGACTTTCCATGATCTTGCAATGTAGATGACAACTTTGACAACTTGACAAAATTTCTCCAATATTTCTCTTCAGAAAATCTTCAACCTAAGCCTATAAATCACACATCAAAGAGAGGAAAAAAAAAAAAAATTGTTAGTGGATAGGGTTTTACCTTGGTCAAACCCTGTTTTGGTTATTAAACCTTGAAATGAAATTCAATAGAAGGAAGGAATGATGAATGAATAAATATGCAATGTTGCAACTCACAAAACTCTTGAAAAAATGGCTACAATATTTTATGTAATGGCTAGCATGAAGTTGGATCTTGAAGCTTTCTTGTATGTTATAGATCTTGATTTGAATGCTTACTTGAATCATAAGAACCTACACCACAAATGTTAGCTCAAAAATGCGCATGATGCATGATGAATTTTACATGATGCTTGAATCTTGAATAATTATTCTTGAATGTTCTTGAATTCCCTTTTAAACTCTCACTTGAACATTCACATAAGATCCTTTAAATTGCTAGAATAAAATATGTGAAATAACCTTGTATTTATACTTGTTTATTCCAGATTTCCTAAAATTACAACACTACAATCCAAAATCAAATCTAGGAGAATAAAATCCCACTAAAAATTAAATTATAAATTAGGTCCAAGCTAAGCAGGACTCATACACCAGTTGAGGCATGAGTCCCGGTAGGCTAGGCTTGGGACACAAATTTTAAGAAATCTTATGTTTTATGCAAAGTTGTAGTTTAGGCTATATCTTTTTTTATTTTCAATCCATTTAAGTGTTCCTAGGTTGGTTAAGAAGTTTGAATTTTGTTGAAGGTATTAAGTTCTGGAGGGGTTTAAGTTTTTGCAAATAATAATTCACCCCCATCTTAGTATTCAATGTGTTCAACATTCTTGGGTCATGACCCCATTAGCCAATCTGATAATATATGTATAGATTTAGTTTCTACTATTATACTCCCAAATAATTGAAACTTAGGTAGGACCCATACACCCAAGGTGGTGTATGAGTCTTAGATCACTAAATATGGGCCATAGAAACTAAAATAATTAAATTATGAGTAATCATTTGATGTGTGTTGGGATTATCCTTAGAAATATGCATTAAATAATGCTTGTGGATGCAAAATAGGGCCAAATAAGGCATAAAGAAGCCCAATTTTAGTGGGGAGGACCCAAACAAGTGTGAAAATGTAGAGGGGTCCATTTTTCTACACTAAATTTATTCCCCACTTTAGTTAGAGGAGGAACCTACTTCAAAACTCACATCAAGAGGGCTCTAAATGTACCAATGCTAGTAAGATAGGACGACAACAATCAAGAGGGTTGCACAAGTCCTCGGGATCAAGATCCTATGGAAAACCATCATAGGTGATAGAGCTCCTAATTTTTTTTGAAAATTTGTGAATTCTCTCGCCATGTCATAGTTTTGTGCTTCTAAGCTTAAGGGTAGGGCTTAGGGTTTTAGGTTAAAACACTCCTTCCAAAACTTCATAGGTCATGAATGTTGAATGTTTCAATTTTTCATTGACCTATTCATTCAGTTACAAATCACTTAAGTTGTGTCATGAGCCATTAAATTTTTTACCTGCATCAACCCCTTGGGTTAGATCTATCGGTCACCGTCTGTAAATTAATCTTTTTATTTTTCTATTGTCGAGCTATATAACTTCATGTTTAAAACTTAGATATTGATTCTTCTTCATTGAGGTTTGTCTCATAAACCTAGTTGTAGCTCCATTTTAAGAACTAACTATTTCAGCATGTGTAGAAATGAAAATCCATGGTGGCCATTCGATCGTCACAAGTTGATCTTGATCATTCCCTGCATGCCCATCCTATGTTTTTGCCTATTATTTTATTCACATAGGCTAGCGGGCTTAAGCCACATGTCTTTTTCTTAGGCGGGCCCAATATTATATTGAAGACTATAGGTAGTATCAATAAAAATCAATGGCAGTTGATGAAATACGTGGTAGCATCTTGGTCATTCCCCGTGTGCCCATTATTGTTTATTTTTCATTAAAATAAATGAACGGGCTGGCAGGTGATTGCCATGTTTCATGATAGGTGGTGGGCCTAATATTTCTAAGTGGATAGCAAGCAAGGCTCTGAAGAGAATCAATGACAAGCATCACTACACGTTTCTTCATCACAGTCATTCCCCATGTACTTGTTCATACTATTTATTAAAGTGAAGAAGTTACATGGGCTAGTGGGTGTGGTGACATGTGTAGGATCTCTATGGTGGGCCATATATCTTTTGCAAGAAGTGAATTGTACCAAAAGAAAATATATTGTGATTGTGGGGTAACGTGGTCAAATCTCCACCATTCCCTGCCACCCTATTAGTTTTATTTAAATGCCTATTAAAGGACACAAGCTGGCAGGCATGGTGACATCTATCACCCCATGGAGGGTCTCATTGGGTTTATTGTCGATGAGTACTCTGATGCAGATTCAGATCAATGGTTGATATTGGGTGATGTGGACTATCCTAGCTAATCCCTGCCATCCCGTGAGGGCTCCATTTGTGTCACCCATTCATCAGCATGCAAGCGGGAAACTGTCATGTGGACTACTTGAAAGGGTATGATAAAATTTAGCAGAGATAAAGTACCGCTAAATTTTGGTCGAGACTGCATCAAAATTTAAAATGTCACCAAATTTTAACTAGGTCTTTAGCATGCATTCAAGATTTTGGAGATGCTTGTGGTTGTAGTCATCAATTCTATTAGGCATTGGTACACATGGGATGAAGAATTTGATGCAACACAAAGTATGGGTTGATATTCTGAGGATCGATCATGATCACTTCCCGCTATCTTGTGGTAGTGAATTATGATAAAATTAATTCCCATGGTTAAATATGACATGACAAGTTTCATCAGGTGCTAAGTATGTGATTAATTATGTAGATAGATTGGGTGTTTATCCACTTGAGATTTTTGATTGAGAAAAAGTATCAAGAGCATGCAAATTAATTATGTCATAGTTAACCATCTTGGTTGATTACCCGTTGATTCATTTCAGTGTGTGATCAATGGCTGAGATTCAAAATCAAAGCAGTTGGTTGATGGCTCTCTTTTGCAAGATCCCTTGGAACATTAATGACTACATGTTGCAACTAGTCTATTTATTGGTGATTTCCTACTTTTTATTCTCACCATTTTATGTATGTGATAATTGAGATTCTAGGAGTGAGTGCACGAAGTATTCTAAGTAGTTGCAGATTTTGAGCTAGTTGTTTTATGTGGAGGGTGGTGTCTCTGTGAGTTTCTCCATCAACAATAGGTAAAGTGAGAATATCTATCAGCCCAGCTCTTAGGTCCAAGGGACTCCTTGAGTCTCATAATGTTGTTCCCAAAGAGGAGCTAGATTTTCTCGAGGTTCCTGTAATACCAAAGAAGAAGGCAAGAGATAAAAGGAAATTTGCACGGTGTGTTCTCAAGCATGCATATCATTTGAGGAGCCAAATTATCTCAGAGGATTTGGTCAAATTAAAGGAAAATAATTTTGAAAGGCCCGAGAGAGAGGTTGCAAGGAAGATCAAGTATCACCGAGCTTCTATGGGATGCCATCAGTCTCCCACTAAAGTTTTGAATGATCTATCTGATAGTGGAGATGAAACTAACTCTAGCTACAGCTAGTATATCATGGTCATCAACAATTTGACTCACTTTGAGGATGATGTGGTGACATGGCCACTCTAATTTCAATAAGGACACTGAGCGGGCATTCTTATTCTATCGTTGACTAGGCAGAATAGCACCTCGCTCCCTTTCTGAGCTGATGCTCAGGTTTTTGTCCTTTGTGCTAACATGTTTCTTTGGGCTGGTGTGTTATGATATGGGTTCTTGTTTTTTCCTCCTTTCTGTGTTGCTGGTGACTTCTATGGGTGGACATGAGTGTGCAAATTTTGATGTTGTGATGCGGCACCTTTTGGAAGGTTGGTGGGCTTCTCTGAAAAATGGTTTTTGATATTTTTCTCTCCCTTATGTTGCAAATGATGACTTATAACTGCTTGAGGAATATATTTTGAACTCTTGTGAAATTGAAAATGAAACTAAGTTAAATATGACTATAATTCAGCCTAGTGCTTGTTGCTCTGTTATTCTATAAAAGGGATTTCAAGGTTGAATACAGGGGTCGATTTTTTAGTCTTATATTGGTCTAGGTGAAGAGCTATGTACAAGAAGAAATATATAGTATAGATGCTGATATATAGAATAGAAGGATTTCTAGGGTATAAGTGAAGTACATTGTAATCTTAAAATGGTTTTATGCAAGCTACCAAAATGAAGGAAAATATTAAGTTCTTATACATATAATCTCTTATATAATTTCTCCTACAAGTTATGAAAGAAAATTTTAATGGTCTTCTAGTTCATCTTCAATTGTTTGGGTTGATTGTATGGATTTTTATTTGATTCAATTCAATGAGTTGATTAAACGCTAAGATAAGGTCATAAATCTGTATGGAGGAATATAAGATTTGGTAAGAAGTTATGTGTTGAACACAATGAGTTGAACACTACAATGTGGTGTGACAATAGTCTAATAATTTTTGAATAAATGGCTTATGTATTACTGGTTATTACATATTTTGACTATGTTTCCCAATAGACAAAGTACTGGTCTATTCATTAGAATTTTTTACACAAACTAGCTAGCAATGCACCTAACTAAAGACTTGGAATGAGAACAAGAAATCATTTAAAATACTTTCAATTGTAGTGTGTAACTTTGAAGTCCCTCACAATTCCTAGCACTAACTACTAATTTGTTCAAAGACTAGCCAAATCTTTGGTGAAGTATGCTTAGTTGTATTCAATAGGAATTGTATTTGTGTATAAAATTACTTCTAAGGACCAACTATCCCTTAAAATTAATAAGGAACGCCCTCCTGGATTTCACAAAGCCCAAAGAGTAGGAGTGAGGGCCTAAAGATCCTTACTCATAAGTTGGCCACTAACTTTGACATTTCTTGAGCGTAAGGGTTGGCTACCCTTTAGAGGATTTCAAGGTTTAGTTGGAAAATTAAAAAAACCAACAGAAATGGAGACTCTGCTTGGGAACAACTCAGAACCTTTGGTTGTAGGCCATCTTATCAAAAGAGTCATTCAAATTTGTAACTACTGATTGAGAATTCTAGTGTCTCATTTTCCCATCTGAGTCACCAATAGAAATGGTGACTCTGTTGAGGAGAACTTTGAGAAAATTATGATAGAAGAATCCTAGTTGCAGACTGTTATATCATTGAGTCAAGAAGTTGGTGAATCTGAACATCTGGTTTAGATATTGAAAATCTTTCAGACCTAGAAGTGATTTTGGTGCAGAAATTTCAAAGAATGTATGTGTGACTCTATTGTGGGAGAAGACCTAGAAGGAAATCTATCTTTGAAGGAGCTTCATATTGCTTGAAGTTCAGTCCTTTGTGAAAAGAGGTGCAAAATCTGTCTAAAGAACTTGTTGAAGATGTGAAGAGAGTTTCATACCTGAGAATATTTTCAGTCAAGAAGAAAGGTTACTAGCTGCCAGAAGTTTCCAAGTATTCTCATAATTTAGATAAAGTATTATCATGTGTAAGAAGCAATTTTATGAGAATTTTTCAATATTTTAAGATAAGAAATGATTCCCTATAAAATTAAATTGCATTAAGAAAGGGAATATTAGTGGTCCTTGTCATACTTGTAAAGTGTAATATGTAATATCTGTAATGATTTGAGAAGTATTCTTATTTCTAAAGAATTATTCCTCTGAGCACATTTTAAGGCATGAAGATTTAACCTATATTTTAGGGTTATGGTTAAATTAGTGAGTGAGGCTAGTAAAAATATGCAAAGCAATCGATTTTTGACATATCCTCAAAGGGATTTTTCTATTGAAAGGTATATTCCATTGGCTTTTAGTGGTATTAAAGGTTTCCCTAACCTAATTCCTAAAAACTGTTAGGAAACATTTTCCCAAATTCATAGGGAAAAGCTCAAAATTAGCCTCTAATAATTTGCAAACATTTGTGGATGCGGTGGGGGATTATGAGGTAAATCACGAGGATGTTGTCATGAAAATTTTTGTTCAATATTTAAAATATGATGCTAGAAATTGCTTCTCATTTTTATCGGCTTGTTCTATAGCTTCATGGAATCATTTTATGATATCCTTTGTAGGACAATTTGGTGAAAGGGTAAATCCAAATGTGGTAAGAAAAACTTTTTGGAGATCCATAGAAATGAAGATGAGTTGGTTCCTACTTTCAACCTTAGATTTTCAAAGGAAATAAGAGATATTTTTGAAAGTATAAGACCAAATGATGTTGAGTGTTTGGTTGTGTATCTTGGTGCATTTGATAGTAAGATGAGTTATTGGCTAAGAGATAAAGAACCCACAAAATTACACCAAGCATATAAAATTTCTATGGATATTGAAAATAAATTTAAATATGTAATGATGAAAAGATATAAGGCAAGAATTGATTATCCTAACACACTTCTTGCATATAGACTTCATGGATCAAACAATAGAAGTGATTGTTAAGAGAATAACACTTTTGTTGCTCTGATTTCTCAATCACCACAATATGCAAATCATAGTAAGCTTCAAGATGAACATCAACAGAGTTTGAGTAAAGTTGATCAGATGTGTTTTATGAATAATTTGTGTGAAATGAAAAGGTACAGAGAAGATTCACCCTATGATTTTTTATCAAGATTCTTGGATGCTTTGTTGGAGATTCCTAACAATTTCAGACCTGAGGATTCAATATGCATTGATCTATTCTATGAAATTTATGATTCTGAATTGACTAAATTGCCAAAGGAATTGAAGCCTCATAATTTTGATCAAGTATTTGAGTGGATAAAGACTATAGAATGAATCGAGTGTGATCATGTACAAGAGGTGATGTTTCAGAATATTGGTAGTGGTTGTCCTATTGAAAAAGACTAGAGAATAATGCAAACACAAAGAGTAGGTATAGTAGATCATGAGCATCCATCTTGTTATATGGGTAAAAGTAATGATTGTAATCAATCCACAAGTAACATGTATGTTGATCAATACAATGATGATGAAAATGAAGACATAGGCTTTGAAGACAACATATAGAGGCATGAATTGCACGCTTGGGATGTCTTGAATAAGGAAGATGTAGAAGAGGTGAGAGAGATATTTCCCTACCAAGATTCAGTCACTAGAAGTGATGCATCTGTTCTTGAAACCCCATTGCAAATCGGGGGCAAGATGTTAGAAATGAAGATTTGAGCATTCAGTCTTAACATAGTTCCAGTATTGATAGATCTCCTTGCTATAGTAACCATGATGACAACGGATGTGGTCACTCCTTTGTTGACCCTTTTTGTCATGATGAAATGGCGGTGGAATATTTTGTTTTGAATATGGTGTGTGAAGATGATAATGGAGATGTATATCTACTTGAGGAAGAACAATAATTTTCCTATGGATAATTTTTAGAATGTGGATCAAACATGTTGGTCATTGATGATGTGAATGAAGTTGAAAATATATCTCTTTTCTCTTCTAGTGATTGTAATGATTTTGAATACAATGATGATATGGAAGATTTGGATGATCATGCTGAGGTAAGAGAAGCTTTTATTACAACAATGAGGGTATGGCATAGCCCCTTATTTGATGAGCTTCCATCTTCACTAGAAATAAGAGATGGTGATCATTATTGGTGCAAAAATAATCCACTCTTTGCTAATGATTTTGATGATGCATCAAATACAGTATTGGAGTATGGCAATGAACAAATAAGGAAACACACTGATGATCTCCTCGAAGGTATTTCCTCTAGCTATATTACATTTAACATGGATATGGTCAGTAAATTGGAAGATTAGCATGAGATTGAAGTTTTTGCTTCTTCCTCTGTGGGTTGTAATTACCCTTGTGAAAATGATCAAGAGATACTTTATTCACATGAAGGTTGTAGTGACACAAATATTGATAAGGTCACCTATACAAAATTAAATGAACAAATAATATGGGATTGAAACATGGCATGTAATGAGGATATGCCACCAATGGAACATGTTAATTGTGTGAATGATGAGCAATCTGAAGGTAAAAATGTATGTGTTCAGTGGATTGATCCTGAGCATAGAGCTATAAATGATGAAGGGGCATATGAATGTGCTTATCTCCATATTGATCATGATTTTTTATGTGAAGTAGAAATGGAAATGTCTACTATAAATGAAAAGGATGATGATGTACTCATGGATGAAAGAAGGGTTTCATTATTTAATGATGAGAAAAATACATCATGACGAATGTATGGAACTTGAATAAACCTCATTGCTAGCTTATAATGTTAAAGAATTTGTTGGTTTATCTAATATTGCACACATATTTACCTGTGCATGAGTGCCTTTTTCATGATAATGTGAGCGCTGATTTGTTTGGGCCTATTTCTAAGGTATTTATCTTTGAGTTGAATGATTATTTGGAAAATGAGTCAGAATATGTTACTAAACCTGAGATGAATGCATTTACCTAGTCATGGGATGTTAATGGTGTAGATTATCTATATTCCCATGATATCAATGATTTTTCTGATGCTAAACAATTCAGGGGGGTCCCTGAGTATGCCTTTTTCCTTTTTGATGCATTTGTGGGTTGTTTACAAGATACACAGCAAAATATTTTTGAAGGTTTTTAGTTTGAGATACAAACTAAATATAAGATTTAGGTCTATGATGATATTAACCAGGTTGATTATAAATGTTTCACTTTTCCAATTCAATCAGACATGATTGATTGTGTTAATCATAATGGTGTTGATTCTTGGGAAATTCTTAGTACAATTGTTGATCTATTACATACAGTAGAGGATACAAAATTTGACAAAGGAAAAAGTTGACCTTAAGTTTTGGGGGCCTAGGGTCACCAATTTGAGGAGTGAAGCCTATGAAATTGATGAAAGAAGGTTTCTTAGACTCCATGGGATGTGCACTATATAGGCTTATAGTTAGTGTGTATAGGTTTGGTGTGTTTATTTTCTATTGTGTATGTTTTCCTTGTATGGGTAGGCTCTTGGGTTTTTGTTTTCCTATTTTGGTTTGCTTCACATTAAGATCTAGTTTCTCAACATACCCACCTAGGGTATACATCCCAAAGCATGAGCCATTGGTAGAGCTCCTGAATTTTTTTAAAAAAAATTGAATTCTCTTGCAATGTCACAGTTATGTGCTTCTAAGCTTAAGGGTAGGGCTTAAGGTTTTAGGTTAAAACCCTCTTTCCAAAATTTTGTAGTTCATGAACATTGAACGTTTCAATTTTTTGTTGACCCTTTCATCTGGTTACTAATCACTTAAGTTATTTCTTGATCCATTAAATTCGTTACCTGCACTGACCCCTTGGGTTAGATCTGTCGGTCACCATCTGCAAATCGATCATTTTATTTTTCCACGGTCTTGGGCTATATAACTTCATGATTAAGACTTAGGTATTAGGCCTTCTTCATCGAGGGTTAAGTCTCATAAACCTAGTTTTGGCCCCATTTTAAGAACTAACAATTTTTGCATGTGTAGAAATGAAAATCCATGGTGGTCGTCTAATCGTTGCAAGTTGATCTTGACCATTCCCCGCGTGCCCGTCCTATGTTTTTGCCTATTATTTTATTCACACGGCCTAGCAAGCTTAAGCCACATGCCTTGTGCTTAGGTGGGCCCAATGGTTTTATTGAAGACTATAGGTAGTATCAACGAAAATTAAAGGTAGTTGATAAAATACGTGGTAGCATCTTGGTCATTCCTCATGCACCAGTTCTTATTTATTTTTCATTAAAATAAACGAACGGGCTGGCGGATGATTACCATGTGTCATGATAGGTGGTGGACCCAACATTTCTAAGCTTCCATAAAGCAAGGCTTTGAATAGAATCAACGACAAGCATCGCTACACATGTCTTCATCATGACCATTCCCCGTATGCTCATTCGTACTATTTATTAAAGTGAAGAAGTCATACAAGCTAGTGGGTTTGGTGACACGTGTAGCCTCTCTATGGTGGGCCATATATCTTTTGCAAGAACCAAATGGTACAAAAATAAAATCTATGGTGATTTTGGGGTAATGTGGTCAAATCTCCACCATTCCTCGCCACCCCATTGGTTTTATTTTAATGCTTATTAAAGGACACAGGTTGGCAGGCATGGTAACATCTATCACCCAATGGAGGTTCACGTTGGGTTTATTTATGATGAGTTCTTTGATGTGGATTCAGATCGACGATTGATGGTGGGAGACATGGACTATCCTGGCCAATCCCTACCATCTTGTGAGGGTCCCATTTGTGTCTCTCATTCATCAGCAGGCAAGCGGGCGACTGTCATGTGGACTACTTCAAAGGGTGCGATAAACTTTAGAAAAGATAAAGTACTGCTAAATTTTGGCTGAGACTGCATCAAAATTTAAAATGTTTTCAAATTTTAATTGTCTTTGGCATGTATTCAAGATTTGGGATATGTTTGTGGTTGCAGCCATCAATTTTGTTAAGCACGGGTACATGTGGGATGAAGAATTTGAGGCAACACAGAGTATGGGTTGATATTTTGAGGATCGATCATGATCACTTCCTCCTATCTTATGGTGGTGAATTGTGAGAAAATTAATTCCCATGGGTAAACGTGACATGACAAGTTTCATCAGGTGCTAAGTATGTGATTCATTATGCAAATAGAGTGGGTGTTTATCCAATTGATATTTCTTATTGGGAAAAAGTATCAAGCACATGCAAATTAATTATGTCATAATTAACCATCTTGATTGATTACCCATTGATTTAATTCAATGTGTGATCAACAACTGAGATTCTAAATCAAAGCAGCTGGTTGATTGCTCTCTTGGAACATTAATGAATACATGTTGCAACAGGTCTATTTATTGGTGATTTCTTCCTTGTTATTCTTACCATTTGTTGTATGTGATAATAGAGAGTCTAGGAGTGAGAACATGAAGTATTCTAAGTAGTTGCAGAGTTTGAGCTAGTTGTTTTACATGGAGGGTGGTCTCTATGTGAGTTGCTCCATCAACAATGGGTAAACTGAGTGTATCTATCTACCCAGCTCATAGGTCCAAGAGACTCCTTGAGTCTTAGAATGTTGTTCCCAAAGAGGAGCAATATGTGCTCAAGGATCTTGTAACACCAAAGAAGAAGGAAAGAGTTGAAAGGAAATTTGCACAGGGTGTTCTCAAGCATGCATCTCATCTGAGGAGCCAAATTTTCTCAGAGGATTTGGTAAAAGGAAAGGAAAAGAAGGTTGAAAGGCCTAAGATATAGTTTGTAAGGAAGAACAATTATCACCGAGCTTCTATGGGATGTCATCAATCTCCCATTGAAGTTTCAGATGATCCATCTGATAATGGAGATGAAACTGACTCTGGCTACCGCTAGTATCTCATGGCCATGAGTAATTTGACTAACTTTTAGGACAACATGGTGATGTCCACTCCAATTTCAATAAGGACACCAAGCGATCATTCTTATTTTTTCATTGACTAGGTAGAATAGAACCCCGCTCCCTTTCTAAGTTGATGCTTTGGTTTTTATCCTTTGTGCTAACATATTTCTTTGGGTTGGTGTGTTGTGATATGGGTTTTTGTTGTTTCTTTATTTTTTTGTTAATAGTGACTTTTATGGTTCGACATGAGCGTGAAAATTTTGATGTTGTGATGTGGCACCTTCTAGAAGGCTTGTGGGCTTCTCTGACAAACGGTTTTTAATATTTTTCCCTCCCCTATGTTGCAAATGATGACTTATAACTTCTTGGGGAATATATTTTGAAGTATGGTGAAATTGAAAATGAAATGAAGTTAAATGTGACTGTAATTCACCCTAGTTCTTGTTGCACCCTTATTCTGTAAAAGGGATTTCAAGGCTGAATACAGGGGTTGATTTTTTAGTCTTATAATGGTCTAGGTGAAGAGCTATGTACAGGAAGAAATATATAGTATAGATGTTGATATATAGAACAAAAGGATGTCTAGGGTATAAGTGAAGTATGTAGTAATCTTAAAATATTTTTATGCAAGCTACAAAAATGAAGGAAAATATTAAGTTATTATACA
Organism: Sequoiadendron giganteum; assembly: GCA_007115665.2. NCBI lineage: Eukaryota > Viridiplantae > Streptophyta > Pinopsida > Cupressales > Cupressaceae > Sequoiadendron > Sequoiadendron giganteum. The sequence continues at coordinate 585,616,657 of CM021106.1, read as the reverse complement.
TATACTCTCTTATGTAATTTCTCCTGTAAGATATGAATGAAAAGGTTAATGGTCTTCTAGTTCATCTTCAATTGTTTTGGTTGATTGTATGGATTTTTTTTGGCTTCAATTCAATGAGTTGATTAAATGGTAAGATAACATCATTAATCTATATGGAGGAATATAAGATTTGGTAAGAAGTTATGTGTTGAACACAATAAGTTGAACACTACAATGTTGTGTGACAATAGTCTAATAATTTTTAAATAAATGGCTGATGTATTACTGGTTATTACATATTTTGACTTTGTTGCCCAATAGACAATGCATTGGTCTATTCATTAGCATTTTTTACATAAACCAACTAGTAATGCATGTGACTAAAGACTTGGAATGAGAACAAGAAATCATTTAAAATAATTTCAATTGTAGTGTGTAACTTTGAAGTCCCTCACAATTCCAAGCACTAAGTACTAATTTTTTCAAAGACTATCCAAATATTTTGTGAAGGATGCTTAGGTGTGTTCAATAGGAATTCTATCTATGTATAAAATTACTTCTAAGGACCAACCATCCCTTGAAAGTAATAAGGAATAACCTCCTAGGTTTCACAGAGCCTAAAGTGTAGGAGTGAGGGCCTAAAGATCCTTACTCATTAAGTTGGCCACTAACTTTGACATTTCTTGAGCATAAGGGTTGGCTAACCTTTAGAGGATTTCAAGGTTTAGCTAGGAAATAAAAAACATCAACAATAGGCACAAAAGAACACATATGTAAATATGTAAGGAGCAACAACAAGGCACAATCATAGACTACCAAAGACAGAGATAAAAATAAATACAAAAACAAAATGGAGTAGATGGATCGAGCTTCAATCGTTTGTCTCACACATTGTGGAACAAATCTAAGCTACTTTTTTAAGAAAGTTCACAAGTGGAACACAATTTCCACTATGCAAACTAAATGCATGCTAACAAGGGCTAGTGGAACCTCAAAACATCTACTAGGTGAGCCCCTAGTGAGACACATACACACATGGCTAGTATGGGCTCACACAAACAAGCAAGTAGTTATGGGAAAGCCATGCCTAAGTTCAGCTCCCATATGTACAACCATACCAAAGCTATACCTCTTGATAACTTTGATAAGGAACCACACAACATGAACAATAGGAATTCATGAGGTAAGCAAAGTTTGTATGCTTGAAACCCATGAACAAATAGCATGGCTCCATAGGTAAGCAAAGTGTGTTATGTAAGGTGGCCATATAATAGTTATTGTAAATGAAAAATAGTGTAAAGTATATTCAAAGGATTTTTGCTTAGTTCATGTAAGGTCGTAACTTAGGGAACATCATGCCTAATATCTCCAAGAGAGGACCAATTGAAGAATAGAATATTCACAACTTAGGGGATGTAGTGTGTCAAATCAAGCCACTAAGAGGACCCTCAAACCTACGTCCTTGTCAGCATTATAATCCGTTGTTGACCCCTATTGCCAATTCATAGTCTGTTGAGTTGTAACTTATGTCATTGAGCCCATGAAGTAACTAGACCCTTATGCCTAGGTCCTTGAAAATTCTTTATTTTATAAGGTTGAATAATCGATATTATTTGGCCTTTGCATCCTCTAAAATAAAATGGTTTCATTTCTTTTGGAGGCCCTCCTTATGTGGTCCTAGGCGGTCCCCTTTTTAGAAAAACATATGAGCCTATGTGGAATTTTTTCACTTAGGCTTACATTCACCGTTGTTTCCCATCACTCATTGCGGATAGTTTTTTGAATGTTTGACTTGCATTAGCGATGTGTAATGAGTGGTGTTTCCTTTGTATCGCACATCATTGATGGGTCATGAGTTTTGAATTTTGAATTGGTGATGCATGATATCCCTTTATTCTTTTTGTATTTTCCTACATCACTCATCATGTATTGGTTGTAAACTTTGAGCCTCAAAGTAGCGATGAGTGAAGTGCTCATGTGTTCTGGTATTTTATTACTAATTTGAATTTCTCGTACGAGCGATGTTTCTTGTGCCTTTTATTTTCTTGTAGGTACACATGGTTTGATCTTCATCCATCGCTTTCTCCCTTCCATCGTTGATGTGATCTAGAAATTGAGGTATAAATTAGCAATATGTGATGGGAAATGAACATGATCAAAGGTGGATCATGATCCAATGGTTGAGATTTTGTCACACTAGTGCACACATCACTGATGGCACTCCGAGAATGGAAGGAAAGTCCACGATGGGTGATGGAATTTTTGAGGGATTATTCCCCTCATTTTTGGCTCTTGGTACCTTGTCGATTCATTTAAAGGGGGTAAATTCCAAGATGATGATACATGATAACTATTAGATTAGAGATGACTAAGGAGATTTAATTGCAATATGGATTATTTATGAGATGTTATCATTTTTTTTGAGGCACAAGTTGTAAAAACAAGGAGTGGAGCTTGTGGAGCATCATTGATTATGTTTTAAATCTAACAAAATTGATATTCATGATTCCAAGTTGGGTGGTTGGTCATCAGCTCCCTCACATGAGCCTTCCCTAATCATTAATGGCTACATTCTCTAGTAACTCTACTTAATAAGAGTTATCTATTTATTTATTTCACCATTTTCAATTATCGAAGAGCCAAGAGATTTTCTTAGAGATAGGGAAGAAGTGTGTGAATCTGGAGCAAGTAATTGTAGAGGCGGTGAGATGGTTTCCCGAGTAAGTGGGTATTCATATATTCCTTGTTTCAATTGTGCATGAGTTAGCTTGTGAGTTATAATTACCTATGGTCATGATGGTTTTATTTTCTTGCAATTTCTATTTGGGTTTGTTTTTAGTATGTGGGTTTGAGAGCTATTTTGTACAAATTCAATCTAGAGGTATAGGATGATGATTTTTCTGCAAGTGAGGTTTGCTAGTTCTTGTCTTATTTCCTACAAAATGAGTAAGCCTAGTGCATCAACCCAACCAGTCAGGAGGTCTAGGAGACTTGGTCTGCTTGAGTCTCAGGATGATGCTCTTGAAAGTGAACAAGGCATACCAAGAGATCCAACAACACCAAAGGAGAAGAAGAAAGCTTGTAGGAAGGTTGTGCAGGGTGGTGTCGAGAGCACCTATAATTTGAGGAGAAGGGTTTTTTTAAAAGAATTGGTCAAGTTTAGAAAGAAAGAATTTGTTAATCATGTGTGATATCAAAGAGGAAGAACTAGTACCATAGGGCTTATGATTCTTCTATGGGAAGGCATAACTCTCCTATCGAGGTTTCAGTTGGGCCTTCAAGTGATGAAGGAGATACTGACTCAGATTATGCCCAGTACCTTGTCACTCTGACAGGTCAGGATTTTACTCATGATGAAGAAGTGGTAGCTTCCCCAATTTCAGCAAGAACATGGAGGGTATGTGCATACTCTGATGCTGATGAATCAGAGTATCGCCTTGGTTCTATTTTTGTTTTTTATGACACCACTGCCACAATTGTGGGCTTGTCCTCTTCTGTGAATGTTTAATTTTTTTCTGGGTGCTGACATGGAGAATCTTATTTGATCGACATGGACGAGGTTTTGGTGTCACTGCAACAATGAATTATTCCTTTTGGAGGGATGGTCTTCTTCTTCAACAGACTTTATAGTTTTTTGGATTTTTCTTTCCTTCTGCTTTCTTCAATGATGAAATTGTAACCATCTGGAGAAATCTTTGAAATAGAAATTGAAATGTATTTCAAATTCAAAAATTGAAATTGTAATTCAGCTTGTGGCTTGTTTTCTCCCATATATTTATAAATGGTAATTCAGGGCTATTTATAGGGGTTGGTTGTTTTGGAATTCATCACACTGAGGATTATAAAGAATATACTAAACATTTTAGTGTTAATTCTTATGTTCAAGTCTGATAATATGCACATGTAGTCTGGATAGTAATACTGACAATATAGAACATAATAGTGTGAGTTATGTACCATTTTCTATCCTATGTAGTAATTTTATAAACTATGAGTAATATAATCGAGTGTTTTCTTATTTGTCTCTATTGATTTCCAATGGGTGTATGGTTTTATTCTTGCTTATTAATTCAAAGAGTTGATATAAATGCTTGAATGGAGCCATAGGTTTATGTCAAATCATGTGCTAGGATGTTAGTAAGACATAATGGTTAATATATAATGTTGAAGTACTGTAATGCAGTATACTCAAGGCTTTAAATATTGTCTTGTATAAAAGTGCTATCGAATCATGCAAATTTTAAAATTGACGTCATTCCAAGGATGAGGCACTGATCTAAGTGAGGTGATCATGCTACAATTTTTTGATTAATTCAGCAACAAACTATTTATTAAATCAAAGTATTCTGAAATGGGTTACAATTATGTTAGGTTTTACCATTCTTGGGCTTCGAGTATGAACTATTGTTAAGAAGTAGCCAACTCCTTTGATACGTTATATTTTTTGAGCCATTGTATGAGAATTATCTATGTGTTTCAATGTTAGTAATAAAATGGCATGAGAATATCATTTAAATATTATTAGGATCACCCTCCTGGGTTTCACAAAGCCCAAAGAGTAGAAGTAAGGGCCTAGTAATCCTTACTTGTTTGTTATCCAATCCTTGCCTTTGGTCATCATTAGATTCTAGAAAATCCATAGGTAAATGGTGAGATCAAGTTTGGCTATAAAAAATTAACCAATAGATTAGCAACTCTATTGAGCATAAACTTTGGAAAAATTGTAAGAAGATCATCTTTCTTTAAAGAGTCATTGAAATTTCAAACTCTCTCAAAATATTGCAGGCATTTGTTGTGTTTCCCTTGAAACTTGCAAATGTTGTCAAGATCTACTATAATGTTATGAGTATTTTTTAATTTCTCACTAGATGTGGGTGGTGACTCCAAGATCTCTGCACCAGTATGTATTATTTGAGAACATCTTAAAAATAGAATGATAAATTTTCTGAGAAAAGATAAGGTAGACCAAATTTCACATGGTGAAGCTCCCTAATGGATTTAGAATATAATATAAAGGATTCATGTGAGACTCAAATTTTGAGAAGCTCAAAATGAAGTTAACCTATGAAGGGAACTTCATAATGTTGAGGTTTTATTCCTCTATGCAAAGAACCTGATGATAGCTTAAGATCTAAAAAAATTTCCAGTGAGAAGCATAATTCAAAGTATTTACAGTCTATCCAAGTATTTCCCCTAGTTTAGTTTTCAAGAGGCATGAATTTGTATGAAAATCATATTGAATGATTTGGAGAAAATTTTGTTTCCCTATTAAGTGAATTGAGCACTAATAAAATGGAATGGTAGTGGTAATTTTACATACTTTTAAGGTATGCTTTCAAATATTTTTATTATGATAAATAATTATGCTCATTTAAAAAAAAATCCACTAGAAGATCTAAGGCATGGATTCATTTGAGTTATGCATTCTAAAATCATGATTAAATCAAGGTGAAAGGAAGTGAATGAACAACTGTGAATTTGATATTTGAGGATTTTGAAGAGGTATAAGAAAATGTATAGTTCTTTTGTATCTCCTTGTGAGATGTCAAGTAGAAGCATGCAAGACATGCATCCCTTGTCATGCCCTCAAAGAAGTTTCACTATTGGAAGATATAGGCCATTGAAATTTAGTGGTATTCAGGGTTTCCCAAATCGGGTTCCAAATAATGTTAGAGAACATTTTCTAGAATTTATAGGAGAAGGTTTTGAATCAACTTATAATTATTTGCATATATTTATGGATTTGATGGGAGATTATGAGATAAATCATGAAGATTTTGTCATGATCTACTTTTTGTTCAAACCCTAAAGGCAGATGTTAGAGACTGTTTTTTATATTTACCAGTATGTTCTATATCTTTATGGAATGAGTTCATGGAAAAATTCATTGAACAATTTGGTGAGAGAATTAATCCAAGTTTAGTAAGGAAAAATCTTATGAACATCCAAAAAGAAGAAGATGAGCTAGTCCCTACTTTTAATCTCAGGTTTACAAAAGCAGTGGGGGATATCCCTGAGAGTATGAGACCAAGTGATATAGAATGCTTGGTTATCTATTTGGGAGAATTTGATGAGGAAATGAGTTATTTTTTGATAGATAAGGAACCCATCACATTGCATCATGCATATTGAATTGCTATGGACATTGAAAATAACTTGAGATATTCAATGATGAAGGGATATATGGCTACAAGTGTCGACTATTTTAGCACATCTCATATAGGTAGATCGGATAATAGAAGTAATTTCCATGTTATATATGCTTTTATTCATCCATTGTATCCATCATAACCTAGTACATCTAATGGTGAATTCAGAATTGACTTCAATAGAGTTTAAGAAATGCTAATCAAATGACCTTTGTTCAAGGATTGTCCAGTATGAAAAAATATAAGGGAGAATCACCATATGACTTGTTAGCAAGGTTTTTGGATGTCTTGTTGGAGATTCCTAAGGGCCTCATACTAGATGATTCAGTGTGTATTGACATGTTCAATGAAATTTTTGAGCCAGGACTGACTACCTTGCCTAAGGAATTAAAGCCTCAAGATTTTGATCAAATAATTGACTAGATCAGGATTGTTGAGGAGGCCAAATATGACTATGCACAAAGTATGAAATCCCATAGTGCCAATGAAGATAAAGATGCATTTGTAAGTATTGTTGATGTTTCATCACAAATCAATGCTCAAGGAACTAAGAATGAGAGTTTGAGCTTCCATTCTGAACACTCTAAGTTCAATGCATATGGAAATAAATTATGTTGTCGTGATGATGATCATAAAGAAAGTGAGGTCTCTGATTATTTTTCTAAAGGTTATGAATATTTTTATGAGGATAATTTAGAGACATTTTCTTTACATAAGGGATGTAGAAATAGTATTGATGCTCATGAGGTTTTTCCCTTAAAACTAAGTGAACAAACTCCATGTGATGAATATTAGGGGTGCAATCTAGTCATGTCAAAACTAGAACATGTCTTTGTAAAGTATGAAAAGTTTGAAGATAAGAAGATATGTGTTCAATATCTTGAGCTTAATTATAGTGTTGAAAATGATGAAAATTATGGTATTAACTAGCAGGATCATGTCCTAGTTGTTTGTGATTGTCTACATGAAGTAGAGATGGGATTTGCTAGTTTTGTAGTACAAATAGACATTGATTGTTTTCAATAAGGAATGTATTGAAGATGAAAGGGATGCAGAAGCTTGTTTGAATACTAATGAACAACATTCAAATCTTAAATAACCTTTCATATTTGATTCAACATACTTACCAATGGATGAGGTGCATGAGTGCTTCGTTGTTGACCCTATTAACTTTGATTTGTTTCAATCATCTTTTGAAACATTTTTCTTTTAGTTAAATGATGATTCGGAGGGTAAATTAGAATATAATGTTACTAAATCTAAAATGGAGGTGTTCTTCGATGTATGGGATATGATTGACAATGGGTGTGTGGTCATGCCCCTAGTCCAAATGACATTCAAGATGTCATAAGTTCTGATGAACTAATTTTCCAAAGTAATGGAGAACATGAAAATGTAAGTAGTTTATAGTGCTCAAATGAGTATGAATACTAGTTTGAAAGTATGCCTAGATGTATGAACATTTCTCTTTCATAACATAGGATGAAAGATTGCCTAGAATGAAACAAAAAATAGAGGATGGCCCTAGGATTTTATATGAGCCTTTTTTAAATCCTAGGCTATCAATAGTGAAATTGCAATGTGACTTCAAAGGGTTAGGGAAAGTGTTTCAAGATGGAACTATTGAACAAAGTGTTTATTAAGGTTTTCAATTTGATGTGCAAACTAAATTTGATGCCAACATATGTGATGTTCATGACCAAATGGATTATGATTACTTTCAATTTCCAATCCAATTGGAGGAGTATTTGATGAAATATAATGTTGAATATCACATGGGTTATGGATTCTAGTTAGTGTCTGAGTATAGTTTTAAGTTGGACAAGCTTGATGATGATAATAGTATGTTCAGGCACATGTCCATAGTGGTGAATTATAGTGACCATAGCATGATTAGCTAGTGGGAAATTCATTAAAAAATATAGCTTTGGCCTAGTACAAATAGCTTAAAACAAAGTTTTTGACAAAGCCAAACAACGGCTTTAAGTTTTGGGAGCCTAGGGTCACCAATTTGAAGTTGAAGCCTATTGAATCATAGAGTGCAGGCTAAAAACTTGTATATCTAGAAGAGGATTCTAAGAAAATTTGAACTTGGAGAATTTTGTACAGACATGTAAATATTGTATATAGGTGTGTTTTCTTTGGCCTGTTTCTCTTGCCTTGTTCGGGCAAGTCCTTAGGTTTTGGTCCTCTATGTTTAGTTTGCTTAACCATGAGATCTAAAATCTCACCATACCTACAAGAAGCATGTGTCACTAGTTGGATCCACTGATTGAACCCCTAAAATGCTTCATGTTCCATCTTAAAATTCTATAAATTTTTTGTTAAATCCATGTCTCAAGGCTTAAGGTTTCATCCACTATCAATGCCTTTGGGTTTTTTTTGTCAAGGCCCTTCCCAAATAACCCTCAATCCTACATCCTTGTCACCATTATAATCCATCGTTGACCCCCTACTACCAATTCCCAGTTGGTTGAGTTGTAACTTATGTCATCGAGCCCATGAAGTTACTGACCCCTTATGCCTAGATCATTGAAAATTATTTATTTTATAAGGTCGACTGATCAATCTTATTTGGCCTTTCCATCCTCTAAAATAAAATGGTTTCATGTGTTTTGGAGCCCCACCTTACATGGTCCTAGGTGGTCCCATTTTTAGAACAAATTATGAGCATGTGCGGAATTGTTTCACTTAAGCTTAAATTCATCGTTGTTGCCCATCACTCATCGCGGATAGTTTTGTGAGTGTTTGACTTACATTAGCAATGTATGATGAGTGGTGTTTCCTTTGTATCTCAAATCATGGATGGGTCATGAGTTTTGAATTTTCCAACGGTGATGCATGATATCCCTTTGTGCTCTTTGTATTTTCCTCCATCACTCATCGTGGATTGGTTGTAAACTTTGAGCCTCAAAGTAGCAATGAGTGATGTGGTCATCTATTTTAGTATTTTATTATTGATTTGAATTACTCGTATGAGTGATGTTTCTTGTGCCTTAAATTTTCTTGTAGGTACAGGTGGTTTGATCTTGTTCCATCGCTGATGTGATTTGAAAATTGAGGTATAAATCAGTGATACATGGTGGGAAATGAACATGATCAAAGTCGGATCATGATCCAATGGTTGATATTTTGTTGTGCTAGTGCTCACATCACTGATGCGACTCTGGGAATGGAAGAAAAGTTTCTGATGGATGATGGTATGTTTGAGGGAATATTCCCCTTGTTCCTGACTCTTGGTACCTCACTGATTCATTTAAAGGGGGTAGAGTCCAAGATCGTGATACATGATGACTATCATATTAGAGATGACTAAGGAGATTAAATGGTAATGTGGTTGATTTCTCAGGTGTTATCACTATTTTTGAGGTGCAAGTTATAAAAATAAGGAGCGACGCTTGAGGAGCATCATTGATTATGTTTTAAATCCAAAAAAAATGATGGTCATGATTCAAAGTTGGGTGGCTAGTTCTCATCTCACTCATGTGAGCCTTCCTTGATCATTAATGGCTAGATGCTCCAATAGCTCTAATTAATGAGAGTTATTTGCTGATTTATTTCACCATTTTCAATTATCGAAGAGCCAAGAGATTGGTTTAGAACTAGGGAAGAATTGTGTAAATCTAGAGAAATTAATTATAGAGGCAATGACATAGTTTCCCATGTAAGTGGATATTCATATGTCTCATGTTTCAATTGTGTATGAGTTAGCTTGTGAGTTCTAATTTCCTGGAGTGGCGAGGGTTTTATTTTTTTGCAATTTCTATTTGGGTTATTTTGTATTATGTGGGTTTGAGAGCTATTTTCCATTAATTCAATCTACAAGTATAGGCTAGTGATTTTTCTATAAGTGAGGTTTGCTATTTCTTGTCTTATTTCCTACAAAATGAGTAAGACTAGTGGATCAGCCCAACCAGCCATGAGGTCTAAGAGACTTAGTCTACGTGATTCTTAGGATGATGCTCTCAAAAGTGAACAAGGAATATCGGGAGCTCCTTCAACACCAAAGGAGAAGAAGAAATCCCATAGGAAGGCTATGCAAGGTGGTGTCAAGAGAACCTATAATTTGAGGAGCAAGGTTGTTTTAGAAGAATTGGTCAAGTTTAGAAATAAAGAATCATTTAAGCTTGTGAGGGAAGAAAAGAGGAAGAAAAAGTACAATAGGGCTTATGATTCTTATATGGGAAGGCATAACTCTCCCATAGAGGTTTTAGTTGGGCTTTCGAGCAATGAAGGAGATACTCACTTAGACTACACCTAGTACCTTATCACTCTGACAAGTCAATAATTTTTTGATGATGGAGAAGTAGTAGCTTCTCAAGTTTTAGCAAGAACATGAAGGGGATGTGCATACTCTGATGCTAATAAATCAAAGTAGCACCTTCATTCTATTTTTTTTTCTGATGGCACAAGTGTCACAACGGTGGGCTCATCTTCATTTGCAAATGTGTAACTTTTTGTTTTAAGTGCTAACATAGAGAATCTTCTTTGATCGGCGTGGATGAGGTTTTGGTGTCACTGAAATAATGAATGGTGCCTTTTAGAAGGCTATTCTTCTTCTTCAACAAAATTTATGGGTTTTTGTCTTTTTCTTTCCTCTTGATTTCTTCAATAATGAAATTGTAACCGTCTGGAGGAATATCTAAAATTGAAATTCAAATGTATGTCAAATGAAATGTAACTAAAATTCTAATTCAGCATGTGGCTTGTTTGCTCCCATATCTTTATAAATGGGAATTCAAGGTTGGTTATAGGGGTTGGTTATGTTGGAATTGATCACACTGAAGATTGTAAAGAATATACTAAACATTTTAGTGTTAATTCTTAGGTTTGAGTCTAATAATATGCACATAATTTGGATAGTAATACTGACAATATAAAATAAAATAGTGTCAATTCTACACCATTTTCTCTCCTATGTATTGGTTTTATAAACTGAGTAATATAATCAGGGGTTATCTTACTTGTCTCTATTGATTTCCAATGGGTGTATGGTTTTATTCTTGCTTATTAATTTAAAGAGTTGATGTAAATTCTTGAATGGAGTTGTAGGTTTATGCCAAATCATGTGCTAAGCTATTAGTAAGAAGTAATGGTTAAGATATAATGTTGAAGTATTGTAATGTAGTATCCTCAAGGCTTTAAATATTGTCATGTATGAAATTTCTATCAAGTAATGTAAATGTTAAAATTGACTATGTTCCAAGGATGAGGCATTGATCTAAGTGAGGTGATCATGTTGCATTTTTTGATTAATTTAGCAATAAACCATTTATTAAATAAAAGTATTTTGAAATGGGTTAAATTTATGTTAGGTTTTACCATTCTTAGCCTCTGAGTATGAACTATTGTTAAGAAGCAGCCAACTTCTTTGATACATTTTGTTCGTTGAGCCATTGTATGAGAATTATCTATGTGTTTCAATGTTATTGATAAAATAGCACGAGAATATCATGTAAACATTATTAGGATCACCCTCTTGGGTTTCACAAAGCTTGAAGAGTAGAAGTAAGGGCCTAGTAATCCTTACTTGTTTGTTGGCCAATCCTTGCCTTTGCTCATCATTGGATTCTGGAAAATCCATAGGTAAATGGTGAGATCAAATTTGGTTCTAAAAAATAACCAACAAATTGAAAAATAATAATGCAAATGTATAACCCCACTTTAAAGAAATTAATTTAAAGTAGCAAATGATAAATGCTAACAATAAAGAGGACATGAGAGCTTATTCAGAAAACCCTATGCCAAGTTATATTTTTCCAAATAAAGCTATGTCATGAAAAGGGAGGAGGCTTTACCCCCACAATGAAACTCCAAAATCACACATGAGGGATCCATAGATTCAAGGTTAGTATGTCTTTGCTACAATTTTCAAATAGAGAGCTTAGAAATTTCATCATTCCCCAAATACTCATTGAATAGGAAGAATGGCATAAAGAGAGTGAAAACAAAGAAAAACCTTTTGGGCTAACATGGAAGAGACGTGAATGTCTCAACACCTTGCATCATCCCCAAAAGGAAAACACAAGACAAACAAAAGAGAAATATCACAAAGAGAGAGAAATGTCAAACAAAACAACATGAGGGATCACATCAGGCACATGCAATCATATACATAACATAAAAAATAAAATAATGCAAAATACTAGTAAGGCATACACAAGTCAACCTATAGCAAGTCATTTGCATCCCAATCATGTTCATCATATACAGAAGGTGGGCAACTAGCCAAAGGGATCACAACTAGTGCAGTAATAGGATCATCACCAAGCTCAACACTCTTCTTAGGAAAATAATGTAGTCAATTCATTATGTACTTCTCAATCAATTTTAGCAACCTCATCATCATACAAGTTAATCACAACAAGAGGTCGAATGATAATATCAAAACAAGGATTTACCTCCTATTGTGGTTGCGACATCGGATCTTTTTGTTGCAATGAAGAGAGAGACTCAACGTGTATTGTTTCAGTCAACTTTGGATGTTGATTTTCTTTATTATACATTTCTTCATTTAACCTTTGAGTAAGAGAATGATGTCTACACCTATGCTCTCTAGTGTTTCTATTTCTTTTAGTATGATTTTCAAGTTGTGTTTGTGTAGGAGCAGGTTTATCAACCATAGGTTTCTTTTCTTCCCTAAGGGGAGGAACAAAAGGAACCAAAGGAGGTTGTTCAACCACTTTCTCTTTAGCTCTATAAAACAAAAAAATTGTAATAAGGGGTAAATTCTTTTAACCCAAAGCTATTAATCGGTGAGGTCACAAATAGGGGACCTCATCCCCAATCTAAATATTCAACAATAACACTCCAGTGGGGTTTGAACCTTGATGGAAAGAACAAGACCACACTAACTTAACCATCACACCATGCCACTTTTGGCCACTCTGTAAACTTTTTTTATTTTAGGAGGCGTGATGAGATTATTTTTGTTATCTCTTCATCTTTTATAGGATCTAGTCAAAGGATCTATCTTAGGTTGGTCTTGGTTATTTGGAATTTATTTAGGTTCAATCATGGTTTCGTCAAGGATAGGAGGCTGAATCATGGTTGAGGCATGTTACTAAAGGATAATTTTTCTATGCATTTCATCTTAAAATTTTTATATGATTTGAAACAAAAATCGTCACGACCTTTAATAGGTTCCATAGGCTTAGGAAAAAAAAAATCCAATGAAAAATTCTCACGAGAAGATAGAGGATTAAAGCCACTATGGTGCATAGTAAAGATTTCATTTTCAAAGGTAAACTTTAGGAATTTATGCACAACCAATAGGATGGCTCCCATGGAGCATAGCCATGGATAACCAAGCTTCACATGGAATGGATCCAATGTTGATATGATGGAGAATTAGATGTCTAATTTTTTTGGTCTGATTTTTAATGGAAGGGTGATCGATCCCATCATAGGGAAAGAAAAACCATTATGTGTATTTATCCATTCTTTCGGTTTATCATATTTTTCTTGATAGATTTCATGCATAAGTAATAATTCTTCAATGATCACATTCTCTCCACATACGGGATCAATTAATATCCCATTAGTGGGCTTTTCATTGATTTGGTCAGCTATGTAAAGAAGACCATCAGGTGTATTTCAAAATATATCTTTAGATGAGAAATAAATTTCAAGAGGCTTTTTAGTTTGACCCTTAAAAGGTAGGATTTCAATCAATCCCACCATGTTATCCATAGGACTATGTTCATCATTATCCATAGGACCTTGTCCAATGGTATCCGTGTTGTCATCATTCATGTCAACATTCATCACATCATTCTTCTTAGTTTCACTAGATTTGACAAATGAAATATCATGGTTAGGCACAAGATTGGTAATGATTTGAAAATTTTAATTGGGATGGGCAATAGTCTAATTTCCTTGATCATTAACACCTCCAATTTGAATTTGATCAGAATCAATGAGGTCTTACACAAGATGTTTAAGACGCTTACAATTTTTTGTATCATGTCCATTTTTTCAATGATAATGGCAATAAGAATTCAATCTAAATATAGGAGGTAAAGGCTTATTAGGATTGGGAGTTTTAACGAGAGGTAAGGTGATCATTTTCTATTCTAGAAGTTGTGACATTGTGCTATGTAGGGTATCGGGTAAGGGAGTAAATTGTCTATTTGGATCCCCAAATGTAAAGGGACTTATTTTCTTTATAGAAACCACTTGGGTATCAACATGTTAAGTTTCTTGAGGGGGATTTAGTTGAAGGAAGCCATTATTCTACTTCTTAAGAGGTTGATAATTGTTTTGGTTTGCGGATTCAGACTTTTCATGTTGGCTAGAGGTGGGTTTTGTTTCACAACTACTAACCAATTTTTGATAACCACGAAGGGTGGTACACAAGTGTACGAAGGAAAGAAAATTCATCATGATAATATTATATTGTATCTTATTTTCTTAGTTCTCAATGAACATTTGTTAAAGGTGAGGATCCAGAATCTTTATGTCAATTTGGGAATAAGGAAATTGGTAGCGTGAAATGAAGTCAGTAACTTTTTCATCATCATTTTGCTTACATCTCATCAAATAGACTGAGGTCATCTTAGGATCCATGTGCACTTGGAAATGGTTTGTAAATTCCTCAACAATCTCATTGAATGAATGAATTCAATTATTTGGTAATGAGGAAAACCATTCTAAGGTGGTATCCTTCAAGGATCTAGGGAAAAGCTTAGCCAAGAGCTTATCCTCAAGGAAAAAATCACTACATAATGTGGTATAAGCGGAAACATGGTTAGAAGGATTGTCTTTCCCCCCATATTTCTCAAATCTAGGAATCTCTATACCTTGTGGTATCACCATTCTCAATATCTCCAAGGTTAAGGGATCTTTTTGACATACTATGTAGGTTGGCCTTTTTGATTTTGATTTATGGTGGAAATTTGTTTTTGAAGGGATGACACATTTTCCAAAATTTGATTAAGGATAGCATCATTGGTTTTGTTTTGAGATGGAGGTGTATATGTGTTGGAGGGGAAATTGAATGGAATTCTTATGGGAGGTAAAGTGGTAGGAGATATGACGTGCGATGCTACAAAGGTACTAGGATTTCTAGCGAAAATACCCAAGGTAGGAAAGAAATTACTAGTAGGCTACATCATTGTTGTAACTTGAGGGTTGGTATAGGTAGAAATAGAGGAAATGGTTGTAGGAGGGGGAATTTGAGTTCCTCCTTGAATTTGTACATTGCTCGAAGGTAAAGCATAGCTAGTTGTTGAGGTAAGATTTTTTCCAAAAATCTGAGCTAGGTTACGCACAAGTTCAACTCCTTCACTTTCAATCATGTGATGTATGTTATCTAATATAGTAGGAATAGTAGTGGTTGAAATGTTTTTATTACTCAGTTGATTGTGTTGGTTTTTTAAGTCTTCATGGATTTGGATTAAGTTTTCTTACGAAATACTAGCAACCATTGTTTCAAAACTTGTCACGCTAGTTGAAGGCAAAGATTTGTTAAGAGTATGGTCCATACCTAGTGAACTAGTGTCAACACTAGTATTAAAAGAGCTAGATAACCCAAGATCCATGATGATTGTGTTGTCACGGGATGACATGAGTCTCAAACTTTGTCTCACTATATTATTATCAATAGGACACCAAGTTGTAAAGCTCATGCAAAGGAAAACCAATGAATGAAAGATAAATCAAATAAACACAAGATGAATAAAATTAAGCTAGATGCAATGAAATGAAAGAAACAAAAATTTAGTAAACTAAAATAGGAATTTGATAACAAAAAACAAAAGCAAAAAAATTGGGTTTTTCATGTTGTAAAGTGTAGTTTAAGATCTGATACGGGGTTAAATAGCCCAGAGGGGTGTATGAGTCCCGATCAAGGTTTTTCAAGGGTTGAAATGATAATAAACTATCAAACCAAAATATCCAAAAACTAGGCAAAACAACCTTTATTGAGGCTACATCACCTAGAGGGGCGTATGAGTCCCAGATTAGGGTTTTGACACTAATTTCAAAAAAAATTGAGTGAATGTTAGGTTTTCTGGTTTTTATTATGTCTAGACTAATTGCAATTACATATTTCAAGTGAGTTTCAATGATAAAAGATTCAAAAATGCAATCTATATGTACTTTCACTAATGCAAGATTATAAAACCCTAGATGCAAATTAACTAATGAAAGACTTAATGCAAAGCTAATGCAAGCTAGATCTAGGACTATGATGCACTCCAAATTATAAATAAGGAGTTCTAAAGGCTAGATTCACCAAAATGAAACCTAGAATATAGGGAGTCCTATATTTTGGAAGATAGATATAGGGTTTAGGATCTTTTCACCTATTTCCTTCAAGTTTCACTCAAGGAAACCCTAGAGATCTCAATCTAGAGATGGAAATCAGGGAAAGAGATCCGAAATAGGGTGTCTTGGGGGTTTTTTTAAAGACTAAAAGGGGGTTCACCACCAATAAAATTCTTGGAATGGAAAGAAACATGCAAAACCTAATAATGTAACCTAGAAAATGAACTTAAAATCATAATAACAAACTGGAGATAAATAAAGACGCATCTGGAAATTTAAAGAGGCTCAAATAAGGTCTAAGATCCTGAAAATCATAATTTTAAAGAATACTGGGACTCATACACCAATAGGGGTGATTTAGTCCCAATTTAGGGTTTTGAGCCAAACCGGAATCTGGAACTGCTAAACCATGATCTATAGAAAATGCTTCAAATTTGGTATATTGGGACTCATATGCCACAAGTGGTGATTTAGTCCCAACATCTAGGTTGACCTAAAACTTTCATATCTTGTAGTTATCTCTTATATCTCCTCTCCTATCAAATTTTTGAGTCTAAAACACTGAATTGCAACTTGCAAGTTACTTTACGTGATTGTGCAATGTAGATGACAACTTTGACAACTTGAAAAAATTTATCCAATCTTTCTCTTCAATGGATCTTTAACCTAATCTTTCAAATCACACATCCAAGAGAGGGTAAAATGTTGTTTTGTTAGTGGATAGGGGTTTACCTTGGTCAAACCCTGTTTTTCTAATTAAACCTTGGGATGAAATCAAATAGAAGGAATGATGAATGGAAAAAAATGCAATGTTGCAACTCACCAAACCCTTAAATAAAAGGCTGCAATATTGTATGTAATGGATAACATGAAGGTGGATCTTGACTCTTTCTTGTATGTTATTGATCTTGATTTGAATGCTTACTTGAATCATAAGAACCTACATCATAAATGTTAGCTCAAAGACACACATGATGCATGATGACTTTGACATGATGCTTGAGTCTTGAATAATGCTCCAACATGCCTGATAATCACTCTTGAATTCTCTTGAATGCCCTTGTAAACTCTCACTTGAATACTCATAAGATTTCTTAAATTGCTAGGAGAATATTTGAAATGATCTTTTATTTATACTTGTTTATGCCAAATTTTCCAAAATTACAACACTACAAGCCGACATCAGATCTAGGAGAATAAAATCCCACCAAGAATTGAATTTAAAATTAGGTCCAAGCTAGGTGGGACTCATACGCTAGTTGGGGTTTATAAGTCCTAGTAGGCTAGGCTTGGGACAAAAAATTTAAGAAATGTTATGTTTTATGTGAAATTCTACTTTAGGCCCCAAAACTTAGGTGGGACTCATATGCCCTTATGGAACACCTAAATTTTTTTTTGGTTCCATTAGTCATCCTACAAAAAAAATTCATCTGTCTGTCCTTTGAGCTTAGGGTTTATCCATTTCTACTATTATAGGGTTTTATGTTGCCTAAAACCCTTCTTCAATAATCCACAAGCTTGTGTCTTGGCCATAGTTATAATTCATCATTGACTTCCTATTGCCCTTTTTTAGTTATCTTAAAACATCTTGAGCTATTAACTATATAGGGTGACCAACCCCCTGTACCTAGGTCCAACACTCTTATATTTTAAAAGGTTTGTCAAAAAACCTTATTTGGCCTTTATATCCTTTGAAAGTATTATGCCCTAAGTCCTTGAGGCCTTCTATTCATCAACCTAGGAGGTTCCCCCTTTTAGAACAACTTATGAGAACATGTTAAATTTTTTCACTTAAAGTCCTATTCACCATTTCATTCTATCACTCATCGCTAATAGCTTTTAAGTTTGTGAGCTCAAATGAGCGATGAGTGATGGGCGGTGTGTCTTTGATTTCGTGCATCATGGATTTTTTTTTAAATGTCCAAAGTTGAATTGGTGATACGTGATGGACTATGTTATTGTTGGTTCCTTTGGTATCACTAATATCTCATATACTTGGCAATTTGTATTAGTGATACACAATGACCTTTTGTGCTCATTATTCTTTCTTCACTCATCGTGGATCCATTCTGAGGTTTGAGTTTCAAATGGGCAATGAGGGATGACTTCGGGGCTCTTCAATGTTTGTTCCATCGCTCATCATGGATAACTGATAGATTATTATTTTCAAAAGGGTGATGAGCGATAAAGTCTATTATTCAAGATTTCTTTCATTGATCTAAAGTGCTCTTAGGAGCGATGTATCTTGTGCCATTAATTTTTCATGTAGGTGATCATTTTTTGATCCTTTTCACTTGTCACTGATGTGATCTAAGGAATGAAGCATGAATTAGCGATGCACAATGGAGAGGAGGAATGTAATCAAGGATGGGTCTTCGATCCAACGACTGAAATTTCATCACATGGATGTCCACATTGTTGATGGGACTTGTGAAAGATGAATAGTATAAGCGAGGAGTGATGCCTTCCGCATAAAGGAAAATGTGCTAGCACCCTAAGGACATCATTCAAAGAAAAAAAGAAAGCAGTGAGGTGGAGGAGAATTGTTGATGTTGCTTTCAAACATAATGATAAACAATTAGGTTTTAAATATGAATGACTAAATGTTAGTTCGCTCATGCAATATTTCTATCAAACATTTATGGTGATATGTTTTATTTCCTAGCCATAAAGAAGGTGGCTAGTTTGTTTCCTACACATTCAAAGTTATTTGGGAGAGAAGAAGAAAGCCTGAAGCTAGAGAAACAGTGCTAAAAACTCCAGTAACGGAAATTGTAGCAGCATTGGTGTCAATCACTCACTTGGGTAAGAAAATTGAATATCTCTTCATGTTGAAAATCTTGAATTGTGCTTCCTGAATTGTCATAAGGAATTGAGAGATAATTCTCTTACAATTTATTTATTTGGGCATCTTCAGTTAGGGTGATTTATATGTTACTATGGGTTTGTGATTATTTTTCTTTACAATTTGTACCTAGGCTTTTAAAGAAATTAGGTGAGCCTTTTCAATTAAGAATATACTAAACCCTACTCCCATCACCCTACAAGTATGAGTGAGCCAAAGCCTAGTGAATCCAAGATTAGGCCAGAGAAAAAACCAAAGTAAAAGAGAGTTAAAAGGCTCAAAACCCAAGATGCTTCATCCACAACCAAGACGGAGCCACCTGCAGTGATAAATCCTACACCATGCACCCCCACGATGTTTGCAATGGCAAGAGGTGCAAAGAATACTCAAGAGATATTTATGGAAAGTTTCGTTTGATAAGTAAAAGTGGGTGGGTCACGAATTTGTAAGAGAGCCACGGGTCAACTAAATGATAGTGCTAGTGAAATTTGAGAGTTGTCTCATCCTCAGAGTGGGTGGAAGTTGTTCACATATGCCTTTAATAGGAGGTATTCTAGAAAACCAGCATGTTACTTATGGTGCCTCAACCTTGGAATGTTGGTGGTACCCAATGTGCTTGTAGAGGTGGATGTAATGATGGAATTGGCCAAGCATTATGACCCTTCAGATAGAAAAATTTAAAGTGAAAATGTAAATGTAATCCTTGAAGTAACAAGGGATAAAATGATAGAAATATTTGGCTTGAATCCCAATTGCACTATGGAAATCAAGTGATTTAAGCTATATGGTGAATATAAGAGAAATAATTTTGCATACATAAATAGATTGTTGGTTCGACATAGAAAAACCAAGGAGAAATTTCTCCTCAAAGATATTGAGCCTTTTGAATTTGAAGAGTTTGTGAACTATTTCAAGAATACATGTTATTTCCTAAATCAGGTTTTAGCTCAAATTTTTAAGGCAAGGATAGCTCTAGACACATTGGTAATGGTTGTTGATATACAGGGACATAATCAGAACACTAGCATTGATTATGCTTCTTTTTTTTTGGATCAGATGCATCAAGATTTCATAAATCTATAGGAGTTCCTTTATATTTTCCACACTATTCCCTGTTGATGTATATTTTGTTGTTTGAAGGTTACTATAATTGGAAAAAAGAAGTTGAAATTGAGGATAAGAGACAATGAAAATAATGTCCTACCTATTCAAATGTGGACATATATTTGGGACCATGATTGTCCCAATTCCAATTATTTAATGTTTGCTAATATTATCAGGTATTGTAT
The DNA here is from genome assembly GCA_007115665.2 of Sequoiadendron giganteum. NCBI lineage: Eukaryota > Viridiplantae > Streptophyta > Pinopsida > Cupressales > Cupressaceae > Sequoiadendron > Sequoiadendron giganteum. Next base: position 585,596,126 of record CM021106.1, on the reverse strand, counting down.
TCTAGAAAGTTCAGGTGTGGAACATGTTCATAGGCTTTCCCTAGCAAACAGGAAAATTATGCATCCAAGAGAGGTTACAAGTCTAAACAAACATCATAATTAGGAAGATTGGTTTCTACACTCCGAGTACACTCTAATCAAAACTTATGGCTCTAAGGTGGCACCAAACCACTTGCCTCTGTATGATTCTGATCGATTGGCCTTTATGGAGTTGATGTGGCAAATTGATTTTATGGATTATGAAATGTTCAGGAAACCCAGGAAAGGTACTGTGCTAAACCCTCAATGCTCTTTGAATTATTTTGTAGTTACTAACAAGGAGGGGTATGAGAAATTTGGAATCATGGTGAATAACCTCAGACTACCTGTTGATGAGGTTAGGACTTTTGACCCAGAGGGTTTTATTTTTGCAAAGAGAAGGGAGAAATTTTATCTGGGATTGGTCATTAGTTTTTGTATTTAAATGATGTATTGAGGAACTTGATGATTGATGAGGTTGTTATAGCTAGAAAAAGGGAATGGACATTCATAATGGATATTGAAGAGAGAATTTAAGGGAATAATTCCTTCTACATAATTCCTTATGATGAAATTGAAGATCCTTTTGAAAGAGATTTTACAAAGTTAAAGGATTACCAAAGTGGTGACTTCAAATCTAAGGTAAAAGAGGCTACTGAGAGAGCATAATCTCTCTTAGCAGAACAGTCCCAGGCTATGGATATCCCAGAATAGCTTGCAGATGTACAAGAGGAGAATTTCCAAGAAATTAAGGTAGAGGAAATGGTTCAACATGTGCCTGATGATGGGGAGGTGGAGCAGAAATTCTCTCCCCCTAATGTTGAAGATGCCATTGATTCTAGGGTTCCCCAATACAAGATGATTCAGTGGCACTATGATGAGATGAATAATGATGATCCAAGGATTAAGGATTGTAATGAATTCCTTGTGGATGATGAGTTTGTATAATCTATGGAATTTTAGGAATTCATGATTCAACAAAGGAGCAAAGAGATAAAAGAAAGGCTTTAGCAAGCTAGGGATAGTGTTGAGCCTTCTCAATAGGAAGAGGTTGGGAAGGAAGAGGAGGAGAATATTAAACTTGAGATTGTAGCTATTACCCTTGTTGAAGATAGGAAAATTGTTGTAGATAGTAGACTAATGTTATTACAAGGATGCACTATCACTTTAGCCATTCCACTTGATGTTATTGTGAACCCCAATACTAGACTTGCACAAACATGAGAAACAAACACATAATTAGATTCAAATGAAAGTTAGAACAAGGATTGTACATGAAATTCATCTACAATGCTCAAGTAGAAAGAAAATGAAGAACAAAACAAGAAACTAAGTTAAATTTTATCTAAGCAATGCAAACACTCAATCCCATGGGGGAGTTGGTGCCAATTAGATGTAGAAATTGGCCCTTTCGCAACTCCTTTGTAAGCTTGATGATGATTTGATGAAGATTTGATGCACTTTGGTTGAATTCCTACATAACCTAGCTAAGAATTTGATAAAAATAGATGAAAATGGATATGCTTGAAGATGAATTTGAGTATAATAAGTTTACTCAAATTGTGGACGAAGATCCAATAGAGGAGGCCTCTATTTATAGATTTGAAGAATGGAAGATTGAAAGATTTGGGTGAATGTGGGACAAAAGACCAAACAATGAGAGAAGGCCACTTGTCCACATGTGATTCGAGGAGGAATGAGCATATTTTGGGCAATGTGCATGATAAATGCTATGAGATTCAAATTTGAAATTTGAAAGTGACATGTTTAGAGGGAAGGGAAATGGATTTAATGTCCTTTGGCTCAAGGTCAAGGACATGTAAGAGGCATTAAATACCTTTTTGGAAGTACCCATCCCCTTTTGGAGGGATTTTTGAATTGGAGGAATATTCCACAAAAGATGCCCTTTTTGAATGGAAATTGATGATTTAATAAATCAAATAAATTGATTTATTGTGCAAGTTGAAAAATCTAGAGGATTGAAGTGATTAGGATTAGATTTAATCAAGGTTTGATCAATTTAATAGGAAATTAGATGATGTGACAAATTTGATTCACATTTTATGATTTATTTAAATAAAAATTGAGAGGAATAATGATTTAGACTTAATTAAATAAGAATTGATTTATTTAACTAAGGAGGATGATGTTAGATTAAATCAAGTAAAGATTAATTTATTTAACTTAAGGGGATGACTTTAGGGATTTAATTAAATAAAATGAATTATTTAATCAAATAGAGACATAGGGTTAATTAAATCAAATTGATTCATTTAAATAATAGGAGAGAATGACTTAATTAGATAAATAATGATTTATTTAAGAAGATGATTCAGGAAGAAATCACGTTAGTAATCAGGATCGTGTGTTGGTATATTTTCCATGTGTACATTTTTTCCCTCTTTAAAGCAATGCCCTTGTTGCGTTGGTTCAAAGAATAAACTATTGTGATCAAAGTTCAAAATTTTCTTCATTTTTTAGATGCCCCACTGTTGTCCCAGTGAAAAGGATTATGCTGGTATGTTGCCCCCTCGAGAGATCGAGTGGAAATGTTCAATTTTTTGATCGAGAATCACGATAAAATGCGAGAGGAGTGGTTGTATTGATTAGAGGATGAAAGATAATTCTTTGATGTAGACAATTTTGATGATGTATAGACAATCATCGGCCATGGGTAGCCTCGTGTATATTTTGAGATCTCACGCCTAATTTAGATAAAAATTTGAGTAAAGATAGAAGAATAAGAAGAATAAGATGATGAAGGGAGGATCCATAAGCCTACACTATGATGATGATTTTCTTACCAGGAGTTGGGATTTTAAACTTGGGCCAATTACTTTATGTTTGATAATACACATAGCTACGATGCATCAAGGTATAAAGAATCAGGATGGTGTTGTACCTAGTGTGATGGACTTTGACTCGACAATCAGATAGGAATATTCCTGTTCACACTTGACATACAAAAACCTTGCTAGGATGCACCTAACAAAACAAGTATTCACCAAGTTATTTTACAAGAACATCCAACAAGCACAGCAAATAAAAAGATAATGGTCATTGCCCCATTCCTTTCTCTCTAAACCTGTTTTGATTAGGCATCATCAAGAGGTCCTTGGAATGAGCGCAATATGATAAATCCAAAGAAAGGATAAAGTAAACAAACAATCTAATGTTTTTCATACCGCTAGCCAAGGCTAAACTAAGGTGATACCTAATGCTTATGTCCATCGTGGGAAGGATGCCTCCTAGGACATGTTTTGATCAAGGTTTTGATGAGATTTATTGGATGATAAGCTATTGATAATCTGAGTTGATCAAATTACTTGATTACTGACCAAGACTTGAGACTTTTGACGATTAGGTGTTCACTTTTGAACCTGCTAGACTTGCTTCTGACTGACTCACCAAAGGATGAAAGTGATGATTTATTTATTAGGAATGCTGATAATTTTAGGTGAAAGCGAGATGAGAAAGGTGCACCATTTTGGGTTTTTTCTAGATATTTGGATGTTTTTAGTGTTTTTTGAATGTTTTGAGGTTGTTTTTAGGATTTTGAGATTTTAACCAAGAGACTAACTTAAATACCTATCCTAGGGGTCTCAGGAGCTGATCAATAGATTATCCTTGCCTATGTTATACATGTAGAGACCACGTAGTTCGACTAACAATAGAATTTATTCGATGATGAGAGATGGGCAAACGGATTGCCAATGCGATGGACGCCTAAGGGACTGACCTAAAATGTCTTAGGGGATGATCAAAGATCAGCCTTGCCTATGTTCAAGCTCAAAGACAACGTAGTTTGGTTGATGACAAACTCTATTTTTATTTTTGATGTTTAGGAAGATCATAAGAATATACATGAATCTCATCTAATGTAGGTATAGGAACATTCCCCCAACGCGATGTGATAGACTACTTCGATACAAGCAGGACAAATTGACCTTAGGAATATGCCAAGTAGTACTAGAGTGTAATATGATACGAACACAAGATCAAGCTATGGTACGGATTCAAATGAATGGGGGAAGGATAGATGTAATGTAATGGATAAGTGAGTCGTGAAGATCCTAGTGGATGGAGAATGCATTATTTATGCTTGGTGTTTGTTTTCCAGGTTTTCACCAAGGTACTTGCCCAAAGCGCCACCGAAGTGGTTTTCACTAGAGGACGATTTTTTTTCTTTACTATTTTCAATCTTTTTTCTGATTTTTTTTGTCACCAAGACACCTATTTTCCAGGTTTTCATCAGGGTGACCATGTTTTTAGGACATTTTCTAAGTTTTTGGATATTTGGTTCTATACCCTGCAAGAGTTTAGGCATAAAACTTATTGATATGGGAGCTATTCATGGGCTCCTGTAGAGGCTCCCCTTTAGGTGTTGACAGCTAATATGCCCCTGATTTATAGCTCACCGTGATGATGAAAGGTCCCAAAACATTGGACTCAAATTTACCCTTGCTTTTTGGGTTTGGCATGTTCTTTTGGTTCTCCTTTAGCACAAGTTCACCAACTTGGAAGGTTCACCACCGGATCTTCTTGTTATAACTCCGTTGGAGTCTTTTTTGATACACCTGTAGATGGTTTAGGGCATCCATGCACCGTTCATCTAGTAACTCCAACTCATTCAGTCATGAGACCTTGTATTCTTCATTTGTGATGAGGTTTTGTAGTGATATTCTCAAGGATGGGAGCTTGATCTAGATGGGTAGGATGGCTTATGATCCATAGACCAAGGAGAATGGGATGGCACCTATTGGTGTTCAGATGCTGGTGTGATAGGCCCATAAAGTAGGATTTAGTTGCAAATGCTAGTCACGACTAGCATCATTGACTTTCTTCTTAAGTATTTTCAAGATGGTTTTATTGGTGGCTTCTACTTGGCCATTGCCTTGGTGATAGTACGGAGTGGAAAAGTGATGTTGGATATTGAATTTTTCACATAAATTGTGAACATCCTAGTTTTTGAAAGGTGTCCCATTATCTGAGATAATGGCTTAGGGGACACCGTATCGGCAAATGAGGTAGTTCAAGATGAACTTGGATATCTGCTTTCCCATCATGTAGGTCATGGGGATGGCTTTGACCCACTTTGTAAAGTACTCTATGGTGGTGATGATGAACTTGTGGTCGTTGGATGAGGTTGGTGTGATTTTTCTGATGAGATTGAGCCCCCACTGTGAAAAGGGCCAAGGTGTAGCAATAGGATGAATCTCTTCAGTTGGTGCATGGATAAGGTCCCCATGCTACTGACACTATAAACATTTTCTAATGAAGTCATGTGCGTCCTGCTCTATTGTGGACTAGTAGTATCCGGTTCTCAGCAACTTCTTATCCAAGGTCATACCACTCGAGTGTGATCCACAAATGCAATTGTGTACCTCAATTAAAGAATTCAGGGCTTCCTCAGTGTTCAAGAAATGCAACAAGGTTCCTTCAATTCTCCTATGATAAAGGGTTTCTCCTAGGATGACAAAGCAGGTGGACTTTTTTACGAAGGCTAATTTAAGGTTTGGGATTATATCGGCAGGAAAGACTCCTATTCTTAAGTAGGTGTAAAAGTCATGATACCAACGATCACTAGGACCAATGCGTTCACACACAAATTTTCACTATGGTACCCCGAATACTGGTATGAGAAGCTTCTCTACCAGGAATTCTTTCTTTAGGATGTTGCAGGATTTCCAAGAGTGATCCAATTATCACCATTGTGTTCACCACTATGTTGTTTTCTTTAAGTAACTGTTAAACTGTGATATCAATGAATGACTCTTTGAGGCTCTCAACTAACTTCTTGTATGGAGTTATCTTATCATCCTTTGTCTGATATTCATCATTTACTTAATTGATTATGAGCTGAGATTCCCCATATACTTTTAAAGCCATGATCTTTGGTGCAGGAGCACCTAGGCTAACCTCTATGTTTTATTATTTTTGGCTTGTATCTAACCTTATCCAAGTTAGAATTTTTGTGTATTTGCTTTAGACCTTACATGGTCTTGCTTTTTTTTGGGCTAAGTGACCTTAGTCCTTAAGAGTACGGTCACACTATTTGCCATACTTAATAAGTTAGATTTCTTAATGTTTATTGTCTAGGGGAGTAGAGTCTTTAAGTTGTTCAAATACTTAATGAAGGTTGCAATGATTCCTTAAGGCCATTTATGGAGTTGGTTCCTTGAATTCTTGAGGGAAGGATGGTCCTAAGAAGTAGGCTCAAGGCATGGAAAAAGATGCCAAAGATTAGAAAGCAATTTGCATTGTTTGTTGCATGCAAACCGATTGCCCTTGGATTCCCTTGGGAATAGGAAGTAGACGAGGAATTCAACCAAAAAGCCTAAAATCATGGAGTGGGCCTCCATTATGACATGAGACTCGAATCCTTGAGTATAGAGTAAGTTTTTGTGAAAGGAGTTAGTCGTTTTTGTAAGGAAGCTTTTGTAAATGAAAAAAAAAGCAAATTCTACAATTTCTGTGTTTTCTGGTTGATGCCGATTATTGTTGAGTGTATGTGACTGTAGATATTTCAAATGTATTTAATTAGTGTTATTATTGTGTTTATATCATAGTTTTAAGTCGTTTCCATTTGTTAATCAAGCTAGGTTAAGTTAGATTTAGTGTTAGTTGGGTCATTTTTGTGGTAGAGCTCCTATTGGTCCTGTGCTAACCAGTTGGTGTTCTCATGGCTCCCCCATGAGCTCTAACCTTGGGAGACACCTGAGGAAGGGTGTAATGGTAAGGGAGTTAGTAGTGTACATAATTATTAGAGTTAGGAAGCATGACAGTAAGTGGAGAAGCTTCTTATAGCTGCTGATCTCTAGGCGAGCAGGAGGAGCCCGGTTAGAGAGCTAGAGGAGAAGCATTAAGGTTTCTTGCAGGAAAAGGGTGTACAGTATGGTTTCAGTATAGTTACAGGAGGGTTAGGGACAGGTCTTGATGTGACATGAGGTTATATATCTTACAAAGAGACTAGAGTAATGTTTGAAGAGGAAAAATAGTGAATTCATAAAAACTAGGTCTTCAAACCCTTCATACCCTAGGTTATAGGAACCCCCTGTACGGTCACTTTCAGGCAAAAAGAATCATTGGGTGATTTAAACATCTTAAAAGGGTACTCAAATATGTTTTTAGATTCATATATTCTTTGGAATTATTTTACAAACAATAGCAATTTTGGACTGGTAAAGACCACTAGAAATAGGCCTAATTTGAGGTCTTCTAAAAGTGAAATCTTGAATCCGACCAGAACAAGGCTCAAGAATCTAATGAAATGGTTCCAAATGGATATGTTATGAAGGTCCTGACAAGGAAAAACACCCCTGCAATGAAGAGCAATGAAGAATGAAAATTTGGGAGAAAAAGACACTTAGAGTTCTCTAAGTGAGGAAGGAAAGTGAGCAGGAATGTGACATTGTAAAATGTTGTTTGACCTCCAAGGTGAAGCACAAAGGGAGAGCTCTTAGAACAGAGCTAAGATTGGACTTAGTTAATCATCTAAGCCAATTAGGACCTAGAGGAGACTAGGTTTCTAGAAGAGACTAGTTGGGTCTCTTAGCAAGGTGCAAGCAAACCGAGGAGCTCATTACATCATATTGGTATCAGAGCTTGATTTGATCAGGCTTGTGGTGGATGTTTCAACCTACTGAATCTATAGGAGAAAACACATCTGTGGAAGGTACTACAATGGTGACTAATGTAGAGTTAGCCAAAAAGGTAGAGGAACAAGAAGAAGACAACAAGTCTATAAGAGAAAGGTTGGCTTGAATGGAGCAACTTTTGGATGAAGTCCAAGAAACAGCAGACAAAGTAAAAGACAAGGTAGATCAGAAGGAAGAAAAAGAAGCAAGGGAAAAGGAAATAGAGTTGGAGGAGGAAGCTCCAATACCTGACCCTTTGATTCCTGAAGAGCCATTCTTAAAGGTATTAAAAGCATTGAGTGGTAAATCTTTGGAAGGTGTGCCACTGTTTAGTGGACAAATGGATCCAGATTCAATTGTGGATTGGACAGACAGCATTGAGAACCATTTTGAGTGTGATGGTATCTCAGAGGCACAAAAGGTTATGGTGGCCAATTCTAGACTGAGAGGTTTAGCTCTTACTTGGTGGAAGTTTGTGCAAAGTGAAAGAGAAAAGGATGGAAAAGGTCCTATACTTACTTGGAAAGGTATGGTGAACAAAGTGAAGCAGACCTACCTTCTTGATGATTATGAAGTGCAATTGCATAGAAGGAGACACAATCTAAGACAAAAAGATTTAGATGTCCAAGCCTACACCGAGGAATTTCAAAAGCTATGTTTGAGATCAAGGGTGGTAGAAGATGAGAGCATTAAGCTTGCAAGATACTTGAATGGTCTCAAGTGGTCTATTCAAGAAGACATGAGTTTGGTGAACTTCAAACCATTCACCAATGCTATCAAATGGCCTTGAAGATAGAAGAGAAAAGAAAAAGGAAGCAAGAACAAACCTCCAAAAGTAGAGGTAAAGGAAAAGATGGTAGAGGACAAAGAGGTGGCTATGGTGGAAGAAGTTCTGAAACAAAGACTCAAGGAGACACAAAATATAGTGAGCAGCAAGAAGGAAGCTCAAGTAGAGGTGGTAGAGGAAGGAGTTCTAACTCTAACTCTAGAGGAAGAAATGGTGGACAAGGAGGAAGAGGCAACTACTTTGCCAACATGAAATGTTACCATTGCAATCAAATGGGGCACCCGGCCTATAGATGTCCAAAGAAAGGTGGTTATTCACATGGTGGTGACAAGAGAAATACCCTAGTTCATGAAGAATCAAATGCAACTGATAAACATTCTGAGGTTACATTGCATTTTGAGGAAGGTGAGAATATCATGATGAGGAGAACTTTGATCAAAGAACCAGTGAAGGAGGAGCCAATCCAAAGAAGGTCTTTGTTTAGGATAAAGTGCAAAATGATGGGGAAGGTATGTAGAGTCATCATAGACTCAGGTTCTACTGACAATATTGTGTCAGAGGAAGTAGTCAGCAAGTTGAAGTTGACAAGGATACCCCACACCAATCCTTACAAGGTCACTTGGCTCAATAAAGGACAACATGTGTTAGTGAATGAGCAAGCATGGGTGGAGTTCTCTATTGGGAGGTATAAAGACAAAGTATTGTGTGATGTACTACCTATGGATGCATGTCACTTGCTCCTAGGTAGACCATGGCAATTTGACCATCAAGCCATACATGATGGAGGATAGAATTCATATTCTTTTAAGAAGGACAATGTGACTTTCAAAATTCAGTCACTATTAGAAGATGCTGAAGTGAGGACAGCAGGCTCAAATATTCTTGTGGTGAGTGAAAAGGAGTTCTTAGAAGCTTTGGAAGAAGGTGACGGAGTTGGTTATGCATTGGTGCTAAGACCAAGAGAAGGAGATGAAGGTAAGGTGACCAAGAAGACAGAGTTACCAAAGGACATTCAAGACATGTTGCAGACTTACAAAGGTGTAGTGAGTGATGGTCAACCAGCAATTTTACCCCCTAAAAGAGCCATAAGTCATAGGATATACCTTATCCCAAGAGCTAACCTTCCCAATAAGGCAGCTTACAAAATGACCCCTCAACAAAATGAGGAAATTGCTAGGCAAATACAAGAACTTCTAAACCAAGGTCTCATCAAAAAGAGTATTATTCCATGTTTCGTACCCATTGTCCTAGCACCTAAGAAAGGAGGATATTGGAGGCTTTGTACTGATTCAAGAGCCATAAATAGGATTACCATAAGGTATAGGCTCCCTATCCCTAGGATTGAAGACCTAATAGATTGTCTAGGTGGAGCTAAGTACTATAGCAAGATAGACTTGAAGAGTGGCTATCACCAAATAAGAATACATGAGGGAGATGAGTGGAAAACAGCCTTCAAAACTAATGAGGGTCTTTATGAGTGGCTTGTCATGCCATTTGGATTGTCTAATGCCCCCTCCACATTCATGAGACTCATGAATGAAGTACTCAAGGATTACACTGAAAAATTTGTAGTGGTGTATCTTGATGATATACTGATCTATAGCCAAACAAGAGAAGAGCATCTCAAGCACCTAGAGCCGGTTTTCAAGAAGCTGCAGGAAGAGGAACTGATGATCAACTTGGAGAAGTGTGAGTTCATCAAGATGGAGTTGGTGAACCTTGGGTTTGTGCTATCTCAAGGAAATCTGAAAATGGATGAAAGTAAAGTGGAGGCTATAATGAATTGGCCTACTCCAAGGATAGCAACTGAGGTAAGAAGTTTTCATGGTCTTGCACAATACTATAGGAAATTCATAAGGCATTTTAGTGCAATTTGTGCTCCTATGTTAGATACTATTAAGGGAGGCATGAAGACAAAATTTGTATGGAATGAGCATGCTAATAATAGCTTTGAGTTGTTGAATGAAAGGATATCTACCCAACCTATTTTAGTGTTGCCAAGTTTTGAGAAACTTTTCACCATTGAGTGTGATGCTAGCAATGTGGCAATTGGAGCTGTTCTAAGTCAAGAGGGCAGACCGGTGGCTTTTCATTCTGAGAAGTTGAGTGAAGCTAAGAAGAAGTACTCTTCTTATGACCTTGAAATGTATGCATTGGTCCAAGCTCTAAGGAAATGGAGGCACTATTTGCTTCCCAAAGAATTCATTGTGTATTCGGACAACCAAGCACTTAGTTTCCTGAATTCACAAGACAAGTTGAGTCATAAGCACATGCAGTGGGTTGAGTATTTACAAGCTTACACCTTCAATATCAAGCACAAGAAAGGTGTCCTCAACAAAGTAGCAAATGCATTGTCAAGAAGAGCTCTCACAATTCAGGAAATACAGTTGAAGAGCATGGGAATAGATCACTTCAAGGATCTATATGCAGATGATGAAGATTTTGCAGACATCTACAAGGTATGTGTGGAATACAAGAACCATTTTCATATTAAATATGCTGAATATACTTTGCAAAGTGGTTTATTGTTAAAAGGAAATCAATTATGTGTTCCTAGAGGTTCCATTAGAGAGAATTTGATACAAGAAAAGCATAATGGTGCTTTGAGTGGTCACTTTGGGATAACTAAGACTCAAGAACTTGTTCAAAGGTTCTATTTTTGGCCTAAGATGAATCTTGATGTTAGGAGGTATGTGGAAAGTTGTGTAGTATGTCAAAAGGCCAAGGGTAATTCTTCAAATGCAGACCTTTACCAACCTCTACCAATTCCTACTAGGCCATGGGAATGCTTGAGTATGGATTTTGTAGTTGGATTACCCAAGACAAGACAAGGTATGGACAGTGTTTATGTGGTTGTTGACAGATTCAGCAAGATGGCTCACTTTGTGCCATGTAAGACAACCAATGATGCCAGCCAAATAGCATCTCTTTTCTTCAAGGAGATAGTGTGAATTCATGGGTTACCTATCAGTATTGTATCAGACCGAGACACTAAGTTTATGAGCCACTTTTGGAAAACACTTTGGCAAAGTTTAGGCACAAATTTGTCCTTTGGATCAGCCTACCATCCACAAATTGATGGTCAGATTGAGGTTGTGAATAGAAGCCTTGGGAATCTACTGAGATGTTTGACAAAAGAGTATGGGCAACAATGGGATCAGCTGATTGGGCAAGCTGAATATGCCTATAATGACACTATAAATAGATCCACAGGGAAGAGTCCCTTTGAAATTGTTTATGGCCTTCATCCTAGAAGAGTGTATGAGCTGAGAAACTTGAAGGATGGAGTGAAAGGAAGTGGATATGCTGATGACTTTACCTATGCAATGCAAGAGATACATGATACAGTGAGAAAGACTTTGACAGAGAACACCATGAAACATAAAGCCAAGGTAGATGAGCATAAGAGGATAGTCAAGTTCAATGTGGGTGACATGGTAATGGTGCATCTAAACAAGTCAAGACTTCAAAAGGGATTCCCCCACAAGTTGCAGATGAGAAGGATAGGTCCCTGCCCTATCTTAGCAAAGTATGGTGAGAATGCATTCAAAGTGGAGCTACCGGATGATAGTGGATTGTCCCCTATTTTTAATGTTGCAGACTTAGTCCATTACAAAGGACCACAGCCAGACATGGATTAGAACCTTCATGAAGTGATCAGGGATGTGGAAGATCTACACCTACCTACTGCTATAGTCTTAGGACCTGATAGTATACTAGACACTAGGGTCTACAAGAAGACTAGAACCAAGGAATACAAAGAACACTTGATCAAGAATCATGGCCAAGCTGATGTTGATGTAGTATGGATAAGAGAAGATGACTTCAAGAAGATTGGGATTGATCCAAGCCTCATCAATCCAAGGGTGGATTGAACTTTTTGTTTTGGGGAGGATGGTGCAGGAGCACCTAGGCTAACCTCTATGTTTTATTATTTTTGGCTTGTATCTAACCTTAGCCAAGTTAAAATGTTTGTGTATTTGCTTTAGAACTTAGATGGTCTTGCTTTTGTTTGGGCTAAGTGACCTTATTCCTTAAGACTATGGTCACACTATTTTCCATAGTTAATAAGTTAGATTTCTTAATGTTTATTGTCTAGGGGAGTAGAGTCTTTAAGTTGTTCAAATACTTAATGAATGTTGTAATGATGCCTTAAGGCCATTTATGGAGTTGGTTCCTCGAATTATTGAGGGAAGGATGGTCCTAAGAACTAGGATCAAGGCATGGAAAAAGATGCCAAAGATTAGAAGGCAGTTTGCATTGTTTGTTGCATGCAAACCGGTTGCCCTTGGATTCCCTTGGGAATAGGAAGTGGAGGAGGAATTCGACCAGCAAGCCTAGAATATGGAGTGGGCATCCATTATGACATGATACTCGAATCCTTGAGTATAGAGTAAGTTTTTGTGAAAGGATTTAGTCATTTTTGTAAGGAAGCTTTTGTAAATGAAAAAAAAAAGCAAATTCTGCAATTTTTGTGTTTTCTGGTTGATGCCGATTGTTGTTGAGTGTATGTGACTGTAGATATTTCAAATTTATTGAATTAGTGTTAGTATTGTGTTGATAGCTTAGTTTTAAGTCGTTTCCATTTGTTAATCAAGCTAGGTTAAGTTAGATTTAGTGTTAGTTGGGTCATTTTTGTGGTAGAGCTCCTGCTGGTCCTGTCCTGACCAGTTGGTGTTCTCATGGCTCCTCGATGAGCTCTAACCTTGGGAAACACCTGAGGAAGGGTTTAATGGTAGGGGAGTCAGTAGTGTACATAATTAGTAGAGTTAGGAAGCATGAAAGTAAGTGGAGAAGCTTCTTATAGCTGTTGATCTCTAGGCGAGCAGGAGGAGCTCGGTTAGAGAGCTAGAGGAGAAGCATTAAGGTTTCTTGCAGGAAAAGGATGTACAGTACAGTTTAAGTATGGTTACAAGAGGGTTAGGGACAGGTCTTGATGTGACATGAGGTTAGAGATCTTACAAAGAGACTAGAGTAATGTTTGAAGAGGAAAAACAGTGAATTCCTAGAAACTAGGTCTTCAAACCCTTCATACCCTAGGTTATAGGAACCCCCTGTACAGTCACTGTCAGGCAAAAAGAATCATTGGGTGATTTAAAACTCTTAAAAGGGTACTTAAATATGTTTTTACATTCATAGAGTCTTTGGAATTATTTTACAAACAATAGCAATTTCAGACTGGTAAAGACCATTAGAAATAGGCCTAATTTGAGGTCTTCTAAAAGTGAAATCTTGAATCCGACCAGAACAAGGCTCAAGAATCTAATGAAATGGTTCCAAATGGATATGTTATGAAGGTCCTGATAAGGAAAAACACCCCTATAGTGAAGAGAAATGAAGAATGAAAATTTGGGAGAAAAAGACACTTAGAGTTCTCTAAGTGAGGAAGGAAAGTGAGCAGGAATTTGACATTGTAAAATGTTGTTTGGCCTCCAAGGTGAAGCACAAAGGGAGAGCTCTTAGAACAGAGCTAAGATTGGACTTATTTAATCATCTAAGACAATCAAGACCTAGAGGAGACTAGGTTTCTAGAAGAGACTAGTTGGGTCTCTTAGCAAGGTGCAAGCAAACCGAGGAGCTCATTACATCAATATTCCATTTTACTACAATCCTTAAGCCTATGATAAGAGCCTCATACTTTGCTATGTTATTCGTGCATGGAAATGACAGTTTTTAAGATTTGGGTATGTAGTCTCCTTAGGGAGTTATAAAGAAAATTCCTACCCCTGATCCGTGTTTTGTGTAAGATCCATCAAAATACATCTTCCAGTCGTCTACGACACTTAGGCTAAATATTGATTCATCTGGGAATTCAGAAACAAGTGCTTTCTTTGCATAAATAGGAGCCTCTACTAGTTGATCTACAATTACTTGTCCCTTGATAGCCTTGTGCTACACATATTTAATGTCATGTTCTATCAGTATCATGACCCACTTGGTTTTTCATCCTGTGAGAGTGGCTTTGGAGAGTAGGTACTTAAGAGGATCTATCTTCACAATCAACTTGATTTGGTGAGCCAACATGTAGTGTCTGAATTTACGTGCTACAAATACAACTGCTAGATAATATATTTTGATAGGAGTATAGTTTATCTCGTGTCTCACTATAGTTCTATTGATATAGTATATTTCTCTCTCTCTCTTCCATTTTCATCGTGTTGAGCTAATAGAGCACCGAGAGCTGCCATGGTTGCTGAAATGTATAGAATTTGTGGTTTCCCTAGAGTAGGTGGAATTAACACTTGTGGCGTAAGTAGATATTCTTTGATTTTACTAAATGCCTAATCACACTTACCGTACCACTTGTATGTTACTCCCTTGTGGAGTAGATGAGAGTATGGGATCTCTTTATCCGCCGATTGTGTTATGAATCTACGGATGGATTGGAGCCTTCTCTATAGGCCTCTAAGTTTTTTTAGTGTCCTAGGTGCTTCCATGTTGAGGATCGCCTTGACTTTGGTAGGATCCACTTCTATTCCTCTCATTGATATGATATATCCCAGTATTTTGCCTGATTGCACCCCAAAGACGCATTTCTTGTGGTTAAGTCTAACCTTGTATTTCTCCAATCTATCAAAGATGGCACTTAGAGCTTCTATGAGATCATGTCTTTTTCTTGACTTGGCCAATAGATCATCCACATAATCTTCCACAGTTTTGTGAATCATGTTGTGAAAAATTGGTGTCATGGCCCTTTGATATGTTGCTCCCACATTCTTTAGCTCAAATGGCATCATGTTCCAGAAGTAGGTGCCCATGGACATGTAAACATTGCCTTATGTTGTTCTTCCTTTGCTATCATAATCTGGTTGTACCATGAGAATTCGTCCATCAGTGATAGCATCTCGTGTTCGGTCATCATGTCCACTATCATATCAATGTTGGGTAGTGGAAATTCATCCTTAGTACATGCTTTGTTTAGGTCTCTAAAATCAGTGGAGATAAGAATTCCCCCATTCAGCTTTGAAACTAGCACAAGATTTGACACCCATTCTGGATAATCAATTGGGCATATAAAACTAGCATCCAGGAATTTCTACAATTCCACCTTCACTAGCAAGGCTATTTGAGGGTGCATCTTTCTCAACTTTTGTCTCACTGGCTTTTCCCCTAGGTAGATAGCTAAGTGATGAACCATGACTTTTGGATCGAGACCCGACATGTCGGCATAGGTCACGCAAAGTTCACCTTTCTTTCTCTTAGGAATTCCGCTAAGAGTTCTTGGTCTTCTGTGAGAAGTGATTTAGCATAGAAAGTGATGTGTGGTAGCTCTTTCGTGCCCAAGTTCATAGGATTGCACCATTTTTCTAGGACTGTTTATTTATATTGATGAAGTGCAGTGAGGGGGAGATTGAATCCTTCATCCTTCAGTGCCTCAGAGAGGTTTTCACTGTTGGATACGTCCTTTATTTTTACTATTCTATGGTTAGAGAGTGCCAAAGTGTGATTTTCACTCAATGGCCCCGAGCTTATTCTCATTCTTTTTCTTTTGTGACTAAAGGACTCAATCGTCTCCCCATAATATGCTTGTGTGTTTAGTGTGATGTCGAATCCAGATTTATGATCTCTACATGGTACTGTATCCCTTAGTCCCATGAATTTTGAGAGTGGCTCATCATTTTCAAATGTTTCTAGAGCCAGTGGTCCTCATTGGTCGTAATTGATGAGTTATGGGTAAACTAGGTTTATTTTGTGAGTTTGGCAGTCTGACTCAACGGATGAGGCACTAATCATGAGTAAGGAGGAGTCTTCAAAAAGTGTGGGTAGGCCGGTTATGGTTTCCTCATCATCACTACTACTACAGATGTTGGTGATATCAAAGGTGAAGTTATCTAATGGCAGACCTGTAGATAGGGTAATCGTAGGGCAGCTTTCGATAACTGAGGGGGAGTCCTAACTGAGTTAACTAGGGGACCTCAATGACATATGGTTATACTTTGAGGGTACATCCGAGGCCAAGATTCCTCATATACCTTTCAAGAATAATTGGTTCCAATCTGCCATTTTTGTTCTTTCCAATACTTCCATTTCTATTATGGCTCATCCCAACCATCATTCGTAGTCCTTTGCTTCTTTCATCCATAGGAAGGTTGGGTGTGTGCCTTTCATCTTGGTATAGTGAGCTTGAAGTGTCTCTTTCATCCACAGTCTCCTGACTTAAATCTCCCCAACATTGGAATCTAAAGGGATATGCTCTGAAAGTGTGGATAAGTGTTTCAACTGGTTTGGGTTGCCCATGTGACCTAGGAGATCGAGGTAACTCTCCTACAACAAAAGCATTCTTCTTCATTCTGTAATCTCCACACCCATTGTCTTGGATCATGAGCTTGATGTCAGATATGTTGGGGATGGAGGGTATCTCTGTCGCACAAGTGGAGGTGAGGCTAGATGGATCCACATAGGGAGTGGAGAGTCCTTCATCATTTTTTTGTACTTGGGGAAATTTGTATAACTTGGCCTCTACATTCTTGCAATAGGCGAAAGGTTTGGGATCACCTTGAGTTGTAATCTCTTAGTTTTGGTATGAGAATTTTATGCATTTATGGAATGTTGAGGTGACTTCCTTCATCACATGGATCCATGGGCATCCTAGGAGGATATTGTAGGGTAAATAAAGGTTCAGGACCTGACAGGTGGTTTCCATAGTAGCTGGCCCTACATGGATTAGGAGTTTGATAGTGCCCTGAGACACTCTTTCTTGGTCATCATATGCTCTGATGGTAATACCTTTATCTTTGTCAATGGAATCTTTAGAGATTCCCAGATTATTTATGAGTTTTAGTGAATAGATATTGAGGCTTGTACCTCCATCCACCAAGACCCTTTTGACCTTTTTCCTATGAACCAGGATCTCAAGGTGTCATACATGATTGTGAGATGGATCAAAGAAGGTGAGGAGATTTGGAGTGATGATATTACTGACCATAGCTTGAAACTGCTCTATTTCAAGGTCAAGACATATGGTAGATGAAGCTAATTCTTGCTCAAGTATTTCCCTATGGCCACCTGAGATTTTTAGTAACTCCATGATGGAGATCTGAGCAGGGGTTCTCTTTAACTGGTCAAGGACATTGTAACCATTAGGAATGGATTTCGAGGTGGAGGTCTTAGATGGTTGTGATGCCCTGGCTATAGTGTCCTTGCCACTACATGTCGTGACTCCACAATCAACGTTGGCTCCCTTGATATTGACAATAGTGACCCATTCATACAGGGATGCAACAATCTTATCATATATATGGTTTGCATTGGCATACTTTTTTTTTCCTTTATTGTTTCCTTGGTTATTTCCTTGGTTGTTTCCTTGATTATTTCCCTCATTGTGATTGGGCATCGAATTCGTGTATATTTTGAGATCTTGATTTCCAATGGGTTGCTCGACATTTATGATTTTATCTTCAATGAGCTCTTGGATGATGTTTTTCAATCTCATGCAATTTGTGGTTGTATGCCCTTTGATTTTCTAAAAATTGCAAAGGAGATTTTCATTGTACCAAGGTGGTTTTGTCATGGGTTCCGCATACTTCTCAGAAGTGGATATTTTGATGATGTTCTCTTTAACCAGATTTTTCTTTTTGATTTTATTGACTCCCCAAGGGCCGTGAACTTCCACTTGGGAGGATACTTGTTTCGAGGAGGTGGTCCTCCTTGATTTTTTAGGTTATTGATTTTATTGTTTGGAGGTGGTTGTTGTTGTGCTACCATATTGGTTTGCACATTGTTACAGTTGTTATTTTGTGGTTGATGATGGGTTTGAATATTTTTCTTGGGAGCACTGATGACAACCTTGGCATTGACCACTCCGTCGTTTGTGACATTTTTGTTCTTTGACCATGTGCGAGGTTTATCATTATAACTGGTGGATGGGCAGTTATCCTTTTGTGTAGGAAACATAGATGTGCCCCCTCGTGTAGTGAGGGCTCTTTTGACATTGAGCACCTTTGGGATCAATTGATCATATGTTGTAATGCATTTTATTTTTAGATAGAACACCAAGTTTTCGTCTAGATTGGCTATGATAGTGCAAACTTGTTGCTCTTCTGGCATGGTCCACTCACTCTGATTGGCCTTGGATTTCCATCTTTGCAAGAAGAAGGCGAATATCTCTCCTTTCCCCTATTTGAGTGCTGACAGTTCCTCCAAACTAACATCCATACCCATGTTGAATGCATAGTTTTTGAGGAATGCATCCACAATTTCCTGGAATGTTCTGATGCTTTTGGGTAGACGAGAGAACCATTCCATGGTGGGACCAGTCAGGCTCTAAGGGAATAGCTGCATTAGGTATTTTTCAATGTATGCAACTTCCATGCAATGCTCTTGAAACTCCGTGATGTGATTTTTAGGGTTTCCCCAGTATGTGCAGGGTCATCATGGAAAAAACAAGTCCTTAAGTGGCAATGAAAATTCAGAAAATCAAAGTTAGGCAACTTGACATAAAAAATTTAATAAGTTATCTATATTATTTCAAAAATATATAAAAATAAAATATGTAGCAAATTGAATGTAGTTTCTAATCAACTAGGTTTATTTAAAAATTTAAAAAATCTATTTGATGAAAAATTGAAATTTCAATGCAGTAGTACTTAAATTTCAGGGAAAAAATAAGAAGCAGGTGTTTGTCTAACCACCCTAACCACAATAAAATGATAATATTTTTTTATAAGATTCTATATATAAGTAGAGGACTCATGTCCTAGTGTGATGCATATTTTTATGTATTTTTTTTTTAAATAAATAATTAATTATGATTTTTTTATTACAACTTTTAAAAAATATAAAAATTTGTATGTTTGACCACCTTAACTTGGTCCAAAATTCATGAATTTTTCTTTTTTCATTTTTCAATACTATAGTATGTGAAGCATAGAATGTGATGCATGTTTTGGATTGAAAAAATGTGATACCATTTGAAAGCTATAGATGTTTTTCAATCAGCCTATCAATCAGGACTTTAGTCATAATTCAAATAGAAAATGAATAATAATTATTTATTAAATTCAAAGTAAAGCATAATTTATATTGATGGAAATCTGAGAATATCCTTTAAAAACCCTTTTCGTTTCATCAATTTTGGGTAAAAAAAAAGTCATCAGCCACATGGGCCATCATATCACTTACATATTACCACTTTTTGGCCCATCATGATCCTACACATACCCTCCCATCCCATTATATTTTTCAAATTTGGGGATTTCAAATCCCTTCAGGAATGGTACCATTGTAAGACTCCTATCAAAAGGATAGGGGCACAAATTTCTCGGCGTTCTGGTTGTTTTTTTGGATTGAAGGTCTAGCACTTGTTGCGAGAGAAGTTTGATTTGTGTTACATTGTTTTGATCAGGGGGTGGGATGAATGTGTTTTGAGGCATTTTCAGTGTTTGATTGATGAGTGGGGTATTGGTGGGGGTTTGTTGCAATATTTTATATGTATTTAAGGCCTGCTGATATTTTTGCATTTGTACCAATAACATTTGTTGTTGGTCCTATTGTTGTTGTTCCAACAAAGCTTGTTGTTGGTCTTGTTGCTATTTTTCCCACAAATATTGTTGTTGGTCTAGTTGTTTTTGCACCAACAAACCTTTTTGTTGGTCTAGTTGTTGTTGTGCCAACAAATCTTATTGTTTATCTTGTTGTTGTGCGTAAAAATCTTGCAGGAATTGTTGGTATGCTTGTTGATGGATTGCTTGTAGTTGTGCATAGTACTGTCCTTGCGCTTGCTGAGCTTGGTGCTCGGCTTGAGCTTGAGCCTTTGATTTTTGGGATGCTTGTGCCACTTTCACAGCTTGTGTGGCTTATTGGGCTTGTGCGGCTTGTGCGGCCTTAGTGGCCAGCTGTGCAACTTGTTGGTTTTATTGATGTACCCTTTGGTGGGTGGATTTTTGAACTGCCTAAATCATGGTGATGAATGAGTTCGTCATGTTATATTTTTCTAGAATCGATGGCAGATTGGGAACAGTAATGACCATTGTGATGAGTGGAAGGGTCGTGTTGGTGATCGAGGTTTGGGTTGTGGATGGTGTGATCGAGATGCTTAGTCCTTGGGAAACTAGGCTTTGAGAGATTTGGGGATTGGTGGATGTGTTGACCATTGTGGTTGCTTGAGTGGTTTCCATTTGTTGTTGCGATAGTGATGGAAAAATGAGGCTCGGGTTTGATGTGATGCTTAAATTGCTTTGTTTTGTAGATTGGTGATGGGTAGGGGGGAAGGCCCAACCCAAAAGGTGATACTGATGGCAGAGGTAATGGTGGTGTGTTCCCTTGTAAAAGTGATGACGAGGAAGGATCAATGACTCCCCTTGTCCCAAATAACGCACCCTCTCCTTGCGAAATCATGGGGAGAGAAGTTTGTATATTCAATAGATAGATTGGTGTTGCATGAAATGAGGATGAATCCGCATGATTATGGAAAGTAAGTGGAACATACAGGTGTAATTAATTTACCAGGATGGAGTTATCCGGTGTGGTGTTGATATTTATTTCTCTATTATTTACAAGGTGATGCTTTTGGATTTCACAAAGCATGACGCTTCCCTTGTTAACAACTAGCGGGGTTGACGCGATTGTTGATATGATTTGGGGAATATCCTAAGTGATTTTTGGAAGTTATATTGGGGAAATTCTCACAAGAAGCCTTTCCATATTAGTACTCATGTCAAAGTTAGAAAGGATTTTACCCCTTCTTTCATTAACGCACGTATATATAGAGAGGGCTTAAGTTTCAATATGGTGTTGACGATTCTATGATTCTCAAGATTCTAAATCATTTTAGTTATTTCCTCTTGTGTCATTCCCAAGTCATTATCATTGATTTCCTCTGCATGGCCCTCCTCTTGAGGGTTTTGTGATAGCAGAGAGGATTTGTTTGGAGGGTTGCTTGATCCTGTAGGGTTTATTTTGGGAGCCGTTTGACTTAATTCACTTGAATTTGATGTTTCCTTAGTGATTTCCATGTTCCGCTTGTGTTGTGATCTTGTTTGAACCATAAAATAGAGATTGTTTGATCTTAGTCCTAGGCACAAAAGGAGAAGAACTAGGAAATTCTAAGGATCAAAAGTGATGATGGGGATGAGATTAATGGAAGATGGATGATGCGGATGAATGAAACTCTTGACAAACCTTGGGGGAGATGCTAAATGTTTTAGAGCTTGAATTGATTTGGTTTTGATTTAAGGATAGTTTGACTAAGTGTGTTAATCCAAACAACATGATAATGAACTTGTAAACCCTAGGAAGTTGTGTTATTCTAGAGGTAAATTTTCTCAAGAGGATTGATAATTTGACTAAGTGTATTAAGTCAAACAAGGTGATGTTGATTTTTCCTAAAAGTATAGCATGAATGATGTTTTCAAAGTTTCCAAGATTTTGTTGGTGAGATGGGATTTGATTTTGATGGTTGAGAGAAAGGTCAGAGTGATTGATTTTGATCCTAGACTTGAACTAGCTAAAACTCCTTCTTACAAGACCTCGGTTTTGAAGAACATGCCATACTTCCTAAGTGAGAAAAGAAAACCTTTCAAAGATATTGGGATGTTGTTGACAATAAAACTCATACAAGTTATGGTTGTTCTTTGAATCTTTCTTTTAGAAATTGTAAACCAATCTTTCTCTAACTTCGAGAAGCCTTTCAAGACACTCCACATGAGCTTTTGGGCTAATATTTTTGAACCTTGGTTTTTGGATTTTGATTTTATGGGAAATCATTTGAGAGAACACATGTGTGAGGTCCAATTTTCCTTATCTTTGCTTAATGAGTTCTTTATATCAAAAAAAAAATTGTGATTATGATTTCAAACTAAATGTCTATGTGTCCATTCATTTTCATTCCACAAGGTCCATTATGTGAAAATCAAGGTTTCAAGAGTATAGTTTCCTAGGTTGACTTTAGTATGAGAAAATTATGACATAAATCCAAATGCTTAGAAACCTCTAAGGATAGAATCCCTACAAAAAGCAAAAACACTTAGATTTGGTCAAAGGTATTTTCCCCTCTAAAGGGTTTAAAATTTTGAGGATTTTGTGAATGTTTGTTTTCAATTGTTTTGAAACCTAAGAAATTTTTTCTTGATTCCAATCACATTCACAATCCTAGGCTGAGAAGACAATATTTGTTTGGATTCCCACTTGGATAAATCCAGCTGCACATATTCAGTGCGGATGACTAGATTCTTGACCACACTAACTCCCCTCCATGGCACACACTTCTCGGGTCAGCCAAGCATTAGTACCCATGAATCTCCCATGGCATACTTTTCATCTCTATAACAAAACTGCATGTATATGTGGGGCAGCTTCAAAGGACATGACCTTTTGCACCAACAAATAGTTAAGGATTTTGGCCTTTGTTATACAAGGGATTTTATTTTGAAATTTTTGTTCATGGAGATTGACCCATGTAGTGAGAAAACATTTTTTCCCTTCTCATCAGAGCCAACCATGTGATACTGGCCTTTGTTCCAGTACCCACTTTTATATCCCAGCTGGAAATACACTTGGCTTTAGTGTGTTACCGGTTGGGTTGTTCCCTTGAGTGAGTAATTTTTCCCACAAGTCAAGCCCTCTAAGATAAACAAAAGCAAGCAAACATATTCATAGTTCGATCAACCTTCGCTTAGAAACAAAGGGAGAACACACGCAATATGTCCCACTCACACTTGCAAGATGTTTTGTTCAATTTTAATCCTAAAATGAAATGTGGAGGCAATTACTTTACTCAAATTAAGATCACCAAAAGGGCTTTTGATTCTCAAGATCATCTTGAGGTGAAAGAGAAGCACATACGTCCTTTTGATGGTATTACTTTGAGTAAGCAATTACAAAACAAAAATAACACTTGTTCATTTTAAGTCCACAAAGCAAAAGTGAATTATTTTTATAGCACCAAATCAAATGTAGGATTTTCCTTATTAAATTGTTAATCCTTAAACCAAATCTAGTAAGTTGTTCTAATGTTCTTTTTAAGCCCTTTGTTTGCAAAATTTGAAATAAAATTTGTATTGTTCTTTTTAAAGCCCAAAAGGAAATTTAGTGTTCCCTAAAGCATGAAACATAACAAATTCTTTAAGAGAGATTGAGAATTATCTAAGAGTGTTAAACAACACTAAAGTGTTTAAAAACACTTGGTATAAGATGAGAATGATGTCATAATGCAACCTTCCACTTTGCTTTCCTCCTTTCCCTAACCTACAAAATGATTAAAACTAGAAGATACAGAGACAACAAACAGGTTAATAGCTCAAAAAGCTGAAAACAAAAAGGCACATGTCAAAAAAAGTAAAAAAATTGAACTTTTTACTATCACCCAGTGACACAATTAGAAAATGTGGCGGAGTTTAGAAACTCCAGCAGCACAATATAGCACCACTATTTATTGAGATTGGCACTCTGCAGTAGGATAGAGAGCATAATGGCAGCGCTATTTGGCCCAGCAGCATAGTTTGGAAACTTGAATTTTGTGGGTGGGAAGACTCTAGCTATAGAGTTTGGAGTTTGGAGCGGTGCAATATAGCACCGCTTGACTAATAGTGGTACAATTTGGCACTCCTAGACTGTGAGAAGTGCAATTTCCTGTAGGCACAAAAAATATCAAAAAACCATAGATTTTTAGAAAAATGTGATGAATTTTTCTAAATCAGCCCTCCTTCTAGCGCCAAAATGTGAAACCCAATCCTAGACCTGCACAAACATGAGAAACAAACACATAATTAGATTCAAATTCAAGTTATAACAAGGATGCCCCATAAAATTCATCTACAATGCTCAAATAGAAAGAAAATGAAGAACAAAACAAGAAACTAAGTTAAATTTTATCTAAGCAATGCAAACACTCAAGCCCATGGGGGAGTTGCTGCCAGTTATGTGTAGAAATTGGCCCTTTCCCAACTCCTTTGTAAGCTTGATGATGATTTGATAAAGATTTGATCCACTTTGGTTGAATTCTTGCATAACCTAGCTAAGAATTTGATAAAAATAGATGAAAATGGATATGCTTGAAGATGAATTTGAGTATAATAAGTTTACTCAAATTATGGATGAAGATTCAATAGAGGAGACCTCTATTTATATATTTGAAAAATGGAAGATTGAAAGATTTGGGTGAATGTGGGCCAAAAGACCAACCAATGAGAGAAGGCCACTTGTCCACATGTGATTGGAGGAGGAATGAGCACATTTTGGTCAATGTGCATGATAAATGCTATGAGATTCAAATTTGAAATTTGAAAGTGACATGTTTATAGGGAAGGGAAATGGAGTTAATGTCACTTGGCTCAAGGCTAAGGACATGTAAGAGGCATTAAATACCTTCTTGGAAGTACCCATCCCCTTTTGGAGGGATTTTTGAATTGGAGGAATATTCCACAAAAGATGCCCTTTTGAATGGAAATTGATGATTTAATAAATCAAATAGATTGATTTATTGTGCAAGTCATAAAATCTAGAGGATTGAAGTGATTAGGATTATATTTAATCAAGGTTTGATCAATTTAATAGGAAATTAGATGATGTGACAAATTGATTTACATTTTATGATTTATTTAAATCAAAGTTGAGAGGAATAATGATTTAGACTTAATTAAATAACAATTTATTTATTTAACTAAGGAGCATGATGTTAGATTAAATCAAATAAAGATTAATTTATTTAATTTAAGCGGATGACTTTAGGGATTTATTTAAATAAAATGAATTATTTAATCAAATAGAGACATAGGGTTAATTAAATCAAATTGATTAATTTAATTAACATGAGAGAATGACTTAATCAGATAAATAATTATTTATTCAATTAAGGGATGAAAAGCGATGACAAGTTAAGAAGATGATTAAGGAAGAAATGACATTAGTAATCAAGATCAAGTGTGTTGGTATATTTCCCATGTCTACAGCTTTAAAAGAGATCCTCAAGCTTCAATATCTGAGGATTAGATGGAAGATAAAGTGTTTGTATCTAGATATAGTATGAAGTTGCACACACTTGCAATTTTTTCCATGGCACCTAATATTGGAAAGCATGAGGTGGATCGACCTATTGAAGAGGTCATGATTTCCTTGGTTGTGAAAAGGGCCATAGATATAACACATGTCCAGGATGCTAAATTGATTGCCCATGGTGTAATACTCATTGTAGAAACTGGACAAATAAATTAGAAGAAGTATAATTCCTTGGTAAAGGAATATAACAAGGCCCTTGATGAAATGAATAGAATGAGAGCCACTCTCTAGGTTAATCAATCAGTAAAAAGGGTATTTGTGCCAACCTTTTCTTCTTTTGAATTGTCAACAACTGATCAGGAGACCTTGGCTTTAAGAATTGATTATTTAAATAAGCAATTAAAGGCAGAAAAGGAAAACGTCAAGAAGGCCAAAATTGAAACTGTTAAGGTGGCCAATGATATTTTTGAAGATGTATTCAGGTATAGAGTGAAAAAATTGGTCAATAGGGTAGATGATGTATAGGCTAGCTATAAGAGCATCAATGAAGAAAACTTAAAGTACTTGCAAGTTCAAGAATCTTTCAAGAGTGAGTGGAGAAAGTGGAGCACTAGAGTGGGTGATTGATTTGGTAAATGAAATAAAAAAATTTCATGGGAAGTAAGGGATGCAACTCCAGAGCAAGCGAAATGCATTCAGAGAAATGGAGAAGCGCCATATGCCTGGGATATTAAATCAAAAGGGTGAATTAAAATTGTTCAATGAATAGAGGTGTGATTTGGGAGAGATGCTCACTTCAGCAAAGATGATGTTAACTGCAAGCGATTACTCCATGCTAAATCCACATATTGATATAGTGGTGGAAATTGAAATAAGGATGGATGCTTTTTTTAAGGAGGCCAAGGCTCTAATTTATGCTAAATATACTCAGAACAATATGAAGTTGCATAGGCTTCCGGATATAAAATGGTCAGATGAGGAAGAATGCATCACATGGTTGGATAAATATACTGAGTAAGCTTGTAAGAGGATGATGATGAATAATGGATAGGAAAACAAAAATGCATAGCCTAAAAATAGTACAAATTGGGATTTTGATGAAGTATTTCAAAATATTGTTGTCTCCCCTACTTGAAAGATGGTGGCATCGATGGTGATGTGGATAAATCAGTTTTATATTTTTATATTCTTTTGAATTTTCAAGTTTTGCTAACTGGGTTTTCCCTTGGAAACATTTTTTGAGTGTGTGGAAGATATCTTGAGGTTGTTGTAACAACAAAAGATGCCTTTTGATTTTTATTCCCACCACCTAAGTGCTTGAGTGTAACTAAAAAGCGAATATGTGTTACAGCGATCCAATAGAAAGATGATGTGTGCTTTCTAGTCTGAGGCTTGTTTTGATCCTTCGTTTCTATAAGAAGGAATTCAAGACCAGAAATTTGGGTTCATTACATTGCAATTGAAACAGTGAATTGTATAAGGAATATAGAGTATATTGTGGAGGTTTTTTTTGTCTTAGGTTCTGAGTCTATAATAATGTATGTGATTTTGGTAACAAGATAGAAAATATGAAGTAGAGTGGTTCTAATGTTATGACCATTTTCTCTCCTTTGTATATGTTTTATGAATCATGAATAATATAATAAAGGATCCTTTTATTCATCTCCATTGTTTCCAATGGTTGTGTGATTTCATTCTTACTATTTAGTTTAATGAACTAGTATAAATGTTTAAACAAATTTATCGATTCATAGAAATTATATGCTAGGATATCTGAAGAAGTGGTGGTTGAGAATGTAATATGGGAGTACTATAATGCAGTGTTTCTTGAAGCTCATATATTGCTATATGAAGTATTTTTATCAGGTTTCATAAGTTACCATTGACTCCGTGTTTAGGATAAGGTACTGGTTCAAGTAAAGTATTCAATATAGTTTTTGGGTCAATTCATCAACAAATCACTCTTTATTTAAAAATATTTCGAATGAATTACTATTGTAGCTATGTTGAGTTTCATTGCTCTCATGCTCCAAGTGTAGTATATTGTTAAAATACTTTCCTACCTTTTCAATATACTGTGTTGTTGAGTTGTTATATGAGAAATATTTGTGTTGGCAATGTATTTACATATTGGTTGTATTAATTCTTAAGCATACATTGTGGGATTACCCTCTCGGGTTTCATAGAGCCTAAAGTGTAGGAGTGAAATTTTTGTAGCTTTCACTCATTCATTGGCCAATCCCTTTAGATTGCTAATTATTGGGAATGGAAATATCCATAGGTAATTATGAAGATCGATTTGGTTCTTAAAAAATAACCAATAGATTGGTGACTCTGTTGGAGATTGTTAAATCCAAAGTCTCTAGTTCAGATCTAGTACAGTCAGAGTCAAGTACTTTCTTGTTCTTCACTATTTTGAAGAATAAGTGTTTTAGAAGGATTTAGGTATAAAAGTCATGTCCAATCTTATGCGTCATTTTTTTTTCCTTTCTTTCACTTTGTGTCGAGTTATGTTGAGAGTCTTGCCTAAAGTTGCAACTACTAAGTCAAAATATAATCAAATTCTATTTCCCAGCATTCTGGGTGGTGACTTTGAAGTCTCATATACTAGTGAAAAGATTAATTCTCAAAAAGAGTAGGAGAAGAATGATTCTGACATACTATTAGACACCATGAAGAAGACCAAGAGTTACACAAAAAAAATTCAAATCAAAAACTAGAATTTGAGCTTGTAAAGGATAAGCAGCCTTTATAGGTGAAGAAAACTATTGAATCAGATAAGTTTGTTGAATCACTTGTTGAAGCATCACCTACTTTTAATAGTGAAGTAAATAGTGTAAATACCTGGGAAATTTTGCATAAAGTTGATGTATCTAGGGTAGATCAAAAAAAATTTCCTGTTGAGAAAGTTTTTGATAATGAACTTAACCTTTCAAGAGAAGAGGATAGATGGGGATTCTAGGATAAGGATAAAAAAATTTAGAACCTTTGACTCCTGGAATTAGGTCTATTTTCAATGGAAAGAATTTTAACCCAAGAGGTGTAGCTCTTAATGTAGAAGTGCACTTTTCTCTTGAAGAGGACCAAATTGATCGAACATACTATACAACTACACCAAGTGAGCTTGGAGATGTCTTGGAAAATGAAGAAGACATTGGTAAAGACATGCAAGCCTTAGAAGAGGAAGAACTTCGGTTTAAGAAAGAAGAAGAACATAGGTAGAAGGGGTTGAAGGAAAAAGAAGAAAGGATTAGAGCTAAGAAACTTGAGATGGATTCAAGGAAATAAAAAATAGAGAAGATGAGAGACGATGCTGCTAAGAGGAAGGCCTTTGAGAAAAATGTTTCTAATTTCAATGCTAACATTATCTTTGAAATTCCTAAGGTAACGGTCTAAATGGGGACCTCTACTACTAATACCTATACCACCTCTATTGCAACTACCAAAGCCTTAGACCCTTCTGCTATTGCTAAGAAATCATCATTTATAGATCATGGGAAGAAACCCATTGATCAGACAAAGAAGACCACCTTCAATACTTTCAATACGAATACTTCATCTACCAATACTGCCAACCGAAATTCCAAGATTGATACTACCCTATGTAATGCCCCCCAAACCGTAAAATTTTGAAATTATAGTTGGAGACTGATAAATTGGAAGAGGATTTAAGGAAAGCTTAAATAGAAGCTGCTAATGTAGAAATAGCTAGAAATATTGCCTTTCTTAATGCAAACTGATATGCTTCCTCTACTGAATTCATCCTCACCAAACTCAAATCTTCTTCAATATTCACTCTCATCCCATTGATATATCTTGCCACTTTCTCCCTGCTTGCTTCGCTATGTCCGGTCCTGATAACGATCTTATGGAATTCTTCAGTGTACTATTTTACAGTCTTCTCCTTTTGTCTCAAGTTTTGCAATCTCTTTAGCAACTCCAACTCATAGTCTGTAGGGATAAACTGGTTCTTCAATTTCATCACCATTCTATCCCATTTCACAATCTTTTCTTTGCCTTTTTTGTTTCTTTCCAGTTGAACTTCCTTCCACCAAATTATAGCATGTCCTTTTAGCTTAGTCTTTGCAAATCTCACTTTCTCTGGATCTTCAATTTCTTCATACTCAAAATATTCCTTGATTTCATTTATCTAATCAATCAATTCTTCACAGTTTAGGTTACCGATATAGTTCACAATATCCATTCTAGGTCACTTCCCTATTTTTGAAATATCCTTCAACATCTTCACTTGATTTGATTCTTCCTCTTATGTAGTCTCTTCCACTTGGTCTGTAGCTTGAACTTCTTTGCGATCACCTTCATCATTAGTTCTAGGGTTTAAGCCATTTCTTCTATATTCTTTGACAACATCCAATCTTACTTTCATTGTGTGCATCATTTCCATCATCTCATCCATCTTTCCAATAATATTAACAGTAGTATGAATTCTCCTTAGTGGCATATCTTCCTAGGATCTGGTGCAACTGCCTCAAATCAACGATCTGGCTATAGGTTTGCAACAGCCTCACTTTCGGTGATCGGTTGACAAAAATAGGTAGGTTGCCTCAATTCGATGATCTTTCCACACAGATATCTTATGGAATGTCTTTGCTTCAACTTTGTGCTTCTCTCCAAAGTTCACAAACTCTATCTAATACCACTTGGTGCAGTCAAGGTCGTAGGGTCAAGGAATAGGATTGTCCAGCCTTGTAGCAAGAGTAAACACAATGGAAACTCAAATAATTGGAATGAAAACCACACATGAATATATAGGAATGAATAATCAATTATTCACTAGCAACATTCCTTGCCTTTTAGCTTACAAATACAGAAAGATTCAACGGTAATCCTAGACATACATGTGGGTCAAAACCCTTATTTCTGATCTACTACTATTGAATGTGATGATGAACTATCACTCCCACTTGATGCAACTACACAATACATATATATCAGTCCCTAGCTCCAAAAAGTCCCACGTCATCCCAAGAGGTTCTAAACCTTGAATTTGAT
Source organism: Sequoiadendron giganteum (assembly GCA_007115665.2). NCBI lineage: Eukaryota > Viridiplantae > Streptophyta > Pinopsida > Cupressales > Cupressaceae > Sequoiadendron > Sequoiadendron giganteum. The sequence continues at coordinate 585,565,739 of CM021106.1, read as the reverse complement.
GCAACATGCAAGTGTCAGCCAAAACATGAAATCAAGATTGGTCTAGTAATGCAAGAAAGAACATGAAATGCAAATGTTTTTGGTTGATGCAAGATTTCTTGCAACCAGGGATGCTCTTGCATCAATGAGTGTGGTGGTTGTAGATATCCCACCTAATTATGGAATTCTACTATCTAGAAAATGGAGTGCTTCAATTGGAGGTAGCATGCAGTGTGACATGTCCTATGCAACCTTTCCTATTGATGGAAAGGATGTCCAAGTAGTAAGAGAACCAAAGGTGCCACATATGTTGGAGCATTCTCTTGAATATGATGCAATTATTTTTATTGACACTAACATCAATGACTTCAAGGTGGAAGAAGTTCCAAGAGGAATTTATAGTTGCCCTGCACCTATAGATAATGAAGTAAAAAAGTTATTCAACAAGGATGAACTATGGAAAATGTATTTTGATGGTGCAAGTTCCAAGGAAGGATCTGGTACAGGGATACTATTGGTCCCGCCTAGTGGTAACACATACACATTTTCTTTCACTTTATCTTTTGTCTGCACAAATAATGTGGCAAAATATGAAGCACTATTACTTGGATTAAGGCTAGCTGAGAAACATGGGATAAAGAAGTTGATGGTAATTGGTGATTCTGAACTAGTAATATCCCAAGTGAGATCCAGTTATGCTTGCAAAAATAATAGGTTGAAGAAGTATAGAAATGTTGATTGGGATTCCATAGAGCAGTTTGATGATTTTGGAATCGACTAGATGGATAGAGGATAGAAAAAAGTAGCATACCTACTTGCTAATATTGCCTTGAGAGCAGATGATATAACTTTTGTAGGTATCTCAAAGGTTGAGATACAATCAAGGCCTTCAATTCTTGATAATGTGCACAATTGGAAAATCTTCAATGATGATGAAGATGTTCTAAAATATTTTAAATGTGTTGATGAATATTAGGGTCAGGAGATTGACTTTGGTTGATTTGTTTAGAATGTGGATGGCAAGGACACAATATTTGGAAATGAGACCATCCAATTAAAGATAAAAAAAATTCCCAAAGGTCTTGTAGCACTGGAAAGGGTATTTGATAGTCAAGATAAGAACAAGATTAAGACAACTACCACTCATCTAGAGGACCTAGAAGAAGTAAATCTAGGGACTGAAAATGCCCCTAATAAAGTATATGTGGGAAGGAAAATGAAGCCTAAGGTGAAAAAAATATTAATCGCCTTACTAATGAAATATAGACATGTCTTTGCTTGGTCATATGATGACCTGAAAGCATATAGGTAGGAATTTTTTCAGCATGAGATTCCTTTAGAGGAAAATGTTAAGCCTTTAGGAAGAAGAAAAGACCAATTAATCCTACTTTAGCTCCCACAATGCAAGAGGATCTAGTAAAGTTAAGAGATGTTGACATCAGAAAACCCATCAGACATTCCTCATGGGTGTCTAATTTGGTTCCTATTAGAAAAAGCAATGGAGATATAAGGTTGTGTGTGGACTTTAGGAACCTGAATATATCATCATTGAAGGATAATTATCCATTTCCAAATATGGAAGCCATGTTACAGAAGGTAACTGGTTGTGAGCTACTATTTATGATGGATGGATTTTTTGGTTATAACCAAGTGAAGGTGAAGGAATTTGAGTATTACAAGACTATATTTACCACTCCATGGGGCACCTATGTATATGTGAGGATGCCATTTGGCTTAACAAATGTAGGTGTTACCTTTCAATGAGCTATGGATGTAGCATTTTCAAATTTTATTAATTTATTTATGGCTATTTATCAAGATGACTTGATATCATACTCTAAGAAAGAGGAAGATCATTGAACACATTTGGAGAAGGTATTTTTTAGGTCTCTAGAGTATGGGATCTCTCTGAACCCAAAGAAATGTGCCTTTGGGGTCACTGAAGGTAAATTTTTGGGGAATATCGTCTCCAAGGAAGGAGTGAGGATTGACCCAAAAAGAGTAGCAAACATTGATAAGATTCCTCAACCAAAGAATATCAACGTAATTTAGTTGTTCTTTGGCCAGATCAATTTTCTAAGGAGGTTTATAATTAACTTTACAGAAATCACAAGACCCATTTCCAAGATGTTGAAGAAGGGAGAAAAGGTGCATTGGAGCAAAGAGCCTAGTCAAACTTTCAAGAAAATCAAGCAAGCTATTAAGGAAGCTCCAGTTTTAAAGTCTCTTGATTTCTCTAAGCCAATGCATATTTTCTATTTTGCTTCCTTTCATACTATTTTTGTTGTATTACTACAAAAAAATGATGAGGGCTATGAGCAGCCCATTGCATTTTTCAACAAGTCTTTACAAGTTGTAGAGATGAAGTATGACACAATTCAAAAGAAAGCATATACTCTCGTCAAAGTTGTAAATAATTTTAGAACTTATTTAGTGGGAGCTACTGTCATAGCCTTTGTACCAAGTGCTACTATGAAAGATATTTTCACCTGACAAGAAACTATAGGAATAAGGTGTCGATGGATCAACAAAATTCAGGAATTTAACATTGATGTCCAAATTACCAAATTAGTGAGGGAAAGGCCTAGAAAAATTGATGGAAGAAACTAGTTTGGATGCCAACCAGATATATCAGAGAGAGATTGTTGATATTGAACATATTTGTGATATGAAAACATGTGGATGGTATAGAAGAATTGTCCAATATTTACACTCTATAATGTCCCATAGGTATGGCTGATAATGAGAAAAGGACATTGAAATTGCATGCCATCAAGTATGTGATTATTGACAATGAGCTATGGTGGAGAAACCATGATGGTGTGCTGCTTAAATTTTTGGATGGGAAGGAGGCATTAGAAATCTTGTAGGAAATGCATAGTAGAGTATGTGGTGGTCATTATATGGCAAAGACCGCTGCTCAAAAGGTCTTGAGGGAAATATTTTGGTGGCCTATTGTCTTTAAGGATGCCACAAGTTTGTAAAAAACTTGTGATGTCTGTCAAATATTTGCAGGAAAGCTAAAATTTTCAGGAAGCTTGCCACTATGGCCTATTGTTGTTTAGGCCCCTTTTGAGAAATGGAGACTTTATTTCATTGGAGAAATCTAAAAAAATTCTAGTGGAGGACATTCATGGATCCTGGTTGCCATTGAATATTTCACCAAATGGGTAGAAGCAATACCCACAAAAAGGGCAACCAGCAAAGTGGTGGTGGACTTCCTATTGAATAATATTTTGATCAAGTTTGGAGTCCCAAAAAAGATTATTTTAGATAATGCTATGTGTTTTCAATTTGAGGAATTCAAATATTTTTGTGATGAACATGGCATAAAGATTTCCTATTCTTCACCTTACCATCCTTAGGGAAATGGTTAGGTTGAATCTAGCAATAAAATCTTACTGAAGATCATCAAAAGGGTGTTGGAGAAGAATAAGAAAGCTTCAGACTCAAAGCTGAAGTTGGCACTCTGAGCAGATAGAGTGACTATGAAGAAAGCTATAGGTTATTCACAATTTGGCCTAGCATATGGTTTGGATGCTAGATTGCCACAAAATAATTTGTTGAAGATGTATAAGTTTGTACAAGAATATGATGATGATATGCAACACATAATTGATAACCTTATGTAGTTGGATGAAACTAGAAGAGAAGCTCAAACCAAAAATGTAAAATTACAGCCGCAAGTAAAGAACTTGCATGATAAGAGAGCTTTTCCTAGGAAATTTGAAGTGAAAAGTATGGTACTGACCTAGAACGCAAGGGCACAAAGCAAGGCTAAGCATGGGAAGTTTGAAACATTATGGTTAGACCCTTATCTGATTGCTAGTACACATGGGGAGGATTCTTACTTCCTCTAAAGCTTGACAGGTGAAATTTTTGAGCTGCCAGTACATGGATAGTTCTTAAAGCCTTACTTCTCCTAAGTATGTTGTTATTCCATGTACGTTGTACATTTTTTATATAGGTGTGTTTTCTTTGGTTGTGTTTAGTTTAGTCTTACTACCTTGTCCACGTAGTTCCTTGGGTTTTTAGTTCACTGTGTTTTGTTTGGTATGCTTCAACTCGAGATTTTGAGGTCTCACCATGCCTACAAGAGGCATCCATCCCCAGTCGGAGCCACTAATGGAACCCCTAAATTTTTTTTTGGTTCCATTAGTCATCCTAAAAAAAAAATTGATGTGTTTGTCCTTTGAGCTTAGGGTTTATCCATTTCTATTGTTATGGGGTTTTATGTTGCCTAAGACCCTTCTTCAATAATCCTCAAGCTTGCATCCTGGCCATAGTTCTAATTCATCATTGACTTCCTATTTTCCTATTTTCGCATGTCTTAAAACATCTTGAGCTATTAACTCTTGCAATGTGACCACCCCCTTGTACCTAGGTCCGACACTCTTATATTTTGAAAGGTTTGTCAAAAAACCTTATTTGGCCTTTATATCCTTTGAAATTATTATGTCTTAAGTCCTTGAGGCCTTTTATTCATCAACCTAGGAGGTTACCCCTTTTAGAACAACTTATGAAAATGTGTTAAATTTCTTCACTTAAATTCATGTTCACCATTTCGTTGTATCGCTCATCACTGATAGATTTTAATTTTGTGAGCTCAAATGAGTGATGAGTGATGAGTGGTGTGTCTTTGATTTTGTGCATCATACATTTGTTTTAAATGTCAAAAGTTTAATTGCTGATGCGCGATGGACTATGTTATCGCTAGTTCCTTTGGTATTGCAAATTGTTGATATACTTGGCAATCTGTACTAGTGACATGTGATGACCTTTTGTGCTCATTTCTCTTTCTTTTCTCATCTCAAATCCATTCTAATGTTTGAGTTTCAAATGGGCAATGAGCGATGACTTCGGGGCACTTCGGTGTTTGTTCCATCACTCATCACGGATAACTGTTAGATTGAACTCTTTTCAAAAGGGCGATGAGCGATAAAGTCTTTTATTCAAGCTTTCTTTTGTTGATCTGAAGTGCTCTTAAGAGTGATGTATCTTGTGCCATTTATTTTTCATGTAGGTGCACGTGTTTTGATCCTTTTTTCCTATCGCTAATGCGATATGAGGAATAAATCTTGAATTGGTGATGCGCGATGGAGAGTAGGAACATAATCAAGGATGAATCTTCAATCCGATGGTTGAGATTTCATCGCATGGATGTCCACATCACTAATGGTAGTTGTGAAATATGAAATGTATCAGTGATGAGTGATGCCTTCCATATAAAGGAAAAAGTGGACACACCCTAAGGACATCATTCAAAGAAGAAAAGAAAGAAATGAGGTGGAGGAGAACTGTTGATGCGATTTTAAAACACAATGATGTATGACCAGGTTTTGAATATGAATGGCTAAATGTCAGTTCACTCATGTGAGATTTCTATCAAACATTTATGGTGATATGTTGTGTTTCTCAACCATAAAGAAGGTGCTTGATTTGTTTCCTACACATTCAGAGCTATTCAGGAGCAAAGAAGAAATATTGAAGCTGAAGAAACGGTGTGGAGAACTCCAGCAAGGGAAATTGTAGCAGCATTGGTGTCAATCACTCACTCAGGTAAGCAAATTGAATATCTCTTCATGTTGAAAGTGTTGAATTGTGCTTCCTAAATTTTCGTAAGGAGTTGAGAGATAATTTTCTTGCAATTTTTTTAGTTGGGCATCTTTAGTTAGGGTGATACATATGTTACTGTGGGTTTGGGATTGTTTTGCTTTGCAATTTGTACTTGGTTTTTTAAATAAATTAGGTGATCCTTTTCAATTAAGAATACTATAAACCCTAGTCCCATCACCCTACAAATATGAGTGAGCCAGACCCTAGTGAATCTAGCATTACATCAGAGAGAAAACCAAATCAGAAGAGACTTAAAAGGCTCAAAACCCAAGATGTTTTATCTAGGGCCAAGCTAGAGCCACTTGCATTAACAAACCCTACACCAATTAAACCCACCATGACTGTGCTGACAAGAGATGCAAAGAATAATCAAAAGAGTTTTATGGAAAGTGTCACTGGAGAAGTAAAAGTGGGTGGGTCACGAATTGGTAAGAGATCCACAAGTAATTTTTTTGTGACGAGTTGACTAATTGACACTATTGACGAAATTGGAGAGTTGGCTCAGCCCTTGAGTGGGTGGCATTTGTTCACATATGCCTTTAATAGGAGGTATTCTAGAAAACCAACATGTTACTTATGGGGGATCAACCTTAGAATGTTGGTGGTACCTAATGTGTTTATAGAGGTGGATGTAATGATGGAATTGGCCAAGCATTACGACCCTTCATATAGAAAAATCAAAAGTGAAAATGGAAATGTAATCCTTGAAGTAACACGGGATAAAATGATAGAAACATTTGGGTTAAATATCAATTGCACTGTGGAAATCAAGCGAGTTAAGCTATATGGTGAATATGAGAGAAACATGTTTGTATACAGACATAGATTGCTAGTTCGGCATAGAAAAATAAAGGATAAATTTCTCTCCAAAGATATTGAGCCTTTTGAATGTGAAGAGTTTGTGGATTATTTCAAGAATACATATTATTGCCTAAATCAGGTTTTAGCTCAAAGTTTTGAGGCAAGGATAGCTCTAGACCTACTTGTAATGGTTGCTAATATACAAGGACATAATTAGAACACTAGTTTTGATTATTCTTCTTTTATTTTGGATCAGATGCATCAAGATCTCATAAATCTATAGAAGGAGGTCCTTCCTTTACATTTTCCATACTATTCCCTATTCATGCATATGTTGTTGTTTGAAGATGACTATAATTGGAAAAGGAAGTTGAAATTGAGGATAAGGGACAATGAAAATAATGTCCTGCCTATTCAAATGTGGACATATATTTGGGACCAAGATTGTCCCAATTCCAATTATTTAATGTTTTCTAATATTATCAAGTATGGTATAATGGAAAGTTTAGGTGTGGCACCTATTCATAGGCTTTCCCCGACAATCAGGAAAGTTATGCATCCAAGAGAGGTGACAGGGCTAAACAAACATCATAATTAGGTATATTGGTTTCTACACTCAAAGTACACTCTGATCAGAGCTTATGGCTCTAATGTGGCACCACACCACTTTCCTCTGTATGTTTTTGACCGATTGGCCTTTATGAAGTTGATGTGGAAAATTGATTGTATGGATTATGAAATGTTCAGGAAACCTAGGAAGGGTACTATGGTAAACCCTCAGTGCTCTTTTTCTTATTTTGCAGTTACTACCCAAGAGAGGTATGAGAAATTTGAAATCAAGTTGAATAACCTCAGACTAACTGTTGATGAGGTTAGGACTTTTGACCTAGAGGGTTTTTTTTTTGCAAAGATAAGGGAGAAAATTTTATCTAGGATTGGTCATCAGTTCTTGTATTTAGATGATGTATTGAGGAACTTGACGAGTGATGAGGCTATTATAGCTAGAAAGAGGGAATGGAGATTCATAATGGATATTGAAGAGAGAATTAAAAGGAAGAATGCCTTCTACATAATTCTTCATGATGAAATTGAATGTCCTTTTGAAAGAGATTTTACAAAGTGAAAGGATTACCAAAGTGGTGACTTCAAAGAAAAGGTGAAAGAGGTTGTTGAGAGAGTACAAGCACTCTTAGCATAATAGTCCTAGGCTATGAATATCCCAAAACAGCCTGCAGATGTACAAAAGGAGAATATCAAAGAAATTGAGGTAGATAAAATGGTTGAACATGTGCTTGATGATGGGGAGGTGGAGAAGAAATTCCCTCCCCCTGATGTTGAAGATACCACTAATTCTGAGGTTCCCCAATACAAGATGATTCAGTGGCACTATGATGAGATGAATGATGATGATTTGAGGATTAAGGATTGTAATGAATTCCTTGTGGATGATGAGTTAGTACAATTTAAGGAATTTCAAGAATTCATGATTCAGCAAAGGAGCAAAGAGATAAAAGAAAGGCTTGAACAAGCTAGGGCTAGTGTTGAGCCTTCTAAATAGGAAGAGGTTGAGAGGGCGGAAGAGGAGAAGATTAAAGCTGAGATTGCAGCTATCAACCCTGTTGAAGCTAAGAAAATTGTCATAGATAGTGGACTAATATTGTTATCAGGATGAACTATCACTTTAGCTATTACACTTGATGCTATAAAAAGAGATCCTCATGCTTCAATATCTGAGGAACAGATGGAAGATAAAGATTTTGGATTTGGATATAGTTTGAAGTTAAAAACACTTGCAATTTGGTCCATGGAAACTAATATTGGAAAGAATGAGGTGGCTCAACCTATATAAGAGGTCATGGGTTCTTTGGTGGTGAAAAGGGCCATAGATATATCACCTGTCTAGGTTGCTAAATTGGCTACCCATGCTGCAATTATTAATGTACACACTGCAGAAATAAATTAGAAGTATGATAACTTGGTAAAGGAATATAACAAGTCCCCTGATGAAATGAACAGAATGAGAGCCACTCTCTAGGCTAATCAATCAATAAAAAAGGTCTTTGTGCTAGCCTCTTCTTCTTTTGAATTGTCTACATAGGATCAAGAGACCTTGGGTTTAAGAATTGATAATTTAAATAAGCAGCTAAAGGAAAAAAAGGAAAATGTCAAGAAGGCCAAAATTGAAACTGTTAAGGTGGCCAATGATATTTTTGAATATTTATTAATGTATAGAGTGACCAAATTGGTCAATAGGGAAGCTGATGTATGGGCTAGATATAAGAGCATCCGTGAAGCAAACTTAAATTACTCACAAGTTCAAGAAGCTTTCAAGAATTAGTGGAGCAAGTAGAGCACTAGAGTGGGTGCTTTAAAAGAGATGATACCTAAAATGGAAGAAAATCCTAAGGCACCTACAAACATCCTTGAAATATTGCAATTGATTGATTTGGTAAATGAAATAACAACTTTTAATGGGAAGTTAGGGATGCAACTCCAAAGAAAGATAAATGCATTCAGAGAAATGGAGAAGCATAATATGCCTAGGATATTAAATCAAAAGGGGGAATTAAAATTGTTCAATGAATAGAGGTGTGATTTGGGAGAGATGCTCACTTGAGCAAAGATGACATTAACTGCAAGCGATTACTCCATGTTGAATCCACATATTGATATAAGGGTGGAAATCGAAACAAGGATTGATGCTTTTGTCAAGGAGGCCAGGGCCCTAATTGATGCTAAATATACTTAGTACATTGTGAAGGTGTAGAGGCTTCTCGATACAAAATGACCAGATGAGGAAGAATACATGACATGGTTGGATAAATATACTAAGTAAGCTTGTAAGAGGATGATGATGAATAATGGATAAGATAACAACAATGCATAGCCTAAAAATAGTACAAATTAGGCTTTTGATGAAGTATTGCAAAATATTGTTTTCTCCTCTACTTGAAAGATGGTGGCATCGGTGGTGATGTGGATAAATTAGTTTTATATTTTTGTATGCTTTTTGAATTTTCAAATTTTACTGCCTGGGTTTTCTTGTGGAAACATTTTTTGAGTGCGTGGGAAATATCTTGAGGCTATTGTAACAACAAAAGATGCCTTTTGAAGGTGGGACCTGATCTCCAACAACAAATGAAGAATACTTTTGCTTCATTTTTATTCCTACCACCTAAGTGCTCGAGCGTAACTGAAAAGTGAATATGTGTTACACCGGTCCAATAGAAAGATGACATGTGTTCTTTCTAGTCTGAGGCTTGTTTTTCTCTTTTGTTTCTATAAGAAGGAATTCAAGACCAGAAAGTCAGGTTCATTGCATTTCAATGGAAATAGTGAATTGTATAAGGAATACAGAGTATATGGTGAAGGTTTTATTTTTTGTCTTAGGTTCTGAGTCTATAATAACGTATGTTATTTTGGTAACAAGATAGAAAATATGAAGTAGAGTGGTTCTAATTTCATGAAAATTTTCTCTCCTTTGTATATGTTTTATGAATCATGAATAATATAATCAGGGATTTTTTTATTCATCTCCATTTTTTCCAATGGTTGTGTGATTTTATTCTTGCTATTTATTTCAATGAACTAGTATAAACGCTTAAATGAAGTTATTGATTCATAGAAATTACATGCTAAAATATTTGAAGAAGTGGTGGTTGAGAATTTAATATGAGAGTACTATAATGCAGTGTTTCTTGAAGCTTGTATATTGTTATATGAAGGATTTTTTTCAGGTTTCATAGGTTATCATTTTCTTTGTGTTTAGGATAAGGTATTAGTTCAAGTAAAGTATTCAATATAGTTTTTGGGTCAATTCTTTAGCAAATTACTCTTTATTTACAAATATTTCGAATGAATTAGTATTGTAGTTATGTTGAGTTCAATTATTCTCATGATCCAAGTGTAGTAAATTGTTAAAAGACTTGCCTACCTTTTTAATAGACTACATTCTTGAGTGGTTATATGAGAAATATCTATGTTAGCAATGTATTTACATATTGGTCGTATTAATTTTTGAGTATACATTGTGGGATTACCCTCTTGGGTTTTAGAGAACCTAAAGTGCAGGAGTGAAAATTTTGCAGATTTTACTCGTTCATTGGCCAATCCCTTTAGATTGCTAATTATTGGAAATGGCAATATCCATAGGTATTTTTGAAGATCAGTTGGGTTCTTAAGAAATAAGCAACACACCCAAGGTGGCGTATGAGTCCCAAATCACTAAATCTGGACCATAAAAACTAAAATCATCAAATTATGAGTGGTCATTTGATGTGTGTTGGGATTATCCCCAAAAATATACATTAAATAAGGCTTTTGGATGCAAAATATGACCAAATAAGGAATAAAGAAGCCCAAGTTTAGTACGGAGTGCCCAAACAAATGTGGAAATGTAGAGGTATACATTTTTCTACACTATAATTACAATATTTTGTACCCACCAATATAGATATAAAACAATTTGAAGTCACGGTAGGGCACATTGCATCCACTCATCGCCTAGTATTTATCGAATACAACAAGAAGTAGGTTTCTTTATGAAGAAATAAGTTAGAATTCTCAAAGACCCTGCATCCTTGGCTAGACAAAAAGGTTTGGTGGCTAAACTGAAGCAATGGGGAAAATACTAAAACAAACAGAAGTAGATCAATTAGCTATCAAAGGACTGAAACTGGAAGAATGGTCCATTATTGGTAAATGCATAGTTGAATGATCATAAAGTCAAATATTTTATGGTAGATTTAGGTGTTGATTTGAATATCATTCCATTCACCACATGGGAGAAATTATAGAGAACTAAACTAGCAAAAACACCAATAAACATAAGACCTGTTGATGGTTTTAGAATGTAGACCTTGGTAACTTGGAAGAATTTTGAAGTGGATATTAAAGGGATAAAACATTTTTTTTATTTTGAAGTGGTTGAAATGAAAGAGCCATTTAATACTTCCAGGTTTTTATTGCATTAATATTTTTTATCAATGCCAATGGTATAGTAGACTCCTGGAAAGAAGACATTTTGTTTGAAGACACTACCAGAGTTGTACATATTCCACTAGGAGAACTAGATGATAGGTCCTATATAGAAGAAGTAATAGAGGAAAATAAAGAGGAAGTCATCAAAAATCTCTACACTATCTCCAATTTTTTGCATCAGGGAGAGGAAAAAGAAAATCCAAATAATGAAGGAGAACTGGAATTAAATAGTGACAATTTTAGCATGGATGTTGATGAATTTTTCAATGCATGGATCAAAATGAACCACAATTAACATCCCAAAAAATTTATGGATAGCCTAGAAATAGCCAAAATAGGATACCATTGGAAAGAATTAATTATGGCATCAGTTACTAAATTATTGATGGAATATATGGAGCTATTTTCCTATACTTTCACAAATATGAAGGGTACTATGAAAATTAAATCAAGGGAATTATTTATGAACTCCAAATAATCTTCTTTATATAAAACCAAACTAGAACTTTTTAAAAAAATTATAAGGAAACTATAGATGAATACCATCAAAATAACTAAAACCTAGAAATTACAACACATGGATATCTAGAAAAGATAATGAAATGACACTAGATGATCAAGGTATCACAAATGTATTAAAAATAATGCAAACCACATAACTACAAAATAAAACTCTTAAAAATCATATTATAATGTATTATATTGTATCATATTATACTTTAGGTAGATAAAATTAGACCTCCTAATTGTGTCAAATGTGATTGCAGATGACATGTCCCATCCTAGCAATAAGAGGTAGCTTTCACTTCTATACAACTCCCTACCTCTTTGAGGGGTCATGACATCCATTTCCTCTTTCACATTTTTCCAAAATTCCTCAATTGTTTCCTTCTTTTCTTTCTTAGAGAGGCTTCCATCTGAAGCATTTTTTGTAGTTCCTCCCCTTTGTTCTTGAGAAAAAAATATTTAAATTCTTTCATTGTGATGAACTAGTCATCTTGTATGAACTCATGGCAAGCCTGATCTCTAATGGCATCCACCACTTGCCCACCTATTTCAAAATTGAGGACTAGCTTGTCATTAGTAGGTCTTGTAATGATGACCCTTGGAGGAGGCTACATCATCTGCAATATGCTCTCATCACCATTAAACTCATTGACATAGAGGACATTCCACTAGTGGTTCAAATGAAGGGTCAATTTCCCCCATAGGAGTGACCTGCTGAGGACTTGGTGGCACACTCATCCTAGAAGTGGATGGACCAAGAGTGTTGGGTGGAGGATTTGACAAATTTTCCAACAAATAATTATCATTGTCCAACATAGTCATCATCTTGACTATAGGATCACTGACATTCTGAAATGATCCATGAAAAGATGGATCTACACATTTTATTTTATTTTAGATACCATTTGAATTCTCACCCAAAGAAATCTCCTTTTGTAGCTTCTCTCTCTATTGAATAATCCTTGATTAGATCCTCCACATTATCAAAATCATGTGAATAAGGTGTCAATTTGAAGATGGTTCTCCACTCATGCATAAAACATTATGATTCACATCTTCTTGTCTTATCCACTTTCATTTTGTAAGGTAATAACTTGCCATATAATAACTACATACTCTCCCTTGATGTTATTGATAAATCTAATAACATTACTATACTTGGGAGGAGGGAATGCTTCTTGTTATTCCTGAAATGAGTCTTGTCTGACACATTCAACTACCACATGATTTCCAAGAAAGTAGTTCTATCTAGCAAACGCTTGGGTAGCACATGGGGTGCTATTGGGGACCCATACATTTTTACAATGGTAGCATTTGTGTAGAAGAATCAATCACCCCAGTTTTGACTGATTCCCTTCTCGATAGTGAGATCCTTTGGCTTCAAGAATCTTATAACCTCTTATGTTAACCTCTAGTCCATAGGCTGATGTAGGTTATTAATAACATTTTTGAAAAAAAAATCCTCAAAAATTGAGTAATTTTCCTTGTCAAATTCCTTGTCCTAGATATATGTCTATTCCTAGGTGAGCAATTTTCTCTTCTACTCATCCATGGTTCTAATTCGTAGATGAGGGGACCATAATTTTACTCAACTATATAAAAAATGATGTGACATAATAGTGAGTACCATTTAAAAATTGACTATGTTTTTATCCTTCTTGAATGAGTTCAAATTCTTATGAAATTCCTCTACAACATATCTAGCATAACCATATCCATCTTGTTGGCATCTCTACTCTGAATTTCTACAACCATTACCATCAAGTTCACCAACACTTTAATCTTCCTATCTAATCCATGGACTTGACATAATGAAAATATTTCTTTACAAAGTAGTCCTCAAATATGTCATATGCAAAGGTCTCCCAATCTCCTTTTTCAAACCTTTATAATTCCCTATGAGGCCCTCTAGGACTGGAACATGGAAACCACTTGAATCTATAATTATCTTGGTGTCTTTAATATTATCTGGTTATGGCACCTAAATATATTGGAAAATGAGAATTAGGGTTTAAATTGAAAACCTTATAGATATGGGCTTTGTTCAAGGGTGTGAGGTATTTTTCAGTTGTAGTAAGTTGCAATGTCCTTTTCTTAGGGTTTTAAGCCCTAACAACTACTCTATTCAAATCAACGTTAATAAAAATACTAGGCACAACCTTTCTCCCTAACCCTAGCTGCCAAATATTATAGATAGGTCTATCTAATAGGGATTTTTTCAAGGAATTCTTAAACAAGGTATATCCTTGGGCGTGAATGATAGGATCTCTAAAATTGTAAATTTATCAAAAACCTTATCTACAAAAATTTTGGACCCCTGATCCATTCTTGGCCTCTTTTGTGATAAAGCAAGCTATGTGATAATGTCATCATCTAACCCCCTCTTATAACCCTTTGATGCCCCAACCACTTTCTCAATTTACGTTTTACAACTTAAATAACTAGGGTTTCATAAGTTTTTCAGTTCTCTGAAGACATATAAAATCTTGTAGGATATACCCCTTTATAAACCCTAATTTTCCCTCTGAATACTTGATTCTAGAAAATGCTCACTCTTACACCCCCAAATTCACACAGAAATAGTTGAATGCATTTATTTATTTATAATTTGTAGGATGCCTTAATTTCACTTTAGAAACCCTCGTTCACTTGGAAATATTTAGCAATTCACTTTGATTCTCAACTTTTTTTATTTAAATGATAAAAAATGAAGTAATTAAACCATTCCATTTGAGAATTAGGTAAATAAAGATCAAATAAACTGTTAATTCCTTTACATTCTTAAACGTGTGATGAGTAGTATTTTTTCTCCATGTTTGAATGTGAGCCATCAATCTTAAGAAACCACTAGTGATCACGAGAATTTGAAATTTCCTTTGCAATGAGAAAACATCCTTTTATTATTTCATGGGTCTAAGACATGTGTCATCATTTTGAGAACTCGCAGGAGCATGAAGACAATCTATGAGGATCCTCTGATAGTTAATCCTTCTAATAAACACTAGCGACAAAGGAGACTAGACATGTGGCAATATTTTGGGAGTTTGTGGAAGAAATTGCATGGTTTAACATCACCATGTGAAGGTTATATTTTGTGCAAAATAGTGACATGCATAATTGTTAGAGTAATAATTTATTACGCTTAATTAATTATATCATACTGGTTAATTAATTAAGTCACTTATTCCTCTAGTTGCTTAAGCTAAACTTAGGCACATTAATAATTGATTAATTATTAAGTGTGCACACTAGGGTTTCATTTAGGGTTTCCCTTTTAGGGTTTCTTGATCTCCTTCATAAGGATTGATCTCTTTGTAATAACTGAGATTCTCATAATGCATTTTACACTTTGAGGTTTGCAGAACATCTTGTTGGTTTTGCATGTCTTTTGCATGTGATAGGTATCCATTTGCATGCAGGTGATCTTGGATTCTAACAATAATTTTCTTAGAATAAAAGTATTTTTCTAACTTGCAGGAGCTAATATTGTCAAAATATAAGACTTCATGATACAAAATACCCTGCACAAACTAAGTTCTCTTAAAATGTACATGCTTTTAAAAACATCTTAAAGAAACTATGAAAAGGGGCTAGCCATGAACAATGGTAGGGGGCTTCACTAGGGGACATAAAACAATAACACCAAAAGTATATATGTTAATTTTATTGGTCATTGACCTATAAACATCAGTGTAGAAAATGTATTTAGTTGGTTCGTATAGATAATTTTGAACATAAAAGGCTTCAACAAACTGAAGGGGTTGTGCTAAATGTTGACATGTGTCTAGTGGGGCCCAAAATAACTCAAATCCTCAAGGTGATAGATTAAAATATTTATAAAAATGAAAGTGCTCAATTTTCTAACAAAGGGGGTTCATAAAAACATGGGAAGGAAGCCTCAAGGTTATAACTTAAAAGGTAGGCAACCCTAGTTACAGGTCAACTATGAAACATAAGAAAAATGCAAGGGTTTGGGATATATGCTAGGGTTTTGGATGAAACTTAGGGTTTTAGGAACCTGAATGCATAATTTTATCACATCCTTACATAATTTGAGGATTTTTTCTAAATTTCAAAAGGAAAAATTACCAAAGGAGGTAGAATTTAAAAAGTACCACCACACCCCACTAATGAGGCAAACCCTCACTATATCACATACAACATTTGATTGATCTCATTCCCCATTACCAAATGAGCCAAAAGCTAGAGAAGATGAATCTGAGAGAATGAGGAAATAAAATGATAGATTTAGGAATTGATTCAAAAGGGGTGCATTTGACCAAGTGCCTCACCATATGAAAACTTAATTACTCTTTCTAAGAAGAAGGATGGAGATTGATTCCTCTACATTGACATATAATCTTTGAACAAGATCACTATAATGAATAGGTATCCAAATCCTTACATTGATGGCCTATTTGATCAACTTAAGGGGGCTAAATTTCTTACAAAAAACTAGGTACCACCAATTTACCATTGAGTCATTAGATGTGTGAAATAATACCTTCAAATTTCAATGGATAGCCTTACTCTTTGTCTTGACCGATGCATTTTCCACCTTCATGTGAGTGATGAATGATGCACTCAGGCCATTGACTATTTTATTTGTTAATTTTCCTATTTAGATAACATACTCATTTAACAATATGGAAAAGGGAGCACATGAGATTTGATTTATGGCCTAGGTCATTGAACACCACTCTTTTCCAATTATCATTCAGGAATGTCCTAGGATCCCAAATTGGATTGACTATCAACACAAAGGTGAGTCAATTCTCAACAAGGAAGACCTAGGGGGGTCTTTATGCTTTGAAGGGTTCACCACCAAGCAAAATCTTGGAAAAGACAATTTAACATTCAACTCACAAAACCTAGTAATGCAAGCCAAATGATGAGCGCAAATGACAAAATTAAGCAACAGTAAGTCAGGATGTGTGTACTTGGGAAGTTTAGAAATGTGATGAGCATTCTGGAAATGCAAAAATGTCAAAATATGTTAGGGAGGACTAAGACGCCCTTACTTTTGTCTTAGTCTCACTACTATTTTTGGGGGAAATGCGAAATCTTCGGATGTCAAAATAGAATCTAAAAGAATCTCTGCAAAATTCCATTGGGAGGACTAAGAAGCCCTTACTGTTGTCTTAGTCCTGATCTGGATTTCTTAAATCTCTAAATGTGTTCCTAAGACTCAATGTCTGCACTTCGTTCCTCTCAGATCTTAGGTTCTAAAACTTCTAGATGTGGCCTGATGCAAATTTTCACTTTAAATGATCTTCAAGTCTTCAACCTAAATCTGCAAACACAAACACACAAGAGAGGAAAAACTAGTTGATTGTTATAAAATGGGGGTTTTCCTTGGTCAAACACCTTGTTGGTAGTTAAACCTTGGAATGAAATGAAATAATGAAGGGAAATGGTGAATAAAAAAAGTGTTATGTTGCAACTCACAAACCCTTGTTATGAAATCTGCAAACTTTAATGAAGTGGCTAGCTTGAATGTAGATCTTGACTTGACTGAATGCCTGATAGATCTTGACTTGAATTGCTTCCTTGAATCAAAACCCTACATCAAAAATTTTATCTCAAAAACACACATGATGCAAGAATATATTTGGCATGATGCTTGAATCTTGATGATGGCTCCAAATTTTTGATGAATTTCTATTGAATGCTCTTGTAAACTCAAATTTTCTATTATGAATGAATACTCAAGTTGATAGGATTGAAAATGAATGAAAGAACCTTCTGAACCACCAAAAACATATATAAGAAGGGAAAGAGGATTCCCTTTACTAGGCTCCTAGGGTTTTTCACCCTAGAGGCACTTTGTGTAGGAATGGCTCTCTTTCTCCTAATGATATGCTTTTTGGTGATTGCATTCAAAGAGGGATTGTGTTGATTGGGGGTTGTGAATGTGTGTGATTAAATGTGTCTAAGTGTTGCAAATGAATAAAATTAAAAAACTAGTAATATAAAACCTAAGAGATGTAGCTATGCTGGAAAACACACTATGATAAGCAAACATGTACAAAATGACCTAATAATATACACTAACCTATATAGAAATGAGAGAGTTAGAATGTATGCACCTGGAAATAGAAGAAGGGTCTGATGGAGGTCTGGAATGCTACTGAATTTGTTGCAGAAGTCGAAAGGGACACTTGTGCCAATCTGGGCGACCTAGTCCCAGATTCTCGAAAACTAGTCTGGAGTCTGTTTCTGCCAAATGGGTGTTTGAAAATGTCAAAATCCCAAAAAAGGCCTATCCAAAGGGACTAGGTCACCATTCTTGGATACTTAGTCCTCTTCAAGATTTCTGGAATTTCTGAAGGGGAAACGAAAGCCCTAGGTTTGCACCCTGGTTCTTCACAGTTGTTGGCTTCGAAAACTCTGATATTCAGGCCTAGGAGTGAATTTTTGTGGATGATTTGACCTTGCATTCAAGGAGAGGTCTTCAAAAAGTATTCAATGCCTTAAAATATATCCAAAGTACCTAAACCTGCAAACACATAAGGAGAGAAAGAGAAAAAATGTTGATTGTTAGGGATTGGGGGTTTTCCTTAGTCAAACCCCTTTTAGGTAACTAAACCAAAATGAATAGAAAATGTAAAGCATGAATATGAAAAAATAGAGTAAAATAATTAAGTTACCTTTCCATGATGAGAGATATCATGTTGTAGCAATGGAGGATTCAGCCCTTGGATGCTTCAGCAAAGATGTCTTGTTGACCTAGAACCTAAAACCTAGCTTGCTTGAGAAGAAGAAGGAGAGAGAGATGGAGAAGAAAAATGGATGATGCATAATGAGGAATTAGGGTTTTTAGGCTTATTTATTCAGCTTATGCCCTAATTTTCCCAAAATAACACCATACAAGCTGACCTTACATTTTAGAGACAAGAATCCTGAAAGAAATTAAGTTTATTTCAATTTTTATGCCACATGGGACTAGGTTTCCCAAGGTGGTGACCTAGTCCACCTGGGCAATTTTCATTCAATGTTGAGAATTATAATATGATTATTGTTACTTGTCAGGATTGTCTCATGAAAACTCACTAAGATAGGACGTGTGTGTGTATTAAGGGGTCATTATAGCATAATAATGGGTTGATTAAGTGATGACAAGCCTAAGAGAGTGTGAAAAAAATTTGCAACACCTTACAACAGTTCGGCACAAGACTTGGAAAGGGGAAAAAACAGGTTGAGAAAGGTCCAAAATCCATAGGCAAAGGTCCAATTGAGTGAAAAGTGTCAAAGTCTACACTTTTTGGTGACACATTTAGCCCCCACTTTAGTGAGAGTATGAACTTGCTTCAAACTCACACTAAAGTAGCCCAATGGAGATGGCAAAGAATGACAAAGAAGAAGAATAGGAAAGATGAAGGTGGTAGTCAAGCCCCCAAGGATTTGAGATTCTAAGTCAACTCGACATCAATGCAAAATACATTCAAGGGTGAATGCATTACAACAAAACGAGATGCATGATCATGTGATGACAAGATTTGAAGTGAAGAGAAAGGGTGAAAAAGATGCGCTCACTCTGGGGCCACAAAACATCGGTCATCTGTAGGGTGAGTTGTCCCAAAAGGTGAGAAACATACACATGGTTAGTATGTACTCACAAAGGTGGCTATGGGGAAAATTGTGTCGTTGGTTGGGCTTCCCGCTTAACAATACCAAAGTTATACCTCGTTATAACTTTTGATAAGGCGCCACGAAAGGAAGTGATGTTCTGAAATGATTTTGTTTCAAAGGGATTTTTCTTTTGTCTATGCGATGTCTCATCTTAAGGAACATTATGCATAATGTTGCCAAGAGAGGAAAAGTGCAAGTGTCTCATCCTAAACAACATTGTGTGTAATGTTTTCAAGAGAAGGAATTGCAAGAAAAAGAAGATTGCGTAATGAAATGTGAGTGGTGATGTATGCCGCCACTTTAAAGGAATTGAAAAACACTATACTGTGAGCAATTGTTTTAAAGTAGAAGAGGAAGAGGACATGAGAGCTTGTTCAGGAAGCCCTATGCCGAGTCATATGGTTTTAAAAAGCTACGTCATGAGAAGGGGTGGTATGTCACATGCAAGTCAACTTTAATACAAGTCATCCACATCCCAAGCTTGCTCTTATATGTTCATGAAAAGTTAACGAAAAACTGAAAAAGACAACAACAAGTGACATACGAAGGTAGAAGGATAACTTACCTCTTGCCCCCACTTAGTGTAGGAAAAGAGTGAGATGAAGGGATTGAGGGAATGCAAGGTAGAGTGAAAATTAGTATCAATTAGAGGGATGAGGTGCCCCCACATAAGGGAGAGCACTAAGCTCCATAAGATGTTGAATTCTACTACTCAAGGCCTTACACTAATTAGTGTGATGACCATGAACTCAGTGGTAAGTGCAAAAGGAATATTTGTGATAACATTTCTTTCGAGTGCGAGGAGGAAGGAGATGAAGTGGTCTTGGAGGAGTCTCAACAAGATACCCTCTTGATCGAGGGTAGAAGGCGATCCTTCGGTTTGCGACAGGGAAGGGTCTTGCTTAGTATAATATACCATACCTACACAAGGCTCTAGAGATTGTGAGATTTTCTAGACTCCTTTGGAGGAGTGCATAAAATCTGAATCAAGAGAAGGTTGCGAGATGACATTGGTGTTAAGCAGAGAGTCCTTTGTTGGTTACAAAGGATTACTTTCTAAGGTTGGTTTAGAAGGGTGATGAGGGATAGAGTGGATGGGAGGGGAAGGCTTGGTGATCTCGATTAGAGGAAAATAACCAAGACCATGATGGGATGGTCGCTTGATAGGCTCGATAGGGGTGCAGATACCTTGTTCATGAGTACCACAACCTTTTCCACTATAGCCAAGTTATTTCATGAGATCATAACCTTTTCCATAAATCTTTTTTCGGCTTCTTTGGATTAGGTGATTTTTTGGTATATTCTTCATTGGTTGAAGTAGTTGAGGTGGATGCTTGCAAGGAATCAACCAAGTCTTTTGTGTACAAGACTACATTTCCCTTTTCAGAGTTTGTGTTGGTGATCTTGGTTTCTCCTAGGAAAGGAGGTGAAGTTTAAGGAACCCCAATCATCATCTAAGAGATTGGTGATTGGCTCAAGATGTTGATCATGATTTGGTTGTTGTGCGGGTTCCACTTGGGTGGTTGGTGTTAAGGTGGTGAAATGATTCTCTTTTGGATTTTTCAATGTGTAAGCAACTATTGGGTTCAAGATCAACATCTAGTGTGTACACTTTTTTGTTAAAAATGTACATCTTTCAATGAAGAGTGGAAGGCACTCCATTCATTGCATGGATCCATGTTCTTCCTAAGAGAAGATTGTATGAAACCTCCTGAGGCATAACATGGATTGTTGTTTCCAATGTGGCCACTCCAACTGTAAGAGGTACGGTGATCACACCGAGTGGTTTCTTACTAACATTTTCAAATCCTCTAACAAAGAGAGAATCGGGTTGGATGTAGGACCTATATATGCCAAGCCTATCTAGAAGGCTCACACTACACACATTAAGGGTAGATCCTGTATCTACAAGAGTTATTTTGATCCCTTTCATTTCATATTGAGATATTATCATGAAAGCTTCATTCTGTTTTTGCACATCCAAAGGAGGAAGCTCACTTTGGTGAAAAACAATGTTAGCATTTGTTCCATGAATAATATCTGCTATGTCATTTGATGGCTCATTAGAAGGGATAGGAGATTTTTGTAAGGCTTCTTGCATCATGTTTTGATAGTGAGGGGAGACTTGAATAAGGTCCCATAAGTATATTTTTGTGGGAGTAGTCCTGAGTTGATCGACAAGGCCATACTCCCTAAGGAGGGAATTGAGGTGAGGGGCAGCAGGAAGGATGGGATTAGGTAAAGGTAAAGAAGTGGAGGGTGATGGTTGGGATCATGGGTTATTGTGAGTGTAATGTGTATGATAAATATTATTAGGACTCGATTTCTACAACACATTAGGGGTAGGTGGATAGAGAGTGAATTCAGGTTTAGGTTTGGGTAAAGGATGGTAAAGGATGAGTTGAGGTTGAATAATATTAACATCTCTTAGGGAGGGATAGTCTAAGATAGGATCGACATCTTCTTGTAAGGGTTTAATATTATCAAGGAAATGATTGATGATGGAATTATGAGGAGAGGAAGGAGTAGGAGAAGGTTCTATTTGATCATCAAAGGTCTCATTGTCTTATTCCAAACAACCTACTCTAGTAAAAGAGCTTGGAAGAGGTTCATCACATGCTTCACTACAAGAAGAGGAGGCATCAAGAGAAGGATCATTATGATTGTCAAATAGGTAGGGAGGGTTGAGAGTCGTATGAATTTTAAGAGAAGTAACTTTTAACATCAACATGTCCTTGTTGCATGGAGGAGGGATGTTAGAAGAAGGGCAAGGTTGAGTATCGCAGTGAGGGAGACTAGGTAAGGTGATAACAAGAAATGTGTTTATGATTTCATCATGTTGTTGTTTAATGTTTGGCAAAGGGGTACGAGGAGAGGGACAATCAAGACCCTCAACGCTTGTAGCTTCTTGTACCAAGATACCTTCGTCACTAATAGGAGAGGTATAGGGAGAAGCACAACTGTGATTGTAGTGATTGTCAATAAAAAGATCCTCATCGAGGGGTAATGCAAAGAAGCGAAAACATCATTTGAGAGAAAAAATTGTAATGTATGAAGAGAGAAAGGAAAAAGAATGTAATGTAATGATTTAAACTAAAATATTGAAATGCAATTTTTAGATGTAGAACAAGGTAACTTTCTAATTACACTATGCAATAATCTGAAAAATAAATGTAGTATATGCAAAATTAAAACTAAGGAATACATGAAATAAGCTAATTTAAGCTAGATTTAAGTAAATTCATGCTATAGAAACTCAACCAACTAATATAGATAGGTAATGGTACAAAATAGGTGGTTTCTGTGTTGCACAATTCAGATCTAAGAAGAAAATGCAAAATTTCAGACAGTTTGTAATAATTTAAATGCCAAAAATGCAACCTACATGTACTTTTCACTAATGCAAATTTTAAAACCCTAAAATGCAATTTGAACAATGCCTAATGCAATAAAATGCAATCCTAGGAGGAGGAAGAGGTCCAAATCAGAAAAAGAAGGTGTAGGAAGGTCAGGTTCATGAAAATGAACCACCAAAAACATATACAAGAAGGGAAATAGCATTCCCTTTACTAGGCTCCTAGGGTTTTTCACCCTAGAGGCACTTTATGTAGGAATGGCTCTCTTTCTCCTAATGATATGCTTTTTGGTGATTGCATTCAAAGAGGGATTGTGTTGATTGGGGATTGTGAATGTGTGTGATTGAATGTGTCTAAGTGTTCCAAATGAATAAAATAAACTAACTAGTAATATAAAACCTAAGAGATATAACTATTCTAGAAAACACACTATGATATGCAAACATGTACAAAATGACCTAATAATATACACTAAACTATAGAGAAATGAGAGAGTTAGAATGTATGCACCTGGAAATAGAAGAAGGGTTTGATGGAGGTCTAGAATTCTTATGAATTTGTTGTAGAATCAGAAAGGGACACTTGTGCCAATCTGAGCGACCTAGTCCCATATTCCCAAAAACTAGTTCGGAGTCTGTTTCTGCCAAATGGGTGTCTGAAAATGTCAAAATCCCAAAAAAGGCCTATCCCAAGGGACTAGGTCCCCATTCTTGCTAACTTATTCCTCTTCAATATTTTTGGAATTTTTGAAGGGGAAATGGAAGCCCTAGGTTTGCACCCTGGTTCATAGTTTTCCGCTTCTGAAACTCTAATATTCAGGCCTAAGAGTAAATTTTGGTGGATGATTTGACCTTGCATACAAGGAAAGGTCTTCAAAAAGTCTTCAATGCCTTCAAAGATCTCCAAAGTACCTAAACCTACAAACACACAAGGAGAGAAAGAGAGAAAATGTTGATTGTTAGGGATTAGGGGTTTGCCTTAGTCAAACCCCTTTTAGGTAACTAAACCAAAATGAATAGAAAATGTAAAGCATGAATATGAAACAATGGAGTAAAAGGAGTAAGTTACCTTGCCATGATGAGAGATCTTGTGTTGCAGCAATGGAGGATTTAGCCTTGGATGCTTCAGCAAAGATGTCTTGTTGACCTAGAATCTGAAACCCTAGCTTGCTTGAGAAGAAGAAGAAGAAGAGAGAGATGGAGAAGAAAAATGGATGATGCATAATGAGGAATTAGGGTTTTTAGGCTTATTTATATAGGTTATGCCCTAATTTTTTTGAATAACATCATACAAGCTAACGTTAGGGTTTTAGAGACAAGACTCTCAAAAGAAATTAAGTTTATTTCAATTTTTATGCCAGATGGGACTAGGTCACCCAAGGTGGCGACATAGTCCACCTGGGAAATTTTCATTGAATGTCGAGAATTATCATATGATTATTGTTACTTGTCGGGATTGTCTCATGAAAACTCATTAAGATAGGACTTGTATGTGTATTAAGGGGTCATTATATCATAATAAGCCCAATTGATTAAGTGATGACAAGCCTAAGAGAGTGCAAAATTTTTTTACAACACCTTACAACACTTTGACACAAGGCTTGGAAAGGGGTGAAAAGAGGCTGAAAAAGGTCCAAAATCCTTAGGTAAAGGTCTAGATGAGTGAAAAGTGTCAAATTCTACACTTTTTGGTGACACGCCTTGTATTTATACTTATCCATACTTAATATCCCGAAATTACACCACAAAAAGCCAACATATGAATTTGTTAATTAAAGGAGCTAAATCCTGCCAAGATTTGAAATTAAATCCTAAAAATAACTTGAGGGGGACTAGGATTCCCTAGGTGGCATCTTAGTCTGGAGACTTTAAACTCAGGGTATAGACTCCAAAAAGGGGCCCATTTAAGGTTCCTTTGAAAAGAGGTTCCTAAGACCTTTGGGGGACAAAGATGCCCTAGGTGGCATCTTAGTCCCTACCCAAAAATCAGGGACACATAGCCTGAATTATTAAATTATCATTTATCCTTTGATTTTTGTCGAGATTAGTCATAAAAATATGTAATTTATTAGGCTTGTGGATTCAAAATAGGACCAATTAATACATAAATAAAGATAAATAAATAAATTCAGGCCCAAACAAGTGTGAAAATGCAAGGGTACATGTATTTTCCTACACTACATTTAACCCCCACTTTAGTGAGAGGATGAACTTGCTTCAAACTCACACTAAAGTAGCCAACCACGCAAACAAGAGGGGTTCAAATGTAAGAATGCTAGTAAGATAGAATGACAATAACCAAGAGGGTGGCCAAGCCCCTAGTATCAAGATCCTATGACAAACCAACATAGGCACAAAGTAACACACTTGTAGATGATATATGAAGTCATAACTAGATCGCTAGCATACACCATCAAAGATAGAAAAAAGAAAAAGGAAAAAGAAAAATACAACAAATCAAGCTTCGACTGGTCATCCAACGTGTTGTGGATTGGTTCTAGGATGTTTGTCCAAAGAGGTTTATAAGAGGGACGTGTTGTCCACTATGCAAACAAAATGCATGCTCACAAGGGCTAGTGAAGCTAGTTGTCTAGTAGGTGAGCCCCAAGAGATCCATATCATACCCCCATGACTAGATGTTAAGGAAAAAAAGAAAAATGCACGCACACAAGGGCTAGTGAAGCTAGTTGTTCACTAAGTGAGCCCCAAGGAACCATATCAAAGCCATAACTCCATGACTTTAATAAGGTACAAAAATGCAATGCAACAAGAAAGAGGGACGTTTGAAGGGATTTTTCTTAGTTCATGCAAGGTCTCATCTTAGGGAACATTGTGCTTAATGTCTCCAAGAGAGGAAAAATGCAAGGTCTCATCTTAGGGAACATTATACTTAATGTTTCCAAGAGATGAAAAGTTGATGCAGTCCAAGGTAAGAGGGTCCAATGAGGGGCTGTCCCACCTTGTTGCTTTAAAAACTAACACTCAGATCTTATGGACATGCAATGGAAGCTAACAGATAATCAACATAAAGATAACAGACATGCAAGAACACATGACACAAGAATTATCCTGGGAAAACCCTCAAAGGGAAAACCCCAGCCTTCAAAGTTTACTCCTCATTATAATATGATCTCAGAACACATTACATATGCCACTCGAGCTTTATAGATGCTAGGTTGTAGCCCAAGAATTACAAACAATTCACATAATAAAAATCTTCCATCGACTTCTTCTCCTACTCCACACTTTCTCTACTTTGTGATCTTACTGAATCAAAAAAAATCATCACCGTGCTTCATGACTTCATTCAATCGACTGCCCCTTCAATCACTAACTTGCATCAATCCTCTATCTTCCATTTATATCCTCCACGAGCCTTCTAATCATTGTCAAGTTGGCCTCATTACAACGGCTAGTAAGGTAACATGCAAACTCAAATAGGTTAGCACAAATCAATAAGAAATTATCCATGTGAATCAACCATTATCGACCAAAACATAGTAGGGACCCAAAAAAACATGTCTCAAACACGAAGCTCCTTAAACAATTAGCCTCAAAGATCCACAACATGCTAGAATCACCCTGTTGGCCAAGAAGATGAAAACATGAGCTCCCAAAAGAAAATCATCAATCACGAGCACAACAATCAATGTGAACAAAAAACATAGATAGATCATGGTATAGAAACATCCATGAATCACTACTGAAGCATCCACAACAACTCAGATCACTGGAATCACATCATCTTCTTTCAGGGAAACACCAACTAAAGAAACCGAACAACTATCAAAGTACAGATACTCATAACTTGATCAAACCTTCATGTGAACCTCTAAAACTTCTAGTGGATAAACTAGATATACTCAACAACAAACCCTTTAATCCACAACTTCTCATCCTCAATATATTGATCTATCCATCATATTGAACTTCAATGAATCACCGACAACCTTTGTAACTAAATGTTCTTTGAATCTTCCAGATGCCCTTGCATCAGAATCTTGAGGTTATTTGAAAAGTGAGCCTCTTCACTTTGGGATAAATTATGTCAAAATCACTTTTGTCTCTTTGAATTGGCTCAGCAATCTGTTCATAGGTACTTGCAACTACCTCAAGGTCGGTGGTCTATTCAAGTCCACCCTACAAAAATGCCTCAAGTGTAATCTAGATTCAGTGATCTACCTGCAAGCCTTGCACTGCCTCAATGATCGGTGGTTTGAGAAATCCTTCTCCGCAAGCTTCCTTAAGATCAATGTTTGTTTCAATCAATTGAAAGTTAACAGGTACTTGCAGCTGCCTCAAGTTTGGTGGTCTGTTCAAGTCCACCCTACAAAAATACCTCAAGTGTAATTTGGATTTAGAAATCTACCTGCGAGCCTTGCACTACCTCACTGGTCGGTGGTCTGAGCAAGTCTACCCTACAATTTGCCTCAAGACCAATTTTTTCTTCAATCATTTAAAAATTTAACAAAAACTTGCATCCTCCAAAACAATCATATGACTTCCTTGACCATCAATATCATTTCTAAATTTCCTCTGCAACATTCCTGATCTCTCCATTTCCTTTGCACACCTCAAAAAAAAAAAATTGTTCCTATATTGTTCTCTATAAAATTTCTCCTCCTATCACTTCCTCTTTCTCTGCAATGTAGGCTCCCCTTTCCGGTTATGGTTCACATAAACCTTAAGTCTCCTTAAGATCGTTTCTTCCTCTTCTGGTTCCACTATCCAATCTGATTCCTCCAAAGGTTCTCCTTCCTCTGGATAAACTAATTTTATATCAACAGGCTCTTCTTCATCTACACAAACTATCTTTGCATCTTTTAATGCTTCTCTTTCATTAGGTTCTCCTGTATTAGGTTCTTGATCACATTTAGTGCTTGATTCTTTCTTCCTCCAAACTTGAAAATAGGTTTCTCCTTTATCAAATCCTCTTTCACTCCTTCATTGTGATAATTATTATGACTCATGTCACCTCTCCCTCTATAGTTTGGATAACTATCCTTGTTCTGCTCTGCATAAGGTCTTCCTTCTTTGCATCCTGATCCTTCCTTTCCCTCAACACATGAATGCTTCAATGTGTAAAAAATATTGAACTTATGAGCAACATACTTCCATTTTGATCCATCAATCCATCCATATTTCATTTGTATAAAATCTATCCTAGGCTTTCTCCTCTCATTTTGTTCCAACACATCTTCTCACAATGATTCCTTAATCCACAAAACTTACAAGGATATAGATCC
Organism: Sequoiadendron giganteum; assembly: GCA_007115665.2. Classification (NCBI taxonomy): domain Eukaryota; kingdom Viridiplantae; phylum Streptophyta; class Pinopsida; order Cupressales; family Cupressaceae; genus Sequoiadendron; species Sequoiadendron giganteum. The sequence goes on along the minus strand of CM021106.1, from coordinate 585,537,623 downwards.
CAACACAATTATTTTTCATGTCCATGCCTATTACAATGTGAACAATACATACTTTTTCTTCCCTTATTCAAATTGTTTGAACTTGTAACAACATCCTTACCTTTGTTATATCCAAGGCCTTCACTTCTTTCTCTCCTTATTGGTACAATAGATTTTGTCATTCCTTGTTGATTCTTTCCCAATCCTTTTCCTATGTATCCCATTCTCTGTATTATTTGAAACCAGTACTATCTCCAACAATTGCAGGTTTAGTCCCACTTTCATCTTTAATCCCATTTTCTAAAGAATTTTTTGTAACATCACACAAATCATCAGTATCACAAGAAACATCACACACTTTAGGTTTAGATCTCAATCTTTCATTTTCCTTCTCCAACCAATTAACATGTTCCTTCAAGTTAGATATTTCCTTCTTATGCAAATTGTTCTCCTTGTTTAGCTCTTTCAAACTTTCCTCTAGATCTCTGCTCCTCTTGTCCAACTTCTTAAACAACTTGAATCCTTCTTCCATTTCCTTTTCAATATCCTCAAACTTATCCATCTTTGCTTCCAATTCTTCATTTCTCCTTCTTACATGTTTCAGTTCTTCTTCAAGAGCATCATGTTTGTCTTTTCCTACTTCTTTCATCCTCTCCATCAATTATGAATTACACTTCCTGAGCTCACACAATTCTTCCTCCAAAGTATCCCTTTCACATATTAGGTTTTCTTTTTCCTTCTTTGTCCTTTTCCCAATCTTCCCCATTTTGCAACAAATTCACAACTAGCTCTGATAAAATCTACAACCAACTCTTCAACTTCTCTACAACCTACTCTGAAATAGATTTGCAACCATCCAACATATTCACAACCTGCTCTGATAAATTTGCAACCATCTCTGCAACCAGCTCTGATACCAATTGATGCGGTCCAAGGTAGGAGGGTCCAGTGAGGGACTACCCCACCTCACAGATTTAACAAATAACACTCAGATCTTATGGACATGCAATAGAAGCTAACAGATAATCAACATAAAGATTTAACAGGCATGCAAGAACACATGACACAATAATTATCCTGGGAAAAACCTAGCCTTCAAAGTTTACTCCTCATTATAATATGATCTCAAAACACATTACATATGCCACTCAGGCTTTACAGATGCTAGGCCGCAGCCCAAGAATTACAAACAATTCACATAATAACAATCTTCCATCGACTTCTTCTCCTACTCCACACTTTCTTTGCTCTATGATCTTACCAGATCAAAAAATTTCATCACCGTGCTTCATGACTTCATTCAATCGAATGCCCCTTCGATCACTACCTTGCATCAATCCTCTATCTTCCATTTATATCTTCCACAAGCCTTCTAATCATTATCAAGTCAGCCTCATTACAACGGCTAGTAAGGTAACGTGCAAACTCAAATAGGTCGGCTCAAATCAATAAGCAATTATCCATGTGAATCAACCATTGTCAGCCAAAACATAGTAGGGACCTGAAACAACATGTCTCGAACACAAAGATCCTTAAACAATTAGCCTTGAAGATCCACAACATGCTACAATCACCCTGTTGACCAAGAACATGAAAACGTGAACTCCCAGAAGAAAAACATCAATCATGAGCACAAAAATCAATGCGACCTGACAACACAAATAGATCATGGTCTAGAAATATCCACGAATCACTACTAAAGAATCCAAAACAACTCAGATCACTGGAATCACATCATCTTCTTTCAAAAACACCAACTAAAGCAACCGAACAACTATCAGAGCAAAGATACTCATAACTTGATCAAACCATCATGAGAACCTCTAAAACTTTCGATGGATAAACTAGATATAATCAACAACAAACCCTTTAATTTGTAACTTCTCATCCTCAATATACTGAGCTATCCATCATACTGAACTTCACTGCATCACTGACAACCTCTATAACTAAATATTCTTTGAATCTTTTGGATGCTCCTGCATCACAAGTGCAAGGAAATATTATGCTCTCAGAGGAAATCAAACCCAGTGACACCAGGTCAAGAAAGGAACACATCACAGAAAGAAAGAAAATCACACAATGAAATGTGAGTGTCGATGTATTCCCCCACTTTAAAGCGGTTTCTAACACCATTCGTATGAGCAATTGCTTTAAAGTAGAAGAAGAGATGAGAGCTTACTCAGAAATCCCTATGCCAAGTCATATGTTTCCAATAAGCTACATCATGAGAAGGGAAGGGGTTTCCTCCAAAATGTATAACTCGGTATATTGCATGCAAGCCAACGTAAGGCATGTCATCCACATCCCAAGCTTGCTTTTATATACATGGAAGGTGGTCAACTAGCTAAAAGAGGCAACGATAGGCAACATATGAGGACAAGCCTACCTAACCCCTTGCCCCCTCTTAGTGCAAGACAAGGATGAGCCGAAATGATTGATGAGAAACATGCTTGTGTAAAAATTTGTATCAATTAGAGGAATTAGGTCCTTCAACACAAGGAAGAGCACCACACTCCTTAAGATGTTGAATTTTATCACTTAAATCCTAACATTCATTAGTAGCATGACCATGAACTCTATGATATGCACAAAATGAATTCTTGTAGTAAAATTTATTTTGTGTTCTTGGAGGGAGGGATATCAAATGATCTTGGAGGAGTCTCAACAAGATACCCTCTTGATCAGTGGTAGATATTGTTTTATTTTGGCAAAAAATATATCTCTTTCTTAGTGCAAGGTGTGATACCTGCACAAGACTCTTTAGATTGTGATATTTTGTTCTCTCCTTGAAAGGAGGATGTAAAATTTAACAAATTTGAATCGTAAGTGTTTTGTGTGATGACATTAATGGTAAGCGAGGATTTCTTTGTTTCTTTCAAAGGATAAAAATCAAGACCACTACTGTCTATCAATTCAAGATGCACTTTTGTTAAATTCGGCTTAGAGGAATCTTTTGTAAGAGTGTTGATATTGAGTGAAGGCTTCTTTGTTTCTTTCGTAGGATAATAACCAAGACCACTAGTATTTTCTTGTGCATGTGAGCCTTTATAGGGACATAGATACCTTGTTCTCTAGCACCACATCCTTTTCCACTATATCCAAGTTTTTTCATAGCTTATTACCTCTTCCATAATTTTTTTTCATATCTTTTGGATTTGATGGTTGTTGATAGTTAATTTCATCAAAAAAAATTGTGTATGTTGTCTTTTCTACTGAAGTGTTTGAGGTGGATTCTTTCAAAGGGTCATCCAAATTTTGTGTTGACATTACCACTTTTTGTTTTCCCTTTTTAGAGTATTTGGTTATGATCTTGTATTCTCCCATGAATATAGGTTCAAAATCCAAGGAACCCCAATCATCTTCTAATAGCCTCATGACTTCTTCTATGTTTTTTTCTTTGTATTTTTGTTGCTCGGGCTCTACTTGTGTAGTTGGTGTTAATTTTTTTAAAGGATTCTCCTTGTTTTTCTCAATCTTCAAATAACTGTTTGGTTCAGGATCAGCCTCGAGTATGTGCACTTTGTTATTGTAGACATATTTCATGATACAATGCAAATTAGAAGGTACACCATTCATTTTGTGAATCCATGGTCTCCCTAAAATGAGGTTTTATGAAATACCGTCAGGCATAACATGGATCAGTGTTTCTAATGTGGCCTTTCTAGCTGTAATAGGTAAAGTAATCACACCAAGCAGTCATTTTCCCACATTTTCAAATCCATTAATGGATAAAGAGGCAGGTTGAATTTTTTATCTATCTACACCAAGCCTATCCAAAAGTGTCACACTACACACATTAAGGTTGAGCCATTGTCACCAAGGGTTCAATTTATACCTCTTCCCTTGTAGTGAACTACTACCATGAAAGCATCATGTTGTTTTTGCACTTCCAAAGGAGGGAGCTCACTTTGGTGGAAAACAATGTCAGCATTCATTCCTTGAATCATTGTTGCTATGTCATTTGGTTGCACATTAGAAGGGATAGGAACTTGTTGTAACGAATTTTGAATCATGTTATGGTAGTGAGGGGAGGCTAGAATAAGGTCCCATAATGATATCTTAGTAGAAGTATTCTTTAGTTGTTCGACAAGATCATACTCCTTTCCGTGAGGAGGACCTGGTAAGATAGGGTTAGGTAGGATAGGATTACGCAATGGGAGGGATGTTGAAGGTTTTTCTCTTGGCTGCAGATTGTTCCTAGTTTTATATGTATGAGCAACAGTATTATAACTCGATTGATGCGAGACATTATTATTAGGTGGTTCAAGGATGAGGACGGGTTTATTTTGATTTTATGGTTTTTTCAAGGGTGGATAAATGATAATTTTAGGCTCAAGAGAGTACATCAATGGATATCTAATGTGTGGGTATGTGCAGGATCATCATGGAAAAAATAGGCCCTTAAGTGGCGATGAAAATTCAAAAAATCAGAGTTAGGAAACTTGATGTAAAAATTTGAATAAGTTATCTATATTATTTTAAAAATATGTAAGCATAGAATCGGTAGTAAATTAAATTTAGTTTCTTAACTACTAGGTTTATTTTTAAAAAAATCTATTTGGTGAAAATTTGAAATTTCAATGTAGTATTACTTAAATTTTAGGGAAAAAATAAGTAGGTGTATGTCTAACCACCCTAACCACAATAAAATGATAATATTTTTTTATAAGATTTTATATATAACTAGAGGAATCATGTCCCAATGTGATGCATATTTTTTTGTAATTTTTTTCCAAGTAAATAATTAATTATGATTTTTTTATTACAACTTTTAAAAAATATAAAAACTCATATGTCTAACCACCTTAACTTGGTTAAAACTTCATGAAATTCATTTTTTTTAATCTGATAGTGTGCAAAGCATAGAATGTGACACATATTTTGGATTCAAAAAATGTGATACCATTTAAAAGCTATAGATGTTTTTCAATCAGCCTATCAATTAGGACTTTAGTCGTAATTCAAATAGAAAATGAATAATAATTATTTATTAAATTCAAAGTAAAGCATAATTTATATTGGTGGAAAGCAGAGAATCTCCATTAAAAACCTTTTTCATTTCATCAATTTTGGGTAAAAAAAGTCATCAGTCACATTAGCCATCATATCACTTACATATTGCCACTTTTTGGCCCATCATGATCCTGCACATACCGGTGCATAACCTCGGAATACTTTTCTTGATGTTTTAGTGAAGGGGAGTATAATGTCACTTCATCATCTTCATCTAAGGAAGCCTCATTACTATTTTTTGAAGGACATGTGTTAATGTTCACATTGTCTTGCACCATGATATCTTCCAAAGGAGGAGGGTTTTTAGGAGAACTACAAACCACCTATTTATGACATTCAAAGGTTGGTTCTTCTAAAATGACTTCATCGCATGCAAGGGAGTTATTAATGGTTGGATGTATTGTTCAATAATTTTTTCCCTAGGGGAAGAGATACACATAAGATTCTCACCAATCAAAGTATCATCTTCACAACTAGGATAGTTATCAGGAGAGGAATAAATGTGATTGTCTTGTTTATCTATGTTTTCATCCTCTTTCACTAGGAAATTCTCACAAGCAAGGGATGCATGCAGACTAGGTAAGGTAATTTTTAGGAATGTGTCTATGATCTCATCCTCTTGTGCTATAATATCTTCCCAAGGGGGATGAGGAGAAGAACAATCAAGAGCTTCATGATTCTCAACGATTGCATCTTCTTTCACCAAGATACCTTCATCACCAATGGGAGAGATATCAAGAGAAGAACAATTATGATCATCATGATTTTCTATGCTTGAAAGATCTTCTATCAAATCATTCCCATAAATAGGAGAGATAATAGGGGGTTTAGGTTTAAGGAAAGCATCACCATTTTCACTCTCTTGCGCTAAGAGAATCTCATAACTAGGGAATGCACTGAATGAATGACTAACATGCTTATTGACTAACTTTTTCTTTGAAAATTTGGAAAGGATAGATACTAACATTTTTGAATAGTAATATATGAAAACTCAAAATGCAATGTAAAGGCCCAAAATGGAGTGTATAAATGCAATTTTTAGACTTCCAACAAGGTAATTTACTTATTACACTATGGAATGAAATTTTGTGAGGACAAATTTGGAATGAAGCAATGCATGAAATGAACCACTTGAAGATATATTTAGTAAAATGAATGAAACAAAAGGCCAACCCACTGAAAGAGATAACCAATGGTAGCAAAAAAAAGCACAAAAAAGCATATTTAAACCCTAAAATGTGGAACTTCAAAGTCAACAGAGACTGACATGCCAGTAAGGTCATCTTGGTCCTTTTGATGAAATTTTGAGGTCTCAGAAAGTGGAACAAACAGCAAACAACTTAGACAAGGTTTTGAGCCAAAAACCCACATAGGGACTAAAACACCAGTAAGGGCGTTTTAGTCCCAGTAAAGGATTTTTCAAAAAAAACAACAAAATATGAGTTGATAACAGTGTTCCTAGGTTTCCTACTCAGGGACTTGAGGTTTAGAAATAGAAAATTGTGCAAATGAATGCAAGAAAAAGTGATCAGTGACAAGCAATTGAATGCAAAGTTGAATACAATTCTTTTCAATTTTGAATGCAATAACAATGTTCCTAAATGCAACTAGAATAATTAACAATGTACTTTTCAGTTTTTCAATAAGATAAAGTGATACAAGAAAGAAAAAATGCAACAGGTCTATATGCACTTTCACTAATGCAAATATGAGAAACCCTAGATGCACTTTCACTAATAGAACATGCAATGCAAGAATGAATACAACCTAGATCTAGGACTTTCATGAACTCCAAATCAAAAAATGAATGTTCTAAAATGTCAGGTTCACCAAAATGAACAATGGTAGAAAAGAAAGGAGATGAGATGTGCTTTATGGCCTAGTTCATAGAACACCACTCTTTTCCAATTATCATTCAAGAATGTCCTAGGATCTCAAATTGGATTGACTATCAACACAAAGGTGAATCAATTCTCAACAAGGAAGACCTAGGGAGGTCTTTAGGATTTGAAGGGTTCACCACCAAGCAAAAGCTTGGAAAATACAATTTAACATTCAAATCACAAAACCTAGTAATGGAAGCCAAATGATGAGTGAAAATGACAAAATTAAGCAACAATAAGTTAGGATGTGTGTACCTAGGAAGTCTAGAAATGTGATGAGGATTTTGGAAATGCAAAAATGTCATCAAAATATGCTAGGGAGGACTAAGAAACCCTTACTATTGTCTTAGTACTGTTGCTATTTTCAGGGGAAATACAGAATCTTTGGATGTCAGAACATAATTTGAAAGAATATTTGCAAAATTCCACTAGAAGGACTAAGATTCCCTTACTATTGTCCTAGTCCTGATTTGAATTTCTAAAATCTTTGAATGTAATCCTGAGGCTTAATGTCTACACTTCCTTCCTCTCAGATCTCAAGTCTTGAAAGTTCTAGATCTAGCATGCAGGTGAGTTTTTGTGAAGATGACAACTTTGCTATGAAACTTTGCAACTTTACACTTCAAATGATCTTCAAGTCTTCAACCTAAATCTGCAAACACAAACAGACTTGAGAGAGGAAAAACTTGTTGATTGTTAGTAAATGTAGGTTTTCCTTGGTCAAACCCCTTGTTGGTAATTAAAACTTGGAATGAAATAAAATAATTAAGGAAATTGTGAATGAACAAAGTGCTCTATTTCAACTCACCAAACTCTTATTATGAAATCTCCAAACTTGTATGAAGTGGCTAGCTTGAGTGTAGATCTTGACTTGAGTGAATGCTTGATGGATCTTGACTTGAATTTCTTGCTTGAATCAAAACCCTACATCATAAATGTTAGCTCAAAAACACACATGATGCAAGAATATATTTTTCATGATACTTGAATCTAGATGATGGCTAGGTATCAGCACAAATCTGTGTCACGCTTTTGGCCAACTTATCAACACAAGTGAATTTAAGCATTTTTAACTAAAACTTAATTTTGGTCAAACATATGATCTTGTAAGATTCATTCTAGTAAGTTATATATTTCCACAACTTTTCCAACTAAATTGTTGGCTAAATGCATATTTAGCACCACTTCGAGTCCAATTTACCAAAAAAATAAAATTATTTGAAAAGCTTAATGTTTCAACAACTTATACTCATGTAAATAACTTTTTTTTTTAAATACAAAAATACCCTTTGGTAGATCCATAAGTTTAGTTTTCAAAAATGTATATATTTAATATTTTAATTATTATTTATATTTTCCTTTTTATTTTTACTAAATGTAGGTTATCAGCACAAAACATTAAGTTGATTACCATGTCAAGGAAAAATAGTAAAACTTATTAGAAAATTTTGAAAAAAATATGATGCCCTAGACATAAGAATCTATATCAAGATGGTATAATATTTTTTCTATTTTAGATAAATAATTAATATGAAAGTTGATGTCAACTGGAAACAACTAAGTTTGAATACATGCACATTTTAATATTTATTTAAAAATATATATTTATCAAAATTGGAAATAAATATATCCATGCCCTAAAGTTTCAAGTTATAAATGCATACAAAAAAATTGAAGGAAAAAAATTAAAAAATACTATATAAAGATTGATGTCTCATGTAACTCCATTTTTCAGCATTTTATCAACAGCTAAATTATAGTGTTAATTTATAAAATAAATATATTCAAATTATTTTTTATTTTTTTCAAAAAAATACAAACATAAAATATACTAAAAAAGAAATATTTTATTAGTTTACATCATTTCAAAATTCAAAACATATATATCACTTTTTAGTGATTCAAGTTTAAAAGTTGGATTAGTGTTGGTCGGTTCCTTTATAAAAGTGTGACACAATTTTTTACTTTTACCTGGCTCCAAATGCTTGATGAATTGCTCTTGAATGTTCTTGTGAACTGAAATTTTCTACTATGAATGAATACTCAAGTTGGTAGGATTGAAAATGAATGAAAGAACCTTGTATTTATACTTATCCATGCTTAATATCCCGAAATTACACCAGAACAAGCCGACATATGAATTCATTAATTAAAGGAGACTAAATCTTGCCAAGATTTGAAATTAAATCCTGAAAATAACTTGAGGGGGACTAAGACACCCTAGGTGGTGTCTTAGTCCCGAGGTTTGAAACTCGAGGCATAGACTCCAAAAAGGGGCCCATTTAAGGTGCCTTTGAAAAGAGGGTCCCAATACCTTTGGAGGACAAAGACGCCCTAGGTGGCGTCTTAGTCTCAACCCAAAAATTAGGGACACATAGCCAGAAATATTAAATTATCATTTATCCTTTGATGTTTTCTGGGATTAGCCATAAAAAGATGTAATTTATTAGGCTTGTGGATGCAAAATAGGACCAATTAAGACATAAATAAAGCAAGGCAGGCCCAAACAAGTGTAAAAATGCAAGGGTATGCATTTTCCTACACTACACTCATATTAAACAATACATAGGAGGAACATATACATGATGTCCAATATATACTTTCAAATCTACAACATGGGCTCTATGATAATAATTTAGAAAAATATTCCTTTAGTGTGGAAAGGTTTTAGTACCTTAGATATATTATGGACAAGGATTGTGTTTATGTGGACCCTAAAAAGGTAGAGGCAAATAAAGATTGGCCACTTCATAAAAATATCATAGAACACTATAGACTTTTAGGATTGTCCAACTTTTATTATAATTTTGTGTAATTGGGAATCTTGCACTTTGAATGACCTAGATAAACCAAACATTCAAATGAGAGTAAAATAAAATTTCCCCTTGATAGAGAGACTACAAAAACCATTCACACAATTTAATAGAGACTTTATTTAAGACCTACACTAGTTCTTATTAATTTAAAATAGTCCTTTGAAATTGAGGTTGATGTAGGTCCAAATATGCACTTGGAGTAGTTTTGACTCAATATGGTCATCTAATTGCCGAAAAGGTAGTGATATTTTATCTAATTCTATGTATCTAGACACCCCATGTATGACAAGGAGTTATATGCATCATTCAAGCTTGCAAATAACATGGAATTAATATATCTTGAGGAAAGAAATTAGTATCCACATAGACCATAAGCCTCTTAAATTTATATAAATATAACAAATTTTGTAGAATGGTCAAGATCAATGGTGGCAAGTAGTTACCTCAAATATTTTTATCTCAACATACATCATAAAAAGGAAGAAAAAATATAGTTGCAAACTAGGGTGTGTGCAAGAAGTTGAGTATTTGCCAAAAAGTAGAAGTGTTTTCCCTGATTTTTAGAATTTGTCACATTTTAACTTAAAATTTGAAGCACTTAGAGATGGAATCTTGAAAAAATTTACTAATCATAAAATGTAGTTTCCAAATATGTAATTTATTTTAATACCCAGATGATACAAATTGATTTTCAATAGGTGTTTCTAAAAACCACTATTTAAAAGTCACTTTTTTACCACACCATGCACATGTACATCATCCATATTTTGACCTAAATAATCGTATTTTTCTAAATCTTTTTGGGAAAATATTTTTAACTCATTGAAGCATGTTTTTGACATTTTTTTGTAATTTTTTATTGAATTTATTTTGCTTATTTTTAGTAGCCATATTTGTTGTTTTCAAAAATCATCGTGTATGTCATGCATAAGATGACTTAAACTTATCATTTTTTGAAAAAAAAAAAAATCAAATTGAAAAGAATTGTCTGAAGTAAAAAAATTACAATTCATTTTTTAAAAATTATTGTAATAAAAAATTATTAAAATAATAAAAAACCTTGATATTTCAAGTTTATGGACCAGTTTCATCATAAATTAATTGAAAATAGAAAAAATAATCTAGTTGTAAAAATAAATTACACATCTGGAATCTATATTGTCTCATCTATAATGGGTTTTAATTTTGTCAAAAACATTTGCAAAAAGGTCTTCAAGGATATGTCCAAAGTCACTATTTTCTTGTGACATTGATATGGCCTTCAAGTTGCAAGTCAAACTAGGTCCAAAGCTGAGGTTCAGGTCCCCAAGCCTTTTCCTAAACAAAAAAACAAAGCACAAACCAACCAAAAATTCAAATTTCAATAAAGGAGATCTCGTTTCATAAAAACATATTTTTATATGCTTTTGCGAAATGGGATCCCATTTCGAAAAGTTGCCAAAAATGGAAATTTTTGAAAACGAGATCTTGTTTTGAAAGGTTTCCAAAAATTTAAAAAAATTCAAAATAGGATCCTATTTTGAAAAGTTGCCAAAATGGGAAGTTTTCAAAACGATCCCTTTTTCATAAAAGCATAAAAATATTTTTTTATGAAATGGGATCCCGATTTTGATTTTTTAAAAATAGGATCCCGTTTTAATTTTAGGCTCGGGACCCTAAAGCAAAACAGGATCCCAATTCATTTTTCCCAATTTTGGGATTTATTCTAAGGCCGAAACTTCCACCTTAAGTGGACTCAACTTCGTGCTTTCACCCACTAATTTGGTTGGCTTCTAATGAATAACCTTGATAACTATGTTGGACTCTTGTCAATACTACACAAAAGATTAGTCTCAATTGTATTCAACATTAATCATATTTGTTGATATATATCCACCAAAGGCTCAAATAATAGATAAGCCCTTTATTATTGTATGTAAGATAAATTACTCTATCACATAATGCACATATATGTCCCTATATACACTCTCAATCTTATACCCTTCACCATAAAGCCTATAGCCTCGACCCTATACCCAATACCCTCAACCCTAAACCCTAAACTCTATACCCCATACACTCAACACTATACCCTTAAATTTAAAGGCCATCCCCCAACCTTAGGCCTTAAACTCTATACACTAAACCATAAACCATAAACTCCATACCCTCAACCCTAAACCCCATACCCTTGACCCTATACCTTATACCCTAACCCATAAACCCTATACCCTTGACCTTATACCAAATATCCTCAACCCTATACCCTTAATTCTAAATCCATACCCTATACCCTACACTCTCAACCCTATACTTTATACCCTCGACTGTAAACCCTATACCCAATACCCTAAATCATATACCCTCTACACTCAATCCTATACTTTAAAGCCTAAACATTATCCCTCAACAATAAGCCCTAAAGCCTATATGCTCAACCCACAACGCTACACTCCCTTAACCCTAAACCAAAGGTTATACCCTCAACCCTAAACTCTATACCCTCAACCCTAAACTCTATACCCTTAGTCCTAAAATCTATATGCTCAATTAAAAAAGAAATAGGTAACGACCGAGAGAGAGAGAGAGAGAGAGAGAGAGAGAGAGAGAGAGAGAGAGAGAGAGAGAGAGAGAGAGAGAGAAGAGATGGGGAGAGAAGAATAGAGAGAAGGGTAAGGAGTGAGGGAGAGGGAAATAGGGAGAGACTTAAAGAGGGGAGAAAGAGAGAGAAAGGGGATGGAGAGCAGGAAGGATCGATAGAGTGTGGGAGAGAGAGAGAACATATTCAAATTAAAACATAAAACAAGTGCATTATAACATGCTTGCATTATGTGATTAGACATAATGTGAGTGTGTTATAACACACTCACATTATGTTTTCTCTTTGAAAATTTATGAGCCTTTGGCTTGGATTTGCCTTTGGATTCCTATGCAAAGGTTTGGAGTGACTTTTCAATGTCCAAAGATGTGTTTTCATAAATAGTAAAAACTAACATAATCTCAAGTGTGATCCCCATCAAGTTTGTATGTGTTTGAATGTCAAGTCAAAAAAATGCCACTCGATAGTGTTAAGCTATATCTTAACTTTATAACTAAGTAGTTTTTTAAACATCTTGAGTATGTTAAATTTTTCATCTTTAATTTATTTTTTAGTGCAATCCATTTTTATCAAAAACCAATATGTGGTATTTTTTATTTTATTTTTAACCATCATCAAAATTTTAAATAAATAAAATATTTATAAACTAGAATTCATTCTACACATATTAGAAAAATGATTTTTGATAAGTTTTCAAAAAAAAGGGGGGGCACACTCAGTTTTCTCTTTTTTAGGATGTATCCATTGTGAATATTAGTAAAAAATCATATATTCATTAAAATACTAGCAAAAAAACAAGGCATAAACTACATCTAGTGTTAGCTATTTTCTTAGAGAAGTGATTTTGAAATACTAAAAAAAGTTAAAATTCTAGGGGAGCCACACTAGACACTACGTTATGCTTTTCTAAAAAAACTAGGACCACTTTGTGTGGCCCCCCTTTTTGAACCCCTTAATCTCTACCATTTAAAAAAAATAGTATTTTAGAGAGTAGATTTAGAGCACTATGACTCTCTTTTTTGTTGCATCTTAAATTTTTAGTGTAACTATCTTCAATTTCTCATCAAAGGTCAGCCTTTCCTAATTTTACAAAAAAAAGTGGCCATTTAAGACCCCTTTTTGGTCCCACATCTTTGCGTAGTTACCAATTGGCTAACAACCTAGAAGGAGAGTCAATCTTCCCTAGGTTTACCTCTTTTTTTGCCAAGAAAATTGATTAATTTAATGTGAATTTATTGACCTAATTTAGTATGAAAACCTAATCTTAAAACATGAATTATTCACACAAATGAAAATGGCAATTGACAAAATAACAACAAATCTGAGAAGGGCGGATATTGGTGAACTTGTGATAAAAAAAAATGAGCTTGAATTGTGTGTTCAAGGGCGAGGGTTCCCTTGACCAAAAAAGGAGATTTTAGAATGCTTGAAGTCTAGATTTGAGGTATAGGTGTGCTATGCACTTTCCTACAACTTTCTATTGCCAAAACTTCTAGATCCAACATGCACACATGAAAAAAGGGGGGGAAAGGTTGTGTTGTATAGGGGATTGCCTAAATCTAACTCTGTTTTGGTATTTCCACCTCCACAAACAACAAATGATGATGGTAAAGAGGGCTTACCATGGGTTTCATTTATGCCAAATAAATAATAATTGACTGTAATAACAAATGATAATGGATAATGTTGCCTTAGATATGAAATCTTTGTCAAAGTGATGTTCACACCATAAGTTGCCACAAAGAGTTGATTGATGGATGATTGAATTGCTTGAAGACCTCCAAGAGGTTAGTCCACATAACACAATATATTTTTATTGTTATCATTTAGAGGATAACTCATATACATCTTCATGATAAGAGCATGATTGATCATAATCTAGTGCATTCTTTATAATTCTTCTTTTCTTCTAATGTTCAAAATGAGAGGAAAAATTGTTTATGTATGCATTCTTATTGATCATTTTAGTTATAGGCCAACTTGGGATCCTTTTTAAATCCCCAAGGACCAATACCAAAATAATTATTAAAATAGGGTAATTTTTGGTTAAGGGCACCCTCACCCTTGACTGGGTGTTTTTGACCAAATTTTGTGGGATGTCAAGGATTTTAATTTATTTTCTCAAATTGGCCTCAAAATGAATAAATTATTAATACAATTAATATTGTGGGAAAAATAGTGTGTTAATATAGTGTGAAATTGCTAAGGTTAACAATTTACAACAATATAATATCTTAAGGGGAACCCAAATAGGCTTTGTAGAGCTTGAAGTGCATAGGAAATTGAGCTTAAGAGTAAATTTCATGTTCGTTGGCCACTATCATGATGTTCTTAATTTCATAAGGCATGACTAATCTTTAGAGAGTGTCAAGTAATTTGTTGGAAACACCAACATGGCCATTCATCACTCCATTGCATCCCACTCATTCCTTCATCCTGGCATTTACCTTGTATCATTCTCTCAAGTTCCCTATCCATCATTTATTTTTATCATTCCATCAGTAATTCCATCCCTCTCCATTATCCCCTCCACATACATTACCTACTCATTCCATCCTTCATCAAATTTCTCACCTACCAACACTTCATCTCATTTTCAGCCCTCCACACTTTCTCTCAATCCATCAATTTACCTCGCTCCCTCCATTCCATTATATTTTTAGCTTCCTTCATTACACACCATTTCCTTTATTTTATCCTCAAATGGGGACATCCCTTTGCTGAAATTTCCTATTGAATGGTTATTGCATATATAGCTAGTAGGGCTTGAAGTTTTCTCCTGCATCTATCATCACATTCATCCCACCATGATTCAATCCTTATTATGAATCCTTCCTATCCCACTATTCATTCCCTCCATCCTTATTTAAACCTCTCACCATTCCATATGCCCTTGGATTTAATATATTATTGGATACCAACTCACGTTTTTTCATGTTTTTGATTGATCAAGTCTATATGTGTTCATGTTTATTTATGTTTGTTACCTTAGTCCTAGTGCTTCATCCATCATGCCATCACAATTTTCTTCATCCTTCATAGAATGGCATGCCTCAACAACATGTCCTTTGGATGACTATGCTATTTATAGTCTCTTTATTTCTACATCAATCCATATGCATACATGGCACACCATCATCATGGTGCATAATGTTAGTGCTATAATAGGTTTATTTTGCACATGAGGTTACTCTGGTAGCATTCATCCTTCATCCATTTTTACCATCTTAGTTTCCTTTATCCATCCTTTTCTTATCCCCAACTCATGTGTCATTATATTCACATTACATCCTTGTGAGATATCATCATCATCAATCATGTACAACCATGCAATTTAAAATCATATTGTCCATGTGACATCAATCAATATGCCCAATTCCCATCCTTCATCAATTCTATATCCATGACATGTACATCATCCCAATATATTTTTTCTCAAGTAATTTTTACCCATCACGACACATATTCTTCTCTTCATCTATCCTTTCAAGAGACCTTATGGGATTCATTTTTATCAATAGATCTCTTGAAGGGGAATCACTTCCATCACCATCCCTAATCAATTGAGGCAACCTATCATTGAGGCTTCTTGGCAACCTACTTTATTATTCTTCTTTGACATAACACCAGTTAGTCACTCCATTATATCAAAGAAGAGAAAAATATAGATACGTAATATTTCCCTCATACACCCTTATCCCAATCAACTAAATAATTACATCATCTAGTAAATTCCCTTCACCTAATGTCTCCCACCTAATTAAATAATTTAATTAGTCCCTTTTCCATCACAAAATTATTTTTTTCTAATTTTATTATACCTATTTTCCACTTCACATGGACAAAATAATTAAGTAATATTCTCTCCCCCAACTTCCAAAAATAAAGGGGGTCCTAAACACACTTGTCCCCTACACCCCTCAAGTTACAACAACTAACTATTTTTTGTAAATGCATCTGAACCTTTCACATTTCAACAACCTCCATCATGATCCTCTATTCTCTCCACAATCCTAGGGAAGTCCTCTCATTCATCCTCCACTATTGATCTCTTCATTACATCTCCACCATTCATTGCCTCTCACAAAAATCTATAAATTGAAGCATCATTTTACCCATTTCACGTATTTCATTTTCCATTTGTGCTAACTATATGATGTCAAAATAAATACCTTTTGCACAAAAGAGCATCTACATTTCAAACACTTGGTGTAAATCAAACTTGCAATGGAGTTTATAGGTAACTTTGTTTTGGTTGTTTGTTATGTTGCTTTATTTTCAATTCTTTTATGTGTTCTGTCTGAGTTATGCTCTGGCTTGAATTAGGAAATTTCATTTGCATATGTTTCTAATTTGCATGATCAAACAAGAGCTTATAATCTGAACGAAACTTCGAATGAAAAATATATACAATTGAATCTAGAAACTATTGAGATGTAAACTATTGAAAATGTATACCAGCTAAAAGAAAATATAACTTTTATAGTGGACCCCTACAGTCAAGATGTAAAATTTCGCAACTTGTAAATGTAATGTTATATATATATATATATATATATATATATATATATAACACATTATATTTATATATATATACACACACCAAACACTCTCACGACAGCTAGTTGAGATCTTTTTTATTTTGGAAAAAGCTATAAAGAATTACAAAGATCAGCAACAATGCTGAAGCAGAACCTCAAGAACATAGTCCCAATACTCAAGAAGGAACAACAGCAGAGCTATGCAAAGCAGCAGTACAAAAAAGACCCAGAAGTGAAGACAAAACAGCAACATGGCTGTACAGCAACAACAATCACAACAGCAACAAGAAGTTGCCAATGAACAAAAGAACAGCTGACAAAGAACCATGAACAGCTAGTTGAGATCTGATAAACAACTAACAGACATCTTCAAAATTTCTGTAACAGGTGAGGTCGGCCATTAAAGTACCCCGATCAGAAATGCTTAAGTTCTTCCAGAAGATGTCTTCAATAGTAACAACGTACTATCGTTAAGTTACAGAAGCAAATTATTTCGCTTGATCCAATGATGGTATTAGATATTCCGACACCATGGAATATAGCCGTTAATAAATTAATAGCTTAAGCAAACTAGCACAAACAGAAAGGCGAGAATATTTTATTATGCAACGGTCGGGTAAAAACCCAGCTGTGTAATATAAGGAACATGTAACAATGTAGCTCCCAACTCCAACTTCCAAGGTGGTTTAATCAACTCGCTGATGGAAACGAATATTCCAATAACCAGTCTAGTCAAATTCGAACAGTTAAATTCATATTTTTAAAGATAGAGGACGGACATGAGAGTGACCTTGCCTGCTTCTCTGTACAAAGGGAATTAATATTTTGTGCAAAAAAGTACATTTGAATAAAGTATATTCTTGTTGTTGAATACTGTAAATATTCAAGGTGTGTATCTTGCAAATATATATATATATATGTTTTGGTTATTTCGAGTGGTTGGGATTATTTCAAGATCATACATTTATGTAATTTTTATTTTATCTATTTTTTATACTTATAAAGTTCATCTTTTGAACATTTGCATTTAAATTTTAAAATAAATTTAAGTCAGACACTTTCTAGTTACTTGTAATGTGATGATAGTCAATCCAACATCTTTAAATTTTGTGTTTAAGTCAGGTATAAAAAAAGGATCTTTTCTTAGAAGGGATGATCCATCCATCATTCCACCTAAGAATCAATATGGAGGGAGCCTCACCCAATTGCATCTTTCATAATCATTCTTGTTAGAGTTAATATTTTAATGCTATCTTAATATTTTGCAATTATATTGAAACTCTTGTCAACAAATTCTAAAACCCTAATTTCATATTAAGTCATTACAAATGACCCCCTTTTACATTTTTGTTCCATGTAAATTCAAAGTATTTTTTGTGTTGTTTTTCTTACTTTTATAAAAAACCATTAGTTTAGACCAAAAGGCTCGCCTTAAGAAGACGATGGTCATTTAGCAAGCTCTGAAAGGTGTTTGTTGCCACTACAAATTATTTATTTTGGGACTAGACATGAAGATAAATTTTTATTTACAATTATAAAAAGGCCTATACATCAAAAGGTCATCTCCATGTGTGAAAGCTTATTTTTCACATAGAGTTTATATTTGCGTATGCATGTTTGACCAAGATCATTTCTATGATGCACATTTGGTCATATTCCCCTTTTGACAACAAGCTACATCTAATTTCATCATTATGCTTCTAGCAAATCTAAGTTTAACCAATTATAAGATAAAATTCGAAGGTGGTGATCCATAGTGAACAATTGTCTATTGACCATTGAAATTAGCAAAGTCTATTTACTCATTTTATTTTTAGGTTTTCTATATTTTGTCATTTTTTTTTCAAAAATATAAATTGCATTAATCCTATTCTATTACTTTTCATATTCATCAGTTCCCTAATTTTAGTAAATAAATAATAAATTTCATATTATTTCTCTATGTTCTTCGTGAAACCTTGGATTTTATAGCATATAGGGCCTACACTTAGGGCTTATACCTTCTATTTCTCATTTTGTATTTGATATTTGATATTAGATTAAAATTATATATTAAATTAGCTTTTTTTTTTTGCATTCCTAGCATCTTGATTAGAGTTTATCTTATGACTAGGTTTTATGCACCTTGCAAATATTTTTAGCATTTCATATTTCTAATATATTGTAAAATAGGACCATAATGGAATGAGACACCACTAATGGAGGATTCCATTACATTCCTTGTATGACACACTTGACCACTTGGCTTGAATTGTTATTGTGGGTGTTTATAAGAGAATTGAATAAGGGAATTACAAGTAGACTAGGTGAAACATCCTTAAATATTATGAGTTGTTGAATGCAATAAAATATTATGAGTGTTTTGGATTCTCTTAGTTAGAAAGCTTGTGTCAACTAGGTGAACCCCTTAATTATCATGATCATGTTTCTCCATTGAAGGTTGCATTTTATCTTAGGAGTTATATTTGAGGTGGAGCACATGCATCCAATTTGACTAGTTGGACCATTGGTTTGGCTCATAGTTTTATAAACTATTTATTACCTTTGTAATTACCTCTTACATATGAATATAATGCTTGTGTTGGAGGATGAAATAGTATTTTTATAATGCATACGTGTTTTCTAGTTGACCCCAGATTTATAGTTGAAGGCCACCTAAATAGCACAACTATACTTTATTGTATTGTACTTTTTGTTGAATCATTATAATGAGAGAAGTGTGATGGTTTATTGGGTTTTTCTAGTAAGAGTTTCCCAAGGTAAATATTTATTGTCTATTGTTACTCTATGAATTTTTATGTGGATTCTATAAATTATTTCAATACTTTAGCATATTCAATTATGTTTATTATTGTCCTTTTCTATTAGATTTAGAATAGATTATTTAGATATGTGGGAAGAAATAACATATTGGCCATTCTATGAATCCTCTTTTTAGTTGGATTTTTTTACAAGATGAATGCTTTCTAGGTACAAAGAATGGCTAGATCACATCTAGAATGAAAATTAAGAAATTGAATGGTAGAAAATCTAATCTTTGCATTCAAGATAGAGGACCTATTAGTGGACTATGATCAATGGTTCATAGTGACTAATTTGGTTTCCCAAGTAATGGATTTTAATGACTTTACAAAACTTGAAAAAAAAGATAAATGTACCATCCTTTTATATATTTTAGATACACTACTCTTCAATGTCCAAAGTGAAGATTCCATGAATAAAATATATGATAAGATTGTGAAGTTGCATTAGAATAAACACATATTTAAAAGACATTGTATAAAATATTTTGCATTTCATGTACATATTAAATATGTAGCTTTAGTTTTGGAGTACTTAAATTCATTTAACATAATGGTTATTTCATTTAAATATGTAGCTTTAGGCAATTAGTAGCACTATATAGGTTGAATCTTGAGGTGAAGATATATGTATTTTAACAAAAAAAAAATATTAGAACTCAATCATAGGAAAAACGAAGGAATGAGAATAGAGATGAGAAATCCAAATAATGAAGATTATTAATTTTCTTAGTAAATCAAGGGTCAAATTTTGGAACTATCAAAGGATTGGTAATATTAAGAATATACCCACAAAAAGAATAAGTTAATGGAATAATCTAATGATTATCTAGAATACTAGTAGTGATGAATATGACATTACATCTAGGTATGACCACCCATGTAATTATATGTTACCAAAGCCTCTTTACTAGAAAATCATTTGTTCATCAATATATAACAAATATTTATTTGAAGGAACAAACTCAATTTCATATATGGTGGTTATTGTCATGCCTACTATGAATCAAACTTAGAGTTAAGGTCAACCGTAACAAATATAATCTTCACTAACAAATATAATCTTCATTGACCTTATAAATCACAATAGATCTAACTTGCAAATATATATTGAATTCAAATTGTTATCTAATCTACCTAAGTTAAATTTCTATGTCATGACTCTCTTACTGAATAAATAAGAAACACTTTTATTATAAATAAATATCAATTTTATATTAAGAGCTTCTTGAAATCCATTTGCTCTATTACAATTATTTTGCACTCATTACAATTCAACCATTTATAAGTTATAAAGGAACCTTTTGAACCATTTAAGAAATAAAAGGATTATAAATATACAATTTTTAGCTTTCTAAAAATATATTTGTTTATTTGAAAATAATATTGTATGTTTGGATGAATGATCATATTCATTAGGATTTTGAAATTTTGTAGCTTATTTGTCTTATTTTGTTAGTGATTTTATATTATGGTTGGACTATAGGTCATGGACAAAAAGTTTCTATAGTAAGATCTTTATAGGCTTAGATTTGACCAATACATCATCTAAACATTTGTAAAGGAGGACTTTTTTATTACAATTATATGAGAGAATCCTTATGTATATGACAAAAACAAAAAAAAATCTTTATGGATTGTAGCAAAGAAAAAAAACGACAAAATTCAAAAGCTAATAAAAAATTATGTAATACTTAATAGAAAATATGCTCAAACAAATTTAAGGTTGAAATTATTCTTTAAATTTAAGATATATTAAATATAATTAAGATAGAGCTTAACTCCACATTTGAAGTTCAATTTAACTCTTACACATGTTGTTTACCCTTTTGTTTATCAGATATTTTATTAGTTCAAAGGATCAAAATCTTTGAAACTTAAATCATAAAATCAAAATTAAAATTAAGCTACCTTTTCATTTACTTCATTCTAGATGATGAGATATATCCCATTAGAAAACAAACAACTAAAAGAAATAGATTAATAAAAAAGAAAATATATATATATATATATATATATATATATATATATATATATATATATATATATATAAAACCACCCCTCTTTGTTTTGGTATATATCTATATTGTATAATTTAAATCTCACCAAATAAAGAAAAGTACTTGTTATATATATTAAAATATAAGACCAAAGAAAATTCAACCAATATCATCGTAACAATTGATAAATTAAGTTTTTCAATTAAATCGTTAAAAAACAAATATTTTCAATCTAGATTTTGACAATATAAAACATTCAATTATAGGACCAAAGAAAATTCAGCCAATGCAGATTAAATCATTAAAAAATAAGACCAGAGAAAATTCAGCCGATATCACTGTAAGAAATTATTTCAATATAATAATATTTCTTACATTTTGACTAATGATCTTAGAGAAGAAAATGGAATAATTATACATCAGGGAGTATAAAAAAGGTAAGATAGTATTAAAAATAAGTATTTTAAAAAAATAGGACCAAAGAAAATTCAGCCAATATTAGTGTAAAGAAATTATTTCAATATAATAATATTTCTAGATTTTGACTAATGATCTTAAAGAAGAAAATGGAATAATTATGCATCATGGAGAGTATAAAAAAGGTAAGATAGTCAAAATCTAAATTATGGACGGGAAATTTTCATATTTTTAAAGAATATTTTGTTGAATAAGGAAAAAAATATTGGTGTACGATTCCGTTCTCTTCGCTGAATTTTGTTGATCTCTCGAATCTTTTTAAGACTGCCAAACCTACTTTGTTATTTAAATATATATTATTTTACCTCATCTTAAAATGAAGACAAAGCTGAGATTGCAATAAATGGCATATTTGGTAACAATTTCTTCAAGGCCAACCTTCCGAGTAATTAAAATTTAAAGTTATATTTTAATTTAACAAATTAAAAATTGTGATATTGCTATCAAGATTCAATCCTGTAGTTTTGTGAGTCAAACTCATTGACCCATGTTTCATGAGTAGTGGTTCACACGAACCCAATCTCTCATGATAATGAATGATCTGCTTAGCATTCATTGCATCTAGATGATGCTCACAGAGGTGAAGCATTAGACATTCTCGGGAGGTCACCCAGTGTGCTTAACCACAGAATTTTCCCCAAGGTTAAACCCACTTAGCTTGCAACCTAGATGCAATGAGTGCTAAATGAACCATTCATTATCATGAGAGATGGGTTCTTAAAAAGTTTGACTTGTAAAACTACACAGTTGAATCCTGATAACAATATCACAATTTGACACGCTTTGAAAAATACCTCCTACTTATCAATAAATTAGTAATTAATTATTTTGATTAAAAAACAGTGCATCCTCTACTGTCTCCTTCGTAGTCCCTACGAATAAAAGTCTTCTGCTAATACGGGAAAAAGGGGCAACAAAAGATGCCTATAATCCATGGCACGGGCACAAATCATATTTACAAAAACCAGTTCAAACAAGTGACTATTTACATTATAAAAACAAGTTTAAAACCTAATAACTAGGCTCTTACTAAATAAAAAACATTCAACAAACATTTGGCATGACGGATGGTAAGACGGATTTCTTCAGCAGTGATTGACGGCAAATCCAACGAGAGCATTAACGGGGTCAAACGACACACGTATACCTTGCTGCTGAATACTTCCGATAATTGACATCCCAGAGGACACCGGCGCAAAAGCCAAACAAATCTTCCGACTATTGACGGCAACCAGATAATTTTTTGCCGGCAATGGCAGGCTGACGCCGTTTGAAAAATGGAAAGCAATAGTCGGCACAGTGACAGAAATTCTGTTCGGAAATTTATAGCACGTGTCGAAAAGCACATACCCGTCACTTAACTGCAAATCCTTCGTTCCCGCCACGAAAGCATCGCGGAGGGCCACGTAGGCGCTGCGTTGGAGCCTAGTCACGGGCGTGCCGGAGTCCAAAATAACGCCGCCGTTGCCAGAGGCGACAATCTGGAAGACGGATTCAGGGATGCTAAGCATTTTCCCGCCGACACTGATGCCGGCGAGGGAGACGTAGTAGAATGTGTCCATTCGGCTGTTTTTCAGCAAGGGCGCGAAAACCGCCTCCCGCGAAACCGCTCCCCGGCCAAACTGTAAGGTACTGGAGGCGCTGGAGTCCCTGTAGACGAGACAGTAGGAAAAGACGTTGCCGTTGGAGTGTGACAGCTGTGACGGCAGAGAAAAAGCGCCGCCACCGAGGCCGAGCAGCCCGGAGGCGCCGACGAAAAGCCCCTCGTTGTCGTGGCCGCACCCGAGGGCAACGTTGCTCACGCGGGTTCCACCGAGAGTAACGGTCTCCGTGTCGAAGCTCCCGACTGTGTACGACCCGTCGCCATAGTTGACTTGGTATAGGCAGTTACCTTCGCGGCTGCAACCGGACTGCTCGAGCTGGCGGCACAGGTTCGAGTCGCATGCGACGCCGTTAAAGGATGAAGAAAAGGCCGGGTTGAAAATGGGATCGGACTGGCTGTAGCAATCCTCGCAGGGCTGGCACTGGAGCCACGTTATGTCGGAGCCCGTGTCCAGTACGAGAAGCTGCTGGCGTGCCGGTGTGCCAACGCCGATGCGCGTAAAGTACTCGCCGCTGCCCTGCCCTTTGCCCGAAAACACGGGGCTCTCCACGGCCGCCGACTCCATGGATGGCCGCTCGCTCGCCGCTTCAGAAGCGGAGAGATGTGAGAAACGGCCATAAATGGCGGCCAAACGCGCGGCGTCACGGTTCAGCATCTGCTGTATGCGTTGCTCGTAGCTCGCGTTCGTGGCCCTCGCGACCGCATCTCTGTGTACCAAAGGAAGCGTTAGGGTTTGTTCAGCTGCTTCTTCTTCCACAGCTGTTGCATCAAATCTTTCTGCTCCTCGGCCTCTGGCGGCTCTCAGAGCGGCTTGCACGTCAAAGATGCTCTCTTTCTTTGTTTCTCTGGCTTGTGCTCCGGCCATTAACATCAGTGAAAATAAAAAAAGCGCCAGCATTGCTGTAAAATGTGTCTCGATGGCCATTGCTGTAACAGCATTAGACTGAAATGTCTCTGTAAATCTTGTGTAGCCGCTTTAAAACGATCAAGGGTAGGGTTTCAGAAGGCTTGATTTTGAAGGGCTTTCCAAATGTAGCCACGCAGGACCGTTGGACTGTTTTATCTGCATGGATTTCCAATGCAGTCGTAGTTGACGTGCATTGAAGCCCTCTTCGAGGGCGCAGATGGAGATGCAGCATTTCCATAATACGTATCATGTGATATCCACAAGCTATTAAATGATACGCTACATGTCACATTTTCGACACCTCTCCTGCAACGTGTCAGGACAAAGCTCGAAACGTGCCCAATTCTTTGAATTTTACAGTCATTTTTATAAAATTTAGCATTTCTTACGAGAATGTAGCTTTGATCATATTTATTAATTAATTGAAAATAAAAAATCTATTGTATTATTACTAGCAATCGCACCTTGGGGTGCAATGGGTACGTCGAAGACAATATAGTGATTTATTTTGTTAATTTTGTTTATTTGAAAATGGGAAAACACAAAACCAAGCAAAAGCATATAAAAGTCAATAATCTACATAGTTCTTGATAAAAAAATCCCATGCAATATGTGCTCTGCAAGGAAAATATGTACGTTGTTTGCCATGAACATCAACTAAAAAGATAGAATAGTGTACACATCCTGCAATCCTATCTTCACTGACTGGTTTTTCAAGAATTTAGCATCATGGTGTAAAAATGAAACCCTTTACCTTAGAACCCTCCACTAAAAGGATCTAATATTCTACATTCTAAAAGACAAATAGAATCCCACATGAGAAAAGACTTAAGGGGTTCAAAACGATAATTCTGATGTATTTCATCCTTCAAAAATGAATCTCTAGCAAAAAGAGAGAACAGTTATGCTAAAGGATTATTTTATACCAATGACCATTAATGGTAAAGTACACACATCCCCCATCTACCTTCGTGCTCAAACATGGAATAGTAACTTTTGCACGGTCCTAAAATTTGTTGCAATGTATCCATCTCAACTAAAAGAATCATTTCTTCGTACCCACTTCAATACATCTGAATCTAGGAAAATCACAATTAGTTTGTAAATTAAGTAAATTAAACTCAAAAAAATAGAGGAATATTTTCTATACATTAGAGATCTAAATTTCTCATAGCTGATCCAAGTAGAGGACTGCAAATAAAAGTCTAAGATGGTGGAACAATGTGAATAGTTGGTGAGAAAACTATAGTTATCAATTTTTTATCCATGTGCAGAGTGTCCAGTTCCACTAATGAAGAAGAAAGGACCATGATGACAAAGTATAATGACTGTGTTACCATCACTGTGTGATGCAACAGGATTAGAAGTATCAGAGGAGTAGCAAGATTTATTTGTCACCATAAGCGTTGAATCCTCATCTGTGTTGTACTTGAAATCTACAAAAAAGTACAAAACAGATTAAAAGTGCACATATAAGTATACTACATTTTATTAACTTTTACAATCTTAATAAGTAACTATTATAGCTTACGTTGAAGGTCACTGAGAAAAATGTAAAATAGATCAATAAAACACAAAGAATATGTACAAAACATAAAACTATTAAGCACAATTAAGAAAGAAAATTGCAACCATTTACTAATAGCCACTAAAAATTGTACATCTATGATGTCATAATCTAAAAAACAACTTTAGTTTCATTACATGAATAACCACAGCAGTAGATTTTGTGCAAAAGTTTATGAAGTCCTTGTAAACAAATATATTGTTCAAACATCTCCTTTGAGTTCTTCTGTCAAAATAGTTCAAATGCTTGATCATTGAGTGTAATTAGTGTTTGATCATGTAGATATGCTTGATACAAAACATCACATGCAACATCAAAAATATTTTGGAAAACATTGCATTTAATGGAAATAAGAAAAATGAAAAAAAAAAGTGAGCAGAACTATTAGGTTGAACTCGGGCCCTATAGAAGATCTATGACCTGTAGTCCTTACCTATTTTTTCTAAATTCAACTAACCTTATTTTTGTGGCAAAATCTTAACTTGCTTGCTTGCAAAACTTTCGTTATTTAGGAAAATTGCATCTAACACAAGACAAATATATAAAGAACAAAACAAACAAAAAACACATCACAATCAAAATCTTGATTTGCATATCTACAGATTTGTTAAATTTTAGGACAACAGTAGAGTTAATTTAAATATTAATTTGCAAACCTTCCTAATTGTTTCATAAAAATTTAGTTTCACTTACAAGGCCACTATTTTCAGTCACTAGTCAAATCAACTATGTATGTAACTTTAAATACCCATATTACAATTATTTTCAGCAAAAATGAGGTATTCAAGTTTGTACAAGAGTCTACAAAGGTTGTAGATGGTTTTGAAGTGATCCAAACACCTTAGAGTTAAACAACTAAATTTCTAAAAAAGCAGAGAATAGTTTTTACAATGACAGGACCACTACAAGTAGCAGAGTGGCAGTTTCTTCTGTGACACTAGAAATTGCATACAGTTTTGTCACGGTGTATAATATTAATATATCATGGTTTGGCCTATGTCAAGTAGCATATAGGGAAGTAGAATATGCGTGGAGTAAGCAAGTAGCATTTATTGTAACTTAAAGTGCAATTAAATTTGTTTTGATGTAGTTAGTTGATATGTTGTTGCCATCTTTGAAAGCCCTTGCGAAGACAGTAAACTTGCAAAAATATTTGTGTGTTGTTTTGTTTTCTTGCTTACTTCCATTCCTTGCAACTACCGCTTTATTTGAAGCATTTTTGAAACTAATAAGCATAGTACTTGTTCATAAGAGAAAATAGAAAAAGTTTCAATCTCATAAGTTCAAGAATCAGTATAATCCCAGTTTCACTATTGTTCTTGTGGAAAATATGGTATGAGCATGTGCACAATTGCATAATGAATATATGGTGGCGATAGAGCTGAAAAAAGCATCAAATTGTAGCATTAATCAATGAATAGCACAGACTCATAAACAACATATAAGAAAAAGTAAAATCTGCTTTGGTTGATAAAATATGTGTTGTGGAATCATGCATTGGAATATCTAGGCCAATTGTGGCTAAACATATCTACACATTTCAATAATTTTAGGCTAATGAAAAGCAATTTGAGATTGAATCAATTGAGCACACACAAATTGCAAAATATCACATTGCATTCAAAGTCCTTACTTGCATATCTACAAATTTTAGTAATTTAAGGTAAAATTAATTGAGCAGCTTCAAGCAAATTACCAAATTGACAGTTCTTCACCTCCACCCTCTTCACAGTCAAATGGGTATCCAGAATGCTTCTCCATTCATGGATAGCACACATTTTCACATAATTTAATGTCAATGTATGCTTCTCCAATTGGCAGATAACTGGGTTTACCAGAAATGTGGGAAAATTCATACACCAATTAAATGATAAAATATGTACCTCTGTAATAAAAAAAATTTGTAATACCCAGTATCCTGAGAACCGTCACAAGTATTGCTCTTCTCTTTTCTCTTTTTGAAGGGGTTGCTCAGTCTATAGACCGGAAAATACCCAACACTCTTCACATTGGAAAACATAAACAAAACAATAAAAAAATTACCTCTGCCATGGGCTGCGGAAATTTGGGTATTGATCTCATCTTTCTCATTCAAAAGAAAAAATCTCCCAAACCACATTGGCAAGTGACTTACCTCAAGATTCTGCACAAATTGCATGTTGTGTTGTCAACGATGCCACCCCACCCTACAGGGGCAAGGAACAACAACAACAACCACCGGACAAACCCAGGCACAAGAAACCACCTCCCCTATTTACCCTCTAGCAGAATAAACTACCCAATACTCAGGGATACCACCTGCCTTCTCACTTTCACCCAAACACAGCCCTGGGCCCTTAACCAAGCAAACACCCACCCACCCCTAGACACAGTTGTCTCATGTAGAGAGAGGATGGAAACCCGAACATCACAATTGAAACATTAAAATTTAGTGATCAATTGCAAACAATCTAAACTAAAATTTATCAAGTAAGGAAAATTGTGAATACAACATGTTGTAGTTAGAAACCATGGAGACATCGTTAATGATACAGTGAACAAAGAAGAAGGAACAGATCAAGTTAAAGTTATGAAGCCCCAAAGATAGGTGAAGAGTATTGTGAATTTGGTGAATGGATCTATGTGTGAAGTCAAGATTTGGAATCCTACGAGTAAGTTGTATGGGCATCATCTAGTTGTGTGAGTTGAGTAGATATTGCATTGCACTTGAAGAATTCAGTTGAAGAAAGAATAAAATGTGAAGACATCTTCCAACATTGAGTTGTTGGGTAGAATATTGTAAATGTTTGAAGGTTGTTGACAAAGCGTTGTTTGAGGAGGCATAGATACAATTGGTAACATTGAAGCTAACTTAAGAAAGGTAAGCAAGATCAGATAAAATTTCTTGAGCTCATTGAAAGCTAAAACTAAAGGAAGTACCCAGCCATGCAAACAAAACTAACCTGTGGAATATTACTCCTTCCTCTTACAATCGAATTCCCATGGATAATTGGAGAAAACTTAACATCTGTCTGCTCCAGTGCAAATTCTTCAATCTGAATCCCGAAGATTGGACAACTCACCAATTGTGTACATATTAGAATTAAATAACATATCACTAAATTAAGAGGCTTATTTGTTAAACGGAATTCAATAGAGGAGACAATACTTGGAAGTTCTGGCATGTGGATTGTATGCATAGCTCTTTAAATTGATCTGTGACTTCTCTCTACGGCGATGGGGTCTTGGGTTCCATTTCATCCTTTTATGCTTGGGAGTACCACGGACACTTAATCTCCTCTTGTGGCCAATCAATATTGACTAGACTAGCCTCCCACCTACCAGCTCCCAAATCCGGCGCAACTATCCTCCCACCCACAGTGGCCCCCATCATAGACTCAGTGGCTTTCGCCCTTGGCAACTTGCAAACATTCCTAGCCATCTCCTTCCTCAAACCTGTTTAGTATATTGGAAAGAAAAGATGTGGTTTAAGATTTAGGGAAAATGCAGACATTACCAAAAATATGCAGATAACCACTTTCAGAAATTAAACCCTAGTACCGCTTAATGTTCACCACCGCCTACTTCACCATCCATAATAAAGTATGCAATAACTGCTATGCTGCGTACATGGAGAAGCCAAAGGTAAATGCAAAGTGACTGGGATTTTCGTTGCAGGTTACATTGCTAGACACACCTACACCAGAAAGCGACTAGTGGTGGGGAAAGTAGCCAAAAACGGTGAAAAATAGCAGAAAAAAGGTGAAAAATGATGAACAGCTAAGATTCGTTACATCGTAGTCTCAGACAACCTGCACCATTGGCCCTAAAAAGGGGTTGCAAAACTTGAGCATGGGACGCCTTCGGCGTAATTATCAATTAATTATTAAATACGGTCAAAATGCTTTTGAGAGTTGGATAGACAATAATGAAATCAAGTGGATTACTATATTTAGGTGGTCAAATTTACTAATACATTTATGATTTGTAGTAGATATTTTTTTCTCATTGAACTCATTAATAGATCAACAATTATTTAACTATTTATAAATCATTTTTTGTATTAAAAGAAACTAAGTTACAAAATAATGAATTAACTAGTATATATATCTTCAAGATAATCTATATAAAATACGTTGAAAGATATCAAGTCATTTTTTTCAGTTAGCAAACTTAAAATAAATAAAAAATCATGTGCACTTTTTAAATAATTGAAAAAGTCAATAAAAAATCATTACACATGAAAATAGAAAGTAGATTTTTGTTTTTCTTTCATGGATTTGTTGACCACCTATATATCGTGCTACCATTGTAGAGTTATGTCTATCAACATAATAATGACCAGCTATATGTCATGCTACCATTGTAGAGTTACGTCTATCGACGTAATAATAATAATAATAATAATCATTACACATGAAAATAGAAAGTAGATTTTTGTTTTATTTCATGGATTTGCTAACCACCTATATGTTGTGATACCATTATAGAGTTACGTCTATCGACATAATTATTTATAAATTATCATTTTCTTTTTATTTTTAAGTTCACACAAAAAAAATTGTCGAGAGGTTAGTTTAGGTTAAATTTATATAAAGTGAATAATTCACTAACGAGCTAAGATTTGAATATTGAGTTTGTAATTAAAATGTAAGAAATATAAATAAAATTCAATGTATTTAGTTTGATGATCAAAGAATGTAATGAATTTGAATCTATAATATTTTGGGATTGGAAGAGTAAATCATAACTATAATAGTCTCAAATCTAGAATTTGTAATGTAATGGGATTTAGAAGACTAAATCATAGAATAATTAATTAATGAGTTAATATTTGAATATTGAGTTTGTAATTGAAATGTAAGAAATATAAATAAAATTTAATATATTTAGTTTGATAATTGAAGAATGTAATGAAATTAAATTTGATATGTCTTGACATTTAGAAGAGTAAAATAAATGTCATTATTGCATTCATAAGGTGTCAAAAACTTAAAATCGTTTGTCCAAATGTTCAAATCAAATATTAAAAAAATTGAGGTGATTTTTTGTCTTAGATTTCCATTAAAAAAATTATTTATGGATTCATTTTATCATAAAATTTGTATGGTTGTATCCTATGTAGTCATCATTTAGCTCTTATGCATCAAAATTCAGCTTCTTGGATAATTCACTAGTAGGATTTTTCATTTTTTGGTAGTTTTTGTTGGTTTATCTAGTGGGTATTTGGCTAGTTTCAATGGGTTATTTCTTTATAGAACAATTTTTAATTATTAGATGGTTTAACTTTTTCACATAGTGCTCAAAAATTCACCACACATTCATTTTTATTTTCATAGTGGTCAAAATTTCAATAACAGAGTATTTCTAATTTTCTTAGTGCTTGATAACCATGATTTACTAGCTTGGATTGGCAATCTATAAATCTAGTGGAAGTTTGACTTTCTTTCCTAGTCATATGAGGCTCTTAGCCAATAGGTTTTTCTAGCAGTATGGGGTTTAACCCACAAGCCATGTCTTATCTACTACCAAAATACCCTCACCACCATTTTCTCTGCTCAAGCTCAACTCATTCACCACCCAAATCACCACTAAGCCCAATTTGGCCACCTAAGCATCATCATCCTACCACCAAAGGGCCACTTGCCCCCATTTTCTTTCTATGAACCCCAATCCTATACCTGCACAAACATGGCAAACAAACACATTATTAGATTGAAATGCAAGTATGAACAAGGATTCCCCATGAAATCCATCTACAATACTCAAAATAGGAAATCAAATGAAGAACAAAACAAGAAACTAAGTTAAATCATATTCAAGTAATGCAAACATTTAATCCCATGGGGGAATTAGTGCCAATTATGTGTAGAAATTGGCCCTTTCCCAACTCCTTTGTAAGCTTTGATGATTTGATGGAGATTGATCCACTTCGTTGATGAAGAACTAGATGATTCTTTGAGAAAACCTGCAATAACCTAGCTATGGTGATGGCAAATGCTCAAGAAATAGATGAAATTGCTCTAATGTGAAGATAATAACTTTGCTCTCAAATTGTGGATGAAGATTGAGGAGAAGAGCCTCTTATTTATATATTTCAAAATTGGAAGAATGAGCAAGATTGAGCAATGTGGGATCATTCAACGTATCCAATGGCCAAGTGCCACTTGTCAGAATGTGAATGGAGGAAGTTTGAGCACATTTTGGTGATTGTGCACAATAAATGATATTAGGTGGAAATTCAAATTTGTGAAATGACATGTAAGAGGGAAAAAGAATGAATTAAATGCCACTTGGCTCAATGCACAAAGGCATATTAGAAGAATGAATGTCTTGTTGGATGTATAAATCCACTTGGAGGGATTTTCAAACTTGGAACCCCTCTTTATTCCATGTTGAGAGAAAATAGGTATTTAATAAATCAAAATAAATGATTTATTGTGCAAGTTGCATTCTCTAGAGGATGTGACATGGATTAGGATTAAATTAATCGAAGGTTAATTACTTTAATGAGAGATTATGGGATGTGACAATTTTGACTTAAATTTATGAGTTGATTTAAATCAAAATTGAGAAGAAAGGTTTAATTAAATAAATGATTTGATCTATTAAACTAAAGGGGATAATGTTAGATTAAATTAAATAAGGTTTAATTTATTCAATTTAATAAGAAGACTTTAGAGATTTAATTTAAATAAGATGAATTATTTAAATAAACAGAGACTTAGGGTTATTTAAATTAAATTGATTAATTTAATCAACAAGGAAGAATGACTTAATCAGATAAATAATGATTTATTTAATTAAGAGATGAAAAGTGATGACAAGCTGAGAAGATGATTTGGGATGAAATGATGTTAGTAGTTAGGATCAAGTGTGTCGGTCAATTTTTCATGTCTACATTTTGCCCCTCTTTGAAGCAATACACTTGTTGCATTGGTTCAAAGAATAAACTATTGTGATCAAAGTTCAAAAAATTTCTCGATTTTTTAGATGCCCCATTGCTGCCCCAGCGAGAAGGATTATGCTGGTAAATTTCCCCCCTCGAGAGATCAGACAAAAATTTGGCTTTTTGGGTGATCTCGCAAAAAAAATTGACAAGGTGCCTGACGGGTCAAAAATGCCTTAGGATGCCAAAAATGATGCAAAATGGCCCTCAGTTGGGAAAAAACGGGATCGGGGGACCAAAACAGTAGTTGGATTGCCAAATTGGGTCAAAAAACCCTAATTTTTAGGCTTAAATAGACCTTGAGTGGTCACTTTTACATCACTTTCACACTTAGCCTTTGAAAATTTTTGCCTCTTGAGCTCTAAGTCCTGATCGAGATGGTGCAACAACAACTTCCTTGGCACGTGTTAGAGAGGGTACGAGTGCACCAATGGCTAGTCGGTGCGGGACTCGTGGTATGTACCCTTATCTTGACTTTTTATTTTATCATTTTGCATGCATTAAATAGGGTCAAACTTAGGTTAGGGTCAAGCGGTGCCATATAGCGCCGTTGCAAATGCTCAATCGACACCGCGCGGCCTCAAAGAGCATCGCTGCGAGCCACCTAGGAAATTAGGGTTTATGACCAAACTCAGCTACACATACAAATTGAACCGCACAACGCACTTTAGGATTAGGGTTTAGGTGAAAAATCAACCGCATGTGCAAAGAGCACCACATGACATACTTTAGAACCTTAGGGTTTGCAAACTTCACCAAGGCGATGTAGTTTGGAACTTTTCAAACTACATTGTAATTGCAAACAGTGCCGTATTTGTTGTTTCAAGTGCGAAAACTTGGCGCGGGATCACAATTTTTTTATGAAACTTGACGCGATGGTTTCCCTTGTACAGGAGGACCTTGAGATACTCCACTCGAGGGAGCACAGATGCTCTGTATTACGGAGACTAGAGGGTATGCATGTGTTCCTTTAGGAGTAGCATGGTGTTCTCAGCCTTTGGTTTGTTGCGTACCCTCATCTTGTTCGGACCCATCTGGGGATGATGATAGCCTTGGTAGAGTGGTGGCATAGCGAAACCTCCTCCTTCCACCTTCCCACTGATGAGGCTACTGTTACACTTGAGGCTGTCTGGTGCATCGTACAACTGCCTATTCATGGAGCGAGGGTGATTTATGATCTAGATGCCAGGAGGGATGCTTGTTATGACGTGATGGGTCTTGATGAGATCCATTTTTTTGAGGGACATATTTATTTAGAGAGGTACCAGGGTGTAGTGCCCACCTATAAATCGATTGTTGCAGCCATCATTTTAGGTCTCGTGGCACTAGATCGACGGGGCCGATATTTCAGTCTAGGCTAGGGGTTGGCATGGGAGAGGATGGTCGTTTGCAGGGAGTGTTTTGCTTGGGGTCCAGTGATGTTGGCCTCACTATATAGGGATCTTCATGAGTTTGCTTATCTTGATAGCAGGGCCATCGGGGTTAGGGTCACATTACTACACATTTGGGGATGGGAGAGGATTCCAGTGCTCCGTCCATAGCTCACACCGATTATTTTGGATATAGACGATCTCGTTCTCTGGCGATATGGACGATCCCAGATCGCCTTCACTCACACAGGTATAAGCGGCATTTCCCATTAGCATCGAGTTATAGATGAGATGAGAGAGTTCTTTTGGAGGCCATGGCTTGGTATAAGCCCTTGGTATAATGATACAAAGCAGCTATTCTTTTCTCGGTAGGACAAATGGATGCAGGGCAGAGAGCACACTATGATAGAGTGCTACCAACCTGACAAAGTGGCTCAACAGTTTGGTGAGACTCAGGACAGGCCAAATGATCAGTATGTGGCGATCTTTGCCCGTACCACTAGAGAGACAGCATGGGGCCAGCCCATTCCAGCACCGAAGGCAATAGCCTCATTTAGATAGCTAGTGGCCAGGCTGTGGCCATATGATCAAGGGCCAACAGATGCAAGGGTGACTCAGGCGTACATTTATTGGTTTAGGCCTCCTCTTTGATTGACAGTTCTAGGTGTGGCACTCCCACGGTGGAGGCCGGGAGGCAGGTCAACTGGCAGGGGCAAGGGACAGGGAGGCAGGGGTGATGGTGATAGGGATGGGGACAAAGACAGAGGAGGAGGTGGACCACCTCCTCCTCAAACACCACCTAGAGACCATGCACACTGCACACCACCACGAGTGCATACACCACCGTGGGCACCTACATTGCCAGGACTAGAGGTCCACCAGACCCCTCCTCGAGATGATTAGCCCAGAGATGGGGATAGAGAGGCCCCCCAGTAGTAGCTACCAGGGCAGCAGGGCCACATAGATGCTTTGATCCAATAGTTACAAGGTTCGGTATAGATATTGAATATAGAAAGAGATCATGCTCGACAATAAGTTTTGACAATTACTTCCAAGAGGGACCAAGCCCGCTCGGAGAGGGATCAGGAGATTGATCGATGATGATAGCTAGAGAGCATAGCCTCATCATCCCAGGGTCAGTCGGTTTCCATTCGGGCATATAGGGAGGTGGTTAGGGAGGCTGAGTACTACAGAGTTCACTACAAGCAGGCAGTGTCACCAGCCAGTTGGGTGCCAAATTTCTCGCAGCAGACAGGGATGAGGCCTCCCGAGGATCACATTGAGAGATCGAAGGGGGAGGGGCACAGCCAGCAAGGCTAGTCCTTGATCATAGGCAATCACTTATTTTTTGGTTCATGGGCTCCGATTGTTGCCCCTATTGTATCATGTATTTGGATTTATACACTTGATCCGGTTCTTTCTACAATGATAGTTGTACATTTTTTATGATATACATCTGAGATGATTCGATTTATGAGATGTCTTATGGTGTATGGATGCATTTTGCTTTCCTATATGTGATGATATGTTATGAGATGTATGATGTGATGCAGTGATTATGGATGCATTTATTTTTATATTTTTCTATGTGTTTTATGGTGAAAATATATGGATGCAAATGATTTATATTATGCCCATGATAGTTCGTGTGATGCATTATGAGTAATAATGATATTTGTTTCTTTTGTTTATGCAAAATGATGATGTATTATATGAGATGAATGTAATGATTTCTTAAGATGCTTAGAATAAAAAATCTATATTATTCTTCATAACTTAAGATGATAATGCCAGATGATATGATGGTGGTATGACCTAAATGATATGATATGCATTTATGCTGATGATTTGTGGATGTAGGATGGATGCATTAGCGAAGATCTGATTAACTATCATGGTACCATGTTAGTGTGGAAAGAAGATAGAAGAAAAGAGATTCAACAAGCCATTACTATTAGAGCCGATGATAACCATTTGCTTACTAAGAATTGGGATTTTAAAAGAGCCAATTACTTTATGTTTGATAACACACGTAGGTATGATGCATCGAGGTATGAAGAACCAAGATGGCATTATACCTAGTGTAATGGACTTTGAATTGACAATCAAATAGGATTATTCTTGTTCACACTTGGCATACAGAACCTTATTCAGAATATAGTTCAAATACTCTAAACATCTTGGACCAAAACATAGAAAAACAAGTCTTTCTATGTGGTCAACAAGACATCTAGAATACCATCCCTACAAACCAAACAAAGCACGCATGACGAAGTTATTTTACAAGAACATCCAACAAGCACAAAAGATAAAAAGATAATGATCATTACCCCATTCCTTTCTCTCTAAATCTTTCTGTTTAGACATCATCGAGAGGTCCTTGGAATGAGCGCAATAAGATAAATCCAAAGCATAGATAAAGTAAACAAGCAAGCTAATGTTCTTCATACCGCTAGCCAAGACTAAACTACATTGATGTATGATGTTGATGTCCATCGCAGGAATATTGCATTCCTAAGACATGTTGTGATCAGGTGATAATGGGATCTTGATTGGATGATAAGCTATTGATACTCTAGGTTGATCAATTTGTTGACTTACTAACCTAGACTTAATACTTTCAACAATTAGGTGTTCACTTTTGAACCTGCTAGACTTGCTTCTGATTGACTTACCAAAGGATAAAGATATTGATTGATTTATTATGGGTGATGATTATTGCGGGTGAAAGTGAGATGAAATAGATGCACCTTTTTGGGTTTTTCAAATTTTT
This sequence comes from Sequoiadendron giganteum, assembly GCA_007115665.2. Taxonomy (NCBI): domain Eukaryota; kingdom Viridiplantae; phylum Streptophyta; class Pinopsida; order Cupressales; family Cupressaceae; genus Sequoiadendron; species Sequoiadendron giganteum. The sequence continues at coordinate 585,500,384 of CM021106.1, read as the reverse complement.
GGATGTTTTTGGTGTTTTTTGAAATGTTTTGAGGTTGTTTTTGGGATTTTGAGATTTTTTCAATGTTCTTGGTATTTTAGAGATTTAACCAAGAGACTAACTTAAAGACCTATCCTAGGGGTCTCGAGAGCTGATCAATAGATTAGCCTTGCCTACGTTATACACGTAGAGACCACGTAGTTCGACTGATAATTGACTTGACTCAATGATGAGATAGATGGGCAAGCGGATTGCCGTTGTGACAGACGCCTAAAGGACTAACCTAAAATGTCTCGGGGGATGATCAAAGATCAACCTTTCCTACGTTCAAGCTCAGAGACAACGTAGTTCGGTTGGATGACTCTATATTTGATTTTCCAGGTTTTTGACATGTTTTGGATTTTGAAATGATTTGGATGTTTTTTGGATTTTTGATTTTTTGATGTTTTAGGATTTTTGATGGATTTTTCTGAAAGTTTTTGGATTTTTTATGTTTAGGAAGATCACAAGAATATACACGAATCTGATCTGATGTAGGTACAAGAACATGCCCCCAACGTGATGTGATAGACTACTTTGATATAGGTAGGACAAACTGACCTTGGGAATATGCCAAGTAGTACTAGGGTGGATCCCGGTACAAATACGAATAGATGGTGGAAGGATAGATGGAATGTAATGGATAAGTGAGTCATGAAGATCTTGGTGGATGGAGAATTCTTTATTTATGCTTGGCGCCTGTTTGCCAGGTTTTCACCAAGGTACTTGTCCAAAGTGCCACCGAGGTGGTTTTCACTAAAGGATGATTTTTTTTCTTTACTGTTTTTAATCCTTTTTTCTAATTTTTTTGGATTTTTGTACTTTTGTGTTTTATTTTATTTTGTTGTCACCAAGATGCCTATTTACCAGGTTTTCATTAGGGTGACCATTTTTTCAAGACATTTTCTGATTTTTTTGTATTTTTTGGTTCTATACCTTGGAATATTTTAGGCATAAAACTTTTTGAGGTGGGAGTTGTTCATGGGCTTCTACAGGGGTTTGCCTTCTGGTGTTGATAACTGATATGCCCCTTATTTATAGCTTGTTGTGATGATGAAAGGTCCCAGCTAGTTGGGCTCAAATTTACCTTTGCTTTCTAGGTTTGACACGTTCTTCTGTTTCTCCTTTAGCACAAGTTCGTCGACTTGGAAGATCTGCCTCCTGATCTTCTTGTTATAACTCCACTTAAGTCGGTTCTGATACACCTTTAGATGATTTAGGGCATCCATACATTGTTCATCTAGTAAATCCAGCTCATTCAGTCATGAGACCCTATATTCTTCATCTGTGATGAGGTTTTGCAGTGATATTCTCAAGGATGGGAGCTTGATCTCAATGGGTAAGATGGCTTATGATCCATAGACCAGGGAGAATGGGGTGCACCTATTGGTTTGTGAATGCTGGTGCGATAGGCCCATAAGGTGAGATTTAGCTGCAAATGCCAGTCACGACGAGCGTCATTGACTATCTTCTTAAGGATTTTCAAGATGGTTTTGTTGGTAGCTTTTGCTTGACCATTGCCTTGGGGATAGTACGGAGTGGAAAAGTGATGTTGGATATTGATTTTTTCACATAAGTCACAAACGTCCTAATTTTTGAAAGGTGTCCCATTATCTGAGATAATGGCTTAGGGGACACTGTATCGACAAATGAGGTAGTTCAGGATGAACATGGATATCTGCTTTCCCATTATGTAGGTCATGGGAATGGCTTCAACCCACTTTGTAAAGTACTTGGTGGTGGTGATGATGAAATTGTGGCCATTGGATGAGGTGGGGGTAATTTTTCTGATGAGATCGAGCCCCCATTGTGAAAAGGGTCAAGGTGTGATAATGGGGTGGAGTTCCCGAGCTGGTGCATGGATGAGGTCCCCATGTTGTTGACATTGCAAACATCTTCTGACGAAGTCATGTGCATCATTGTCCATTGTTGGCCAGTAGTATCCGATTCTCAGTAGCTTCTTAGCTAAGGTCATACCACTCAAGTGGGATCCACAAATGTCATTGTGTACCTCAGTTAATGCATTTAGGGCTTCCTCAGTGTTTAGGAAATGCAACAAGGTTCCTTCAATGCTCCTACGATAAAAGGTTTCTCCTAGGATGACAAAGTGGATTGAATTTTTGATGAAGGCTCATTTAAGGTTTGGGGTTATATCAACGGGCAAGACTCCTATTCTTAAGTAAGTTTAAATGTCATGATACCAGGGATCATTGGCACCAACGAGTTCACACACAAATTTAGACTCTGGTACCTCGAATGTTGGCATGAGAAGCTGCTCTACCGGGAATTCTTGCTTTGGGACGTTGCACGGGATTTCCAAGAGTGATCCAATTGTAGCCATTGTGTCCGATGCTCTATTGTTTGCTCTAGGTAGTTGTTCAAACGTGATATCAATGAATGAATCTTTGAGGCTCTCTACCAACTTCTTGTATGGAGTCAGTTTATCATCCTTTATTTGATATTCATTATTTACCTGATTGATAATGAGCTGAGAGTCCCCATATACCTTTACAGCCATGATCTTCCATTGTACTATAATCCTTAAGCCTATGATGAGAGCCTCATATTCTGCTATGTTATTCATGTATGGGAATGACAACTTGTAAGATTTGGGTATGCAATCTCCTTGGGGAGTTATGAAGAAAATCCCTTCTCCTGATCCATGTTGTGTGTAAGATCCATCAAAGTACATCTTCCAGTGGTCTACAACACCTAGGCTGAAAATTGATTCGTTAGGGAATTCTGAAATAAGTGGGTTTTCAGCATATATAGGAGCCTCTTCTAGTTGATTTGAAATTACTTGTCCCTTGATGGCCTTGCACTCCACATATTCAATGTTGTGTTCTATTAGTATCATGACCCACTTGGTTTTTCATCCTATAAGAGTGGCTTTAGAAAGCAGGTACTTGAGTGGATCTATCTTTGCAATTAGTTTGATCTAGTGAGCCAACATGTAGTGTCTGAATTTCTGAGCTGCAAATACAACTGCTAAACAAGATTTTTCAATAGGAGTATAGTTTAGCTTGTGTCCCACCACGGTTCTGCTAATATAATATATTTCTCTCTCTCTTTTGTTTTCATTGTGTTGAGCTAATAGAGCACCAAGAGTTGCCCTGGTTGCTGAAATGTATAGGATCAGTGGCTTTCCTGGGATTGGCGACATCAAAATTGGTGGCGTGAGTAAGTATTCTTTGATTTTGTTAAATTCCTAGTCGCACTTTTCATCCCATTTGTATGCTACCCCCTTGTGGAGTATATGAGAATACTGGATCCGTTTATCTGCCAGTTGCGCTATGAATCTACGGATGGACTAGAGCCTACCTTGTAGACCTCTTTGCTGCTTTAGTGTCCTAGGTGCTTCCATATCAATGATTTCCTTGACTTTGGCAAGATCAACCTCGATTCCTCTCATTGACACAATATATCCCATGAGATTGTCTGATTGCACGCCAAAGACACATTTCTTTGGGTTGAGGCGGACTTTATACTTTTCCAATCTATCAAAAATAGAGCTCAAGGCTGCTATGTGGTCCTATCTTTTTGTAGATTTAGCCAATATTTCATCTACGTAGTCTTCCATTGTCTTATGAATCATGTTGTGAAAGATCAGTGTCATGGATCTTTGGTATGTTGCATTTGCATTCTTTAACCTGAAAGGCATCATGTTCCAGCAGTAAGTCCCCCATGGACATGTGAACGCTATCTTGTGTTGATCCTCCTTTTCTATCATAATCTGATTGTATCCAGAAAACCCATCCATTAGTGAGAGCATCTTGTGTCCTGCCGTCATGTCCACTATCATGTCGATGTTGGGTAGGGGAAAGTCATTCTTAGGACATGCTTTGTTTAAGTCTCTGAAATCGATGCAGATACGAATGCCCCCATTTGGCTTTGAAATAGGTACAAGATTTGACACCCATTCAGGATAATCAATTGGTCTTATGAATCCTACATCCAAGAGCTTCTGCAATTCCACTTTAACTAACAAGGCTATCTGGGGGTGAATTTTTCTCAACTTCTGTCATACTAGCTTTTCCCCTAGATAGACAACTAAGTGATGAACCATGACTTCCAGATCGAGACCTAGCATGTTAGCGTAGGTCCATGCAAAGTTCAGTTTTCTTTCTTTTAAAAATGCAGCCAAAAGTTCTTGTTCTTCCGTGAGACATGACTCAGCGTAGAAGGTGATGTGTGGTAGCTCCTTTATTCCTAGATTGACGAGGTTACACTGTTCTGCTAGGACTGCTGATTTTTCTTGATGAAGTGCAGTGAGGGGAAGATTGAATCCTTCATCCTCAGGTGCCTTAGAGAGGTTTTCACCGTTGGATGCGTCCTTTATTTTTACTATTTTATGGTTAGAGAGTGCCACAATGTGGTTTTCATTCAATGACCTTGAGATTATTCTCAATTGTTCACTTTTGCGACCGAAGGACTCAATTGTCTCCCCGTAATAGGCCTGTGTGTCCAGTGTGATGTCAAATCCTGCTTTATGATCTCCACATGGTATCGTATCCCTTAGTCCCATGAATTCCAAGAGTGCCTCATCATTTTCAAACGTGTCTAGAATTGGTGGCCCTCATTGGTCATAATCGATGAGTTGGGGGTAAACCGAGTTTATTTTGTGAGTTTTGTGGTCTGACTCAAAGGATAAGGTACTAATCATGAGTAGGGAGGAGTCTTCAAAAAGCATGGGTAGGCCAGTTATGGTATCCTCATCATCACTACTACTAGATACATCAGTTATGTCAAAGTTAAAGTTATCTATGACTCGACTTGTGGACACGGGTAACTGGAGTGCGACTTTTGATAGCTGAGGGGGAGTCCTGACTACGTTAATTGGGGACCTCAGCCACGTATGGTTATACTCAAAGGGGTACACCCAAGGCCAAAATTATTCATTCGTCTATCAACAATGATGGGTTCCAGTCGGCCATTGTTGTTCCTTCCAAGGCTTTCATTTCTATTGTAGCCCATACCAAGCATCATTTGTAGCCCCTTGCTTTACTCATCCATGGGAAGATTAGGCTCAAGCCTTTCATCTTGGTATAGTGAGCTTGAAATGTCTTTTTAAACCATAGCTTCCCGACTTAGATCCCCCCAACATCAGAATCTAGAAGGGTCTGCCTTGAAAGTGTGAGAGGGTGTTTCAGTTGGTTGGGATTTCCCACGTGACCTAGGAGATTGAGGTAACTCTCCTACGACAAAAGAATTCTTCTTCATTCTATATTCCCCACACCCATTATCTTGGATCATGAGCTTGATGTCACATATGTCGGGGATGGTAGGTGTCTTTGTCCTAGAAGTGGAGGCTAGATTGGCTAGGTCAATATATGGAGTGGATGGGCCTTCATCATTCTTTGGGACTTGGGGAACTTTATAGAACTTGGCTTCCAGATTCTTGCAATAGGCGAAGGGTTTAGGATCACCATGAATTGTGATCTCTTCATTCTGGTATGAAAATTTGACGCATTGGAGGAATGTTGAGGCGATTGCCTTCATCCCATGGATCCATGGGCATCCCAGGAGGATATTGTAGGGAAAATCAAGGTCGAGGACCCAACATGTGGTTTCCATAGTAGCTGGCCCTACTTGGATTGGGAGTTTGATAGTGCCTTGAGACACTCTTTCCTGGTCATCATACGCTCTGATTGTAATGCCTTTGTCTTTCTCAATGGAATCTTTAGAGATTCCTAGATTCTTTATGAGCTTTAATGAGCAAATGTTGAGGCCTGCACCTCCATCCACCAAGACCCTTTTGATCTTTTTCTTGTGGACTAGGACCTCGAGGTGTAATGCAAAGTTGTGAGATGGTTGGGCGGGGAAGTCTTGATCAGAAAAGGTGAGGAGATTCGGAGTGATGATGTTACTAACCATAGCTTGAAACTGCTCCATATCAAGGTTGGGAGAGATAGTAGATGAAGCTAATTCTTGCTCAAGTATTTCCCTATGGGGAGTTGAGATTTTCAATAACTCCATGATGGAGATCTGAGCAGGGATTCTCTTTAACTGGTCAAGGATGTTGTAACCATTATGGATGGATTTATGGTTTCCATTGGGGGTCTTAGATGGTTGTGATGCCCCTACAATGGTGACCTTGCTGCTGCATGTGGTGACTCCACAATGAACATTGGCTCCCTTGATGTTGACAATAGTGACCAATTTGTCAAGGCATGCGATGACTCCTTCGTATACATGGTTCACTTTGCGAAAATTTTGCTTACCTTTATCATTTCCTTGATTGTGGTTGGGCATTAGATTCATGTATATCTTCAGATCTTGATTAACGGTCAATTGCTCAACATTTATGATTTTACCATCAATGAGATCTTGGATGATGTTTTTCAACTTCATGCAGTTGGCGGTTGTGTGTCCCTTGAGTTTATGATAATCACAAAGGATATTTTCATTGTACCATGGTGGCTTCACCTAGGGTTCACTGTAATTATCATGGGTGGGGACCTTGATGAGGCTCTCATTAACCAATTTTTTTTATGATGGACTCAATTGACTCCCCAAGGGTTGCGAATTTCCATTTGAGGGGATACTTGTTTCACGGAGGTGGTCCTCCTTGATTATTGAGATTATTGATTGGATTGTGGGGTGGTTGTTGGTTTATTGCATTTTCTTGCGTGTTATTTTGATTATTATTTTGTGGTTGATGATGATGCATTTGATTATTTTGCTTTGGAGAACTAATGACAACCTTGGAATCGACCACTCCATCGTTGGTGACATTCCTGTTCTTTTCCCATGTGCGAGGTTTATCATTGTAGTTGGTGGATTGGTGACAATCCTGATGTTTAGGATAGGTAGGCATGCCCCCTTGTGTTCTAAGGGCCCTTTCGATGTTGACCACTTTGGGGATCAATTGGTCACAGGTGGTGATGCATTACATCTTTAGATAAAAGGCCAAGGTCTTGTCCAAATTAGCAATGATAGTGCATACCTATTGTTCCTCTGGCATGGCCCATTTGCTCTAATTGGCCTTGGATCACCATCATTGTATGAAGGAGGCGAATGATTCCCCCTTTCCTTGTTTGAGTTCCGATAGCTCCTGTAGACTGACATCTATGGTAATGTTGAATGCATAGTTCTAGAGAAAGGCATCTTTGATTTCTTGGAATGTTCTAATTCTAGTAGGCAGATGAGAGAACCATTCCATGGAGGCACCGGCCAGGCTTCGAGGGAACAACCACATTAGATATGTGTCATTGTATGCAACTTCCATACAATGTACCTGGAACTCCCTGATGTGATCTTCAGGGTTCCCTATCCCATGATATTTGTCAAATTTGGGGATTTCGAATCCCTTCAGGAATGGTACCATTGCTAAGCTCCAGTCGAATGGATAGGGACACAAATTGTTGGGTTTCCTTGTTGTTTTTCTTGATTGAAGATCAAGCACTTTCTATGAGAGCAGTTTGATTTTTGTTGTCACATCATCTTGTGGATCAGGAGGTGGAGTGAACATATTTTGATGTGTTGGATTGACGAGCGAGATGTTTGTGGGTGTTTGTTGCAAGCTTTGCTGAGCAAGTAATGCATGTGTTTGTTGTTGAGCCAACAATGCTTGTTGTTGATCATGCTGTTGTTTTTCCAACAACGCTTGTTGTTGGCCATGTTGTTGTTGTGCCAACAATGCTTGTTGTTGGTTGTACTGTTGTTGTGCCAACAATGCTTGTTGTTGGTCATATTGTTGTTGTATTTGATAGTCTTGCAAGGCTTGCTGATACGATTCTTGTTACACTTGCAATTGTGCCTGGTACTACACTTGTGCTTGTGCTTGAAATTGGGTCTTTGCTTGGGCATGTGCTTGTTGGATTGCTTGTGCAATTTGAGCGGCCTATGCAGCTTGTCAGCTTGAGTGGCTTGTGCAGCTTGTGCGGCTTGCACAACTTGTTGTTGTTGTAGTAAGGCTTGGCTTTTGCAACCTACTGTGCCTGTTGCACTTGTTGTGCTGCCAATTGGGCTTGTGCTTGCTGAGCAACTAGTTGTGCAGCTTGTTGGTTTTGGAGCACTTTTTATTGGGCAACTTGTCGAGCAGCTTGCAACGTGATATTGAATAAATTTTCCATGTTGTTCTTTGGTGGTGGGTTGGGAAGGGTGTGGAACGTTGTGATGAGAGGAACGATCGTGTTGATGATTGGGGTTTGAGCTATGGATGGTGTGATCGAGATGCTTGGTACTTGGGAAACCATTCCTTGGGATGTAGTGGATGTGTTGACTATTGAGGTTGCCTGGGTGGTTGCCATCTATTGTTGCGATATTGATGGAAAGACAGGTGGGTTTGATAGGGTGCTCTGATTTGATTGATTGATGGCAGGAAGAGGAGAAAATCCCAACCCAAGGGGTGATGTGGATGCAAGTAGTAGGGGTGGAAATGGTGGAAAGACGGGTGGTGCAATCCCTTGAAGGGATGATGATGGATCCAAGATTCCTCCTACTCCAAACAAGTCACCTTCTCCTTGTGAGATTAGGAGAGAGGTTTGCATATCTAGAGGGTAGATTGGTGTTGCATGATAAGAGGTTGGATTGGTGGAATCATGGAATGTGAGAGGGACATACAAATGTAATGGATTTACTAGGACAGATTGATCTGGTGTGGTATTTGTGTTCAACCCCCGATTGTTTATAAGGGGATGTTTTTGGAGTTCTTGAAGCATTGCACTTCCCTCATTAACAATTAGCAGGGCAGAAGCAATGATGTTATGATCTGCAAGATGTATTGAGTGACGCTTTGAAGTGGAAGTGTGGATGAGATTGAGGGCATGATCCCAAGAGATATTTCCACAATAGTGCTTACATCATAGTCAGAAGGGAGTTTATCCCCTTCTTTTGCTAACTCAAGCATGTATTGGGAGGGATATAGCCTCATCATAGCATTGACAGTTCGATGATTCTCAGGGTTTCACACCATCTCTAGGATTTCTTCTTGTGTCATCTCATTGTTAGTGATGTCCTCTACATGACCATCTTCTGGAGGATCTTGCGATGATAGAGGAAAGTTTCTTGGGGGATTGCTTGCTCCATCGGGATTCATTTTAGGAGCTGTTTGACTTAGATCACTTGAACTTGATGTTTCTTTGTTGATTTCCATATTATTATTGTGTTGAGATCTTGTTTGCACCATAAAATAGAGATCAATTGATCTAACTTCAGGTACAAAAAGAGAAGAACTAGGATAGATTAAGGATCAAAGTGATGATGAAAATGAAAGATGGATGACACGGATGATGAAAACTCTTGAAGAACCTTGGGGAAATGCTAAACTTTAGGGCTTGATTTTATTGGATTTTGATTGAGGATAATTTGACTAAGTGTGTTAAGTCAAACAAAGTGATTTTGAACTTGTAAACTCTAGGAAGCTGTGTTATCCTAGAGAAAACTCATGCACAAGAAGATAATTTGGCTAGGTGTCTTAAGCCAAACAAGATAATGAACTCCTAGACCCCAAGATGTTGGATTTTTATCAAGAGGTAAAATTGTCCACAAGGATTGATAATTTGACTAAGTGTGTTAAGTCAAACAAGATGATTTTGATTTTGCCTAAAATTTTAGCATGATGATGCTTTCAAAGTTCCCAAGAGTTTGTTGGTGAGGTGATTTTTGATTTTGATGTTTGAGAGACGGGTGTGAGTGATGATTTTGATCCTAGACTTGACCTAGATAAAACTCCTTCTTACAAGACCTTGGTTTTGAAGAACATGCCATACTTCCTATGTGAGAAAAGAAAACCTTTGAACAAGATTGGGATTTTGCTGATAATAAAACTCATACAAGTTAGGGTTATTCCTTGAGGATTTCTTGTAAAAGTTGTAAACCAACCTTTCTCTTACCTCATGAAGCCTTGAAAGACGTTCTTCATGGTCCTTTGGACTAAGCTTTTTGAATTTGGGCTTGCGGATTTTGATTTTGCGGGAAATCATTTGAGAGAACACATCTGTGGGGTCAATTGTCTTTATCTTTTCTTAATGAATTCCTTTTACCACAAACAATTTCTTGATTTAAAATTTCAAACCAAATGTCTATGTCTCAATCCCTTTTCATTCCACAAGGTCCATTATATGAAAATCAAGGTTTTGAGAACATAGTTTCCTAGGTTGACTTTAAAGAGAGAAAATTGTGATTAAGTCCAAGTACTTAGAAGCCTCTAAGGATAAAATCACTAGAGAAAGAAAGAGCACTTGAATTCGTCAAAGGTATTTGCTTCCTCTAAAGGGTTTGAAATTTTCAAGATCTTGTGAATGTTTGTTTTCAAATGTTTTCGATCAAAGCAATGTGTTTTCGATTCCAAGAACATGTACAACCCTAGGATGAAGAGACAATATTTGTTGGGATCCCACTTGGATAAATCCAGCTGCACATATTCAGTGCAGATGATTAGATGCTTAACCACACAAGCTCCTCCTTATAATGCACTCGCTTTTCGGGTCAACCAAGCATCAATACCCATGAATCTCCCATGGCATACTTTTCATCTCTACAATAGAATCACATGTATACGTGGGGCGGCTTCAAAGGACATGACCTTTTGCACCAATAAATAGTTAAGGATTTTGGCCTTTGCTAAATAAGGGTTTTAATGCAGGAATTCCATTCGTGGGGGACTATCCATGTGGTGAGAGACTATTGCTACCCTTCTCGTTAGAATAATCCTCATGATTCTTGAACTTTCATCGAGAATCCACACTTATATACCTATTGGAAGTCACTTGTCCTTAGCGTGTTCCCGATTGGGTCGTTCCCTTGGGTGATTATTTTTTCCCACAAGGCAGACCCTCTAAGATAAACAAAAGCGAGCAAACATATCTCGTAGTTCAATCGATCTTCATTGAAAAACAAAGAGAGAACACTCACAATATGCCACACTCACACTCATAAGATTGATTCAATTTTTTAAGACCCAAATGAAATTTGAAGGAAATTACTTACACAATTTAAGATCACCACCAAGACTTTTGATTCTCAAGATCGCCATAAAGCACAAGAGAAGCACACACATCTTTCTAGTGATATTACCTTGGGTAAGTAATTAAAAGACAAGAAAACACTTGTTCATTTTAATCCTCCAAAATGATAGTGGATTCTTTTTAAGCACGAAAGGAAATATGAAATTTGTCTTGTTCAATTGTTAATCCTTAAGCCAAATCTAGTGAGTTTGTCCTAAAGTTCACTTTAACCCTTTGTTTGCAAAATTGAAAACTTTGTGGTGTTCTTTTTAAAGCCCAAAGGAAATTTAGTGTTTCCAAAAAGCATGAAGGTAACATTTCTTTTTTGAAAGAGAGATTATGATTTCTCTAAAAATGTTGAACAAACACTAAAGTGTTCAAAAACACTTGGTATAATGTGGGCATGATGCCATAATGCAACCTTCAACTTCATTTTCCTCCTTGTCCTAACCTACAAAATTGATTAAAAACCAGGAAACACAGAGACAACAAACATGTTAGAAGTTCAAAAAGTCCAAAATCAAAAGGCACATGTCAAAATAAACTAATTTTCACTTTTTTACTCTAACTCATTGATGTCGTTAGCGGGTGCGACGGAGTTTAGAAACTCCAGGGGCGCAATATAGCGCCACTAATTTCTGATAGCGACGCTCTACAGTGAAACAAAGACTGCAATTGTGGCTCTCTTTGTGCAGTGACAATTTGAAATTTGAAAAGACGACAGTTGAGTTTGGAAATTCGAATTTTTCAGGTAGGAAGAGCTTAGCAACGGAGTTTAGAACTTCAAGCGGTCCAATATTGCGCCGCTTGACAGTCAACAGTTGAGTTTTCTGGAACCTGCAAAAAAACACAAAATTTCTTGAAAAAACGTGATTAAAACTTGAGATTTTCCCTCCTAACGCCAAAATATGAACCCCAATCCTATACCTGCACAAACATGGAAAACAAGCACATTATTAGATTGAAATGCAAGTATGAACAAGGATTCCCCATGAAATCCATCTACAATACTCAAAATAGGAAATCAAATGAAGAACAAAATAGGAAACTAAGTTAAATCATATTCAATTAATGCAAACACTTAATCCCATGGGGGAATTGGTGCCAATTATGTGTATAAATTGACCCTTTCCCAACTCCTTTGTAAGATTTGATGATTTGATGGAAATTGATCCACTTCATTGATGAAGAACTAGATGATTCTTTGAGAAAACCTACAATAACCTAGCTATGGTGATGGAAAATGCTCAAGAAATAGATGAAATTGCTCTAATATGAAGATAATAATTTTGCTCTCAAATTGTGGATGAAGATTGAGGAGAAGAGCCTCTTATTTATATATTTCAAAATTGGAAGAATGAGCAAGATTGAGCAATGTGGAGTCATTCAACATCCAATGACTAAGTGCCACTTGCCAGAATGTGAATGGAGGAAATTTGAGCACATTTTGGTGATTGTGCACAATAAATGATATTAGGTGGAAATTCAAATTTGTGAAATGGCATGTAAGAGGGAAAAAGAATGAATTAAATGCCACTTGGCTCAATGCACAAAGACATGTAAGAGGAATGAATGTCTTGTTGGATGTACAAATCCACTTGGAGGGATTTTCAAACTTGGAAGAATATTCCCCTTTTTATTCAATGTTGAGAGAAATTAGGTATTTAATAAATCAAAATAAATGATTTATTGTGCAAGTTGCATTCTCTAGAGGATGTGACATGGATTAGGATTAAATTAATCGAAGGTTAATTAATTTAATGAGAGATTATGGGATGTGACAATTTTGACTTAAATTTATGAGTTGATTTAAATCAAAATTGAGAAGAAAGGTTTAATTAAATAAATGATTTGATCTATTTAACTAAAAGGGATAATGTTAGATTAAATTAAATAAAGTTTAATTTATTCAATTTAATAAGAAGACTTTAGAGATTTAATTTAAATAAGATGAATTATTTAAATAAACAGAGACTTAGGGTTAATTAAATTAAATTGATTAATTTAATCAACAAGGAAGAATGATTTAATCAGATAAATAATGATTTATTTAATTAAGAGATGAAAAGTGATGATAAGCTAAGAAGGTGATTTGGGATGAAATGATGTTAGTAGTTAGGATCAAGTGTGTCAGTCAATTTTCCATGTCTAAACTTCCCATAAGGGAGCTATTTTTTTATTGTTTCCATAACTAGGGCATACAATGTCCATTTTTTGAAAATGAATAGGCTGATGAAAAATTTGGTTTCAAGCTCTATGTAGCCATTTTCTTATTTTTCCATAATTTTCACCAAGTTCTTATTATTTCAATCTAAAGTTAGATTTTGTACTTTATTTATTCTTTTAAAAAATTACAAAAAGGTCCAAAAAAATTTCTTCAATGAGGTGGTTATCTACTTACATTATGAGAGGTATATTGTTGTTTCTCTTTCTATTTTCTATAATATATATATATATATTTAAAGTAAAAGTGGCAAAGCCACTATAATTTATTATATTTAAATAAAATGTTACAAAACATGGTTCAGACAAGCATACTGGCAAGAAAGAACCAAGAAGAAAACCTTCGGTTGTAGCTTGATTAGTTACAAAATATTCTTACAAAATCATCTTAATAATGGGGACCCATAACATAGATTTTACAAATTCATTGAAGCAAGAAGAGATCCCACCCAAAATTACAACCATCCAAGATTCTTGAACAATACAAAACACACCATAGACCAAGTGCAAGAACCAACGCACTGAAAAGTAGATAATGCAGACAAATTCACAACCCGCACTTAGCAAAAAGTCTTGAAATAGCCAAAACATGGCCCGTTCAAGCAAGATAGCACCATGATCAGTGCAAGTACACCATAACCAGTCCACGTACTAGCACAATAAAGCAACCGACTGTGTACTAAACGATAGGCGCACAAAAAACCTCAAGCCTTGCTCTTTGCCAAAGAGGCCATATCTGCCAGTGGAGCAAAGTAGGGCTCATAAAACAGGTTGTTCATTGCATGTTTAAAGAGGAATTGAATCGCTTGAAAAAGACACCACAAGTTATTTGCCAAACAACAACCTAGAGTTGGCCTAAGGGCCTGAAGACGAGCTCTAAACATAGTAGAGTGCCTAGAAGTCAAATATTTAACCAAAACACATACGAGAGACTATAAGGAATGAGAGGAGAGAAGATGAACCCTGTAGATAGGGTGATCCCACAATAGTGGTTTACATTTTTTGGTAAAACTGGACACTAAAATATTTTTTTCTAACTAAATCTTCACTTTCGGGCACCTATAGTGGCTAAACTGTGAGGAATTTGAAGATGATGCAAACTAGGGATTTTTGAAATTTTGTCTGTAGATTATAAATATATTTTTTTCAAAAATTTTGGAATCAGATTGCACTTCTTTTTCCATCTCCTTCGAAAACTCATTTTTTTCAGAAAACAACATTTTTAAGGAGTGAGGCTCACCATATACAACATAATTTTTTTTCCATGAAGGATAAAATTCTAATTCTTTTAAATTTAGATTTGCAACTCCGATATCTAGTGCTTCCAATTGGTCTCATAGTTTTTTATTGAATATTTTTTCCTTAATCAAGTTTCGAAGTCAAACCAATCATAATTCGGACATAAGCGGATCATATACAACGTAGCTTTTTTTCTATATATCAAAATTCATTTTTGTTTTTGTTGGATCAAGGACTTCAATATCTAGTGCACTCATATTTTTAAATTGTTTTTTTGATAATATGCTATTTTTCCATATGTGCAAAATAAAGAACTTGATTTTAGGTAAAAAACCAATGTTTAATAAAACTAAAAAACCAAATACATGATAAAACCAAAACATATTAAAATTATATTCGTTGGATAACTCATTCTGAGGACTACCATCATCCACTTGGGTCTGTGAATTCTCCTCCATTTTCATCCTCAACCCGAGCTTCGAAGGGGAATAATTTATAGATTTTTGGTGCCAAAGGGGGAGAAGAGGGGAAAAGGGGGGTTCACTACCCCCTTTGACCCATTCGAGTGAAGGGGGATTCGCTCGATGGGGGGTTTGATCGAACCCCCCTTTTCCCCTATGTTTAAAAAAAAATGCGTCATTTTATGGTTCGAGCAAACCCATCATGGAAAAGGGGGTTCGCTCAAACTAGAGATTCAAGCAAACCCTTTTATGGGTTCGTGCAAACTCCCTAGTTCAAATGAACCCCTCAAAACTCAAATTTTTGATTGTGTGATCATTTTTTACAATTTTGCTTCCTCAACAAAATTGTAAACCTCTATTATGGGTTTACCCAGACAATTCCTCCAAATGGGTAAGTGCCACCCCACAAATCATATTTTTCTAGTGTAGCTTCTAAGACAAACATTGGGAAGACATATCAATAGCCAGATCGACATCAAAAAATAACCATATAATGAAGGCGTCAAGGAGACCATCGGTGGACGTCATGAAGACCATCCCAGCTCATCTGTGAATAGCTATCGTGGAGACTAGCCAATAATACCAAGTCATCTTTTGTGAATGCTCACATGAATTAAATGTCACAAGGACGTCAAACAGACCATCCCAAGCATGATCCCAACCAATGCCATATTGACCAATGGACGTCATGGTGACTATCCCAAGCCTGAAACCAAGCAATGACATACAGACCAATGGACGTCGTGGTGACCATCCCAATTATATGCAAACAAGCAGGCCATTTGGGATTTGAATATGTCATGGGGACCATCCATAAACAGTGACAAACAACACTAATGAGGACATCGAGGAGATCATCCAAGAACCCAAAAGATCAATAGATGTCATGGTGATCGTCTCAAATATAATGTAGCACTATGGACGTCAAGGTGACCATCCACATACAAAAGAAACCATATTCTAAAATCAACCAAAAGGCCCAGAAGGCAGTATAAAGAGCATCAAAGACCACATTTGGCTTGTCAAAGAGATCATACCAAGACCAAATGAGGACAACAACAAATACACTTAACACCTTCAGCCAGCCAACAACCAACAAGCATTAGCACAAGAATCTGGATAGTTCATCATAAGAAAAAATGGTGTAAGGAAGAGAAAAATCAATTGCCACATTGGCAAGTTTATCTGCCACAAAGTTGCATTCCTTGAAGCAATGTTGAAATTGATATGCCTCAATTTTTCCTAGTAGTCGTAATGCATGATTTAGAAAATAATTTAGATGGCAGGAACCTAGTTCTTTTTTATGAGGGCATCAATTACCACTTGAGAATCACCCTCAATTCTATGAAAGAGACTTGGCAGTTTATTGCCAGTTCAAGCCCCAATATTAAGGCAGATAATTCTGCAACATTGTTTGTGCCTTCTACCAATGCTTTACAGGCAGCTTTAATGACCAAACCATCACTATCTGTCAACAAAACCCCCACACCAGAAGAGCCAAGGTTGCCTCGTGAGGCACCATCAAAATTTAGTTTGATCCAACTCCTATTCAGAGGAGACCATCTTGTTGTCTTCCTTGGATTAATGGACTTATCAATTTGAAGAGATCCTTTGTTCGAGGGGGCCTTAATCAAGGGCCAAATTTTCAGTAGTAGGTCATCCCATGAAGTAAAAACCATGTGACAAGATTGCGTCTTCAAGACATGAGCCATCACCAATTCCAAAATGAATGATTCAATTTTTTGCATAATTTGTTTAACTAATGTGGCCTTCTGTCGAAAGATTATGGTGTTCCTTCAATCCATATTGACCATATAAGAATGGAGGGGCTGAGATTCCAAATACACGCAAAAAGTGAGCCTTTGTATAGAGATGGCCAACTTTGGAAATGTTTTAGGAGGGAGCACTGTAGCGGTCCAAACCAACTAAGCTTATTCTGGAGCCACAACCAACATGCTTGAGCATATTCACAAGATAGCAAAAGGTGGTCAGAGGAATCAAAAGATTTTCCACAGAGAACATAAGGAAAAAGAGGGGTAATCCCTAGGCAATCTAACCTAATTCATGTTAGAATTCTATCCTTCAAGGCTAGCTAGGAGAAAGTGTCTGCTTTAGGTAATATTATCGGTCCCCAACATAGATGATGAGGCCAATCAACATCAAGGTCCTTCTCAACCAAAAATTTATACCCCTCTTTAACTGAATAGGCACCAGAATATGACTTGGTCCAAATGATTTCATCCTCACATTCTGAGTACAAAATTTGTCTCTTCTCAAGTTCTTTATGGAGATCAGCCTTGAGTTGGGCTGAAACATGCAGGAAGTCAAAAGATCTCCATTTGACTATGGGTGGGAAGCAAGTTAGGTTAACAATTAGATAATTTGCTACCTTATTACCCCATAAACTCTTTAAGACCATCAGGATCACTCCCTAGTTTTGAATAGATCGTAGGGGATGATGGACATTCCAAGCATCTTCCCAAAATAGAGCTTTTTTCCCATTGTGAACTACCCAAGAGAGATGTGGGAGGATTAAATTCTTGCAAGACATGATGAAATTCCAAGTCTTGGATCCAGATGGGGGTTTCTAACTGTAAAAGTGTGCTCTTTGTCCATAGTATCTAAGTACTTGTACCTCATGATCTAACACCATTTGGCGTCTGGATCCTTGTAGATGCACCATACTAACTTGGTGCCAAGTGCCTTATTTTGAAGAACCACGTCTCTTAGTCTAGCACCCCCCATAGTCTTTGGCAAACAAACCTTGTCCCAAGAAACTAATGGGATTTTCTTCTTTCAAATTCTCAACCCACAAAAAATCCCTAAACACATTTTGCAGTGCATCATACTTTCCTTTTAGAATCTTGAGTACAAACATCAAGTAGATTGGTAAGACTTGAAGCACAGTCTTAATCATAGTTAATTTTCCCGCCAGAGATAACCACTTTGATTTCCAGGATGTAATTCTACTGGATGCAGATGATATGATCTTATCCCAATACTCGTGTTTCTCTCTTCCTGAAAAGAAAGGAACCCTTAAATATCTACAAGGTAGGGATTCCAATTTGAAACCCCAAAATCTCATAAGCCTTCCTTGGACCACATGAGAAACATTAAATAAAAAGATCTTGGATTTCTCCTTGTTAACAAACTTCCCTAATAGGGTGGAATATGCATAACCTTTGCTTCTGATATAGTTGCCTGCCCAAGTAAAAGAGTATCATCTACAAAAAGGGAGTGGGTGGCAGACCATGGCACGTGTCTCAATCTTATTCCTTTCCAAATTTTTTTTGAGGTTGTCCAAGAGATAACATGACTTAAGCCCTCCATCATAAGGATAAAAAGAAAGGGGGGGAGAGGATCCCCTTTCCTCACCCCCTGCATGGAATTAAAATGTCCACAAGGTGAGCCATTTACTAATATCGAGAAGCTTGCCCCAAAAATGCATGAGAAGATCCATTTGCACCACTTCCTTGAAAAACCAAATCTTTCCAAAACTTTCAACAAAAACTGCCAATTAACTCTATCATAAGCCTTGAGCATATCAAGCTTCAAAATCATGGCAGAAGTGCTTTCCTTTGTAATAGAGTGCATAACTTCATGCACAAAAAGTGCACCATGTGCAGTCTCCTTTCCAAGGACAAAACCACCCTATTCCTCAAAACTAATCAATGGAATCAAGGTAGCAAGCCTGATTGTGATTTCCTTTGTGAAAATTTTATATTGAGTGTTGCAAAGTGAAATAGGGAAAAAGTCAGCAAAAGTCACCGAGCAAGCCTCTTTTGGAATCATAGAAATAAAGGTATTAATTTCTTTAAGAACATTCCCATGCTTTCTAGATTCCTCCAAGACAAAAATAATGTCAGTGCCAATGAAGTCCTAGCACTTTTGAAAGAAAAGGGCAGTATAACCATCAGGACCTAGGGCTTTCTCTGAAGCCATTGAAAAGACCACCTTTCTGAGTTCCTCAAGAGTAAATCCACTCATAAGCATCTTTTTCTTCTCATCTATGATAAGAGTAGGAATGTACTCCAGAGAGATAGAATCCAGTGAAGGGTGGGGGGCTTGTAGGGGCAAGAAAACTTTTTAAAAATCTGGCTGCTTCTCTAGGAGTGGTGAAAGTAGTTGTCCCTTCCCCTTGGATTGAGAGATTACCATTAGCCTACCAACAAAGTTTAGTGGAGGCATGGAAGAATTTTGTGTTGAGATCTCCCACCTTCAACCATAGTTATCTTGTTTTTTGACGCCAGTATATCTCTTCCCTGCATGAGACTTCATCTAGTTCTATTTTGAGGGCCTTCTCCCTATCAAAAGACTATAGGTCCATCCCATCTCTAATGATTGAATCATATAATTCGGATAACTCTTTTTGAATTATTCTCTTCTCCTCAAAGATGTTCTTGAAATGCTCTTTATTCCATTTTTTAATCTTCTCCTTCAACCACTTTAACTTAGAAACTAATTGGTGCATTCTCGAACCCTCCATATAAGGTGTGGAAGCCCACTAGTCCTTCAATAAAAGTAAGAATTGTGCATCTCTGAACCACATAGCTTCAAACTTAAATGGCCTCAAGACCTTAGGTTTGTCCCTAAAAACTGAGAGGGAGATTGGGAAATGATCCGATCCAGGGGTGGGATGAATTAAAGAGATGAAGTCATGAGGGGATTCCAACAAATTATCTGACACCAAGAATCTATCTAACCTCTCAGAAATTTGATAGAAGTCTCGCCTCTGATTTTTCCATGTAAATAAACCATTCTTCGGAATGCAATCTAATAGCTTGTTAGACTCCACAAATGACTTAAAATCTTCCATTGCTTTTGCAGAAGGGATAATACCACCCCTTTTCTCAGACAAGTCCAAGACAACATTAAATTCTCCTCCCATGACTTTCAAGTCATTACTTGGAAGCAGAGAATAGGCCAATGACAGCTCCTCCTAGAGTCTTTTCTTCAAAGGGGAAGAACAAGGGCCATAAAGATTGAATAACCAAAAACTATTTCTAGTCAATAAGAAAGTCACCTGAACACCCATCCAATTTCCCATTAAATGAAAAGAGACAACCTCCACGCAATGAGTATCCCACAAAATAGCAAGTCCCCCAGAAGCCTCATTTGAGGGCACCATTAAATATTTCCACTTCACCCAAGCACTAAACACTTGCAACCCTTGAGAATCTGAAAACTTTGTTTCTTGTAAAAGAACTAAATCTAGCTATAAATCTTCTATCTAACACTTGATCAAGCATCATTTGTTAGGGGCATTTATGCCCCTAACATTCCATGAAAGGACCCTCATGGCTCCCGAGGGGAGACCTCATCTCCCCTCTTCTCCAGGTTGTTTTCTGGGTGACGAGATGCACTAGCAGCCTCCTTAGGCTAGGAAGTCCTCAAATTGTCACTGAAAAGAACCCTCTTAGAGGAGGATCGTAAGTTTCTTTCAATAGTGGACTGTATACCTACTGCAATTTCTACTTGAGTTTTATGCAAATTTGGTTTCCTTCCTCTAGTTTTCCCTTTCGAAGAATCAAACTTAGGTTTAATTGCTTCCAATTGGGAAATAGGCAAGGAGGACGGAACTACTTCAATATCTTCCTCACAAGCCACCTCCTCAACAATATCATTTAGGAGGTCATTCTCTTCTTTCTCCACAATCTCATTAACCATTCCCAAAAGCTAAGATTCAAAGACCCCCAAATTCTGAGGGGGAAAATCAGGCATCACCAATTTTGGAGATGCATCCTCCAACTGTGGAATTTTTGGATCTAGGGAAGTATCATGACCTTTTGAAGTTGCAACCTCCACTTGATGTAATTCCCAATCAAAAGCACTATCCTTTTCTGATGTAGCAAGATTTTTTCCGGGGAGCCCATACGGGCAAGCTAACAAGCTCATTTTTATTGTGAAAATCATGTTGTGCACCATCAAAAGAGGGAGGTAAAAAACCTTCGATGGAAAAAAACCAGGTCAGAGTCCACTTCAATATCTTTTTTAGAGTTGAGATCAGGCCTAAGAAGGAGCCTCTGATTAAAAACCCCAAACTTAGACAAAATGCACACCTCCAACAGAGTGGCATCCAACTCTTTCAAAAACACCCAAATTGTAGTAGTAGGGCTCTCCCTTTCCAAAAAACATCCAGCCCTTATGGAACTCCCCCAAAGCATTACCCATTAATCTTAGGGCATTAATATCAAAAAATTCAAAAAGAAGATTTGGTAAAATAAAGCAAGTCGATTTCTTCACCTTTGAAAAAAAGCCCTCTAAAAATTTCGTTTGCCAACAATGCAGAACAAAGAAGGAATTTCCACACCAAAAAGGCCCTTCCCTAATAATCCTATCTCTAATTTCAGAATAATTGAATAAAATAATGAAGGAATCTTTTGATAGAAAGTATAGATCAAAAGAGAGGGTCCAATTCCCGGCTACCCACATATCTATCTCTTAAGCGAAATTTTTTGCCCCCAGACTTGACCAACAATAGCATTTTCTTCTAAATCTGAAAATCTTTTCATTAAAGATGCGTTTGTGAGGCTTACCTTAGGGGTAGGGTCTACCCACGACGCATTTTCCCTGAACCCCCCATGCTCTGGTCTGGAAGACTTGTCCACTTGGTTTGATTCATTTTTATGCACCGGCTCTCGAAGCTGACCCTGGATCTCAGTTGTACATTCCTTACCCATGGTCGGCGGTGGCTTGTTCGAACTAGGGTTTCCCGGATCGGGGAAATTAATTTCGTCAGTGCTCTCGATTTCCCTCATAAGGTCGACCATCATATTGATTTGATTATTGTATGGTCGTCGATCTCGAGCCCTACCACCATTGGCAGATCTAGCAGGAGGTTGCTCTTTGCGCGGATAGCTCAGACCATTCCTATAGGGACCATTCCTACAAGCTCTGCCCTATTGAGGGCGGTTGTTATAACGATACTGAGGTCTGGTTTGAGTCTCACTCTGAGGCCTATCCCGATATCCACGTCTACTTTGATTCCCGCTCTGAGGCTTGTCCTGATATCCACCATTAGGGTTTTGGTTTTGATTCCCGTTCTAAGGCCTGTCATGATAATCACCATTAGGGTTTCGTAGTTGATTTTTTCATCGATTTTGGTTGATTTTTTATATTATTGATCTAGGGAAAATAAATAAACATATCAAACTTGGATTTGAATAATTGTAGCATAGAAAATTGCATACCCTCACAATTTTATGTTGTGTTTTGAACTTGCTTGAGCGTACCCTCACAATTTCACTTTGTGTTTTGAACCCACTCCAACATCCACTCCCATAACATGTTCTAGGTTCATTTGAGCTTGAACCTTGGCATATTTTCCCTTCACTAATATTTATTTAGATTTTGTACTACAATGTCATTATTTTCTCTATTTTGGAAAAAAATGTCAAACTTGATATAGTTTCCTCAATATGTGAGCATGATGCACATATGTTTGTATGATGTGCTAGCGTTTTAGATGTTTTCAAGTTTCAAATGCTGGTTTCCTTCTCAGCTTTCTATTAATATTGTAAAAAAAAATTAGCAACTAAAATACTCCATCTCATGTACCTAACCAAGAAAAATTTGCATTCCCTCTTGGAAAAACACTCTTTTAATTCTCATGGTTCTCATCAAGAATCCTTGTTGAAATTATTATTGAAGGTTGAAGGACTCCATTTTTTTGTAGTCTCATGTTGATAGAAGCTCGCATAGGACTTGTCAACTTGCACAACCTTCAAATCCTCAAGGAGATCTCTATTTATTATAATATTGTTCTCATTTTCTTCAGTAATATCGCTTTATGACTATTGGTATGCACAATTTGTCAATTTTAAATTTTATAGAAAAACTATGACTTGCATAAGGAACCTGTGGCAAAAATGTTTACAATAGTTGGAGAGTTCACTATTGAATTAATGATCTTCCTCTAAATTTGAGAGGGGAAACTCCATTGTATGATAGATTTAATTTTTTTGGGGTATTCTTTTAACCCAAAAGTGGGAAAGGAAAAACAACTCAAGGGAAAAAAATGGACTAAATAATTTTATGAATATATGGAGATAAATTCAAAGGTTTCTCATGGATACAATTTCAGAATGAAAGTGCAACTAGGGTTTATAAAGTAGAAAAAAATTGATAACAAAGTTCTAGAATTCATGAACAAACCCCTAAAACACATATTAGAGAAGCCTATCTCACATATTATAAATTTACATAAAGATACATGCTATTTTATAGAAATGAATCATAATGTAGCTGCTATGTCAACATAAGAAGAAACACCTCTAATATATTTATAACCAACACACAGACCAACAAATGTAAATTTATTTATTGACACCAAAATTGCATAGCTCAAAGACTCTTTTCCTCCTATATACAACACATCAAGTCATTTTTTGAAAAACTGGAATTACTCTTTCCTTTACATTAATAGGGGCATAGTTAACATTGGTCACTAGCAATTGGTTTTTTTAACTAGTCATAACAAAATATAGTTATATTTTAAAAAATATTTCAAGAATCATGTTCCCTTATATAACCTTTTGAAGTCTAACTGAAACAACAATTTATAATATTAAGGGAAAATATCAAGCTAAGTATCAAGCTTTGGTGGAACTATAGCTCCTTCAATTTCCTTTGTCTTTGCATGGAGAAGATCCTACTATTGAAGATTGTTACAATTGAGAAGAAATCTAATATTTGTAGGTACAAAACATTTTAATAGTTGGGCAATATGTTCATGCTTTGATATAATGACATTATTTTTTTGAATTTTTCAAAGAAAATTATTTTTCCAAATGCCTTCTAATTTATTTTGAAACATTGGGAGATGAGAATTGAATTTACTAAGAGTAGTGAAAATATTATCAAGATTCTTCATAGATCCCACATCAAATACCTATTTCTCAAAATAGAAAATTGCAATCATGGTCTCGAAATCTTCTTGATAGTGGCAACATCAATAACCCAAGAGTCTTCTTTTGTTTGAATATTTGAATTGATAGACATATAACCATTTTAAATATCTACTTTGAGCTAATCATAGTATTTAAATAAAAAATTTGTTCCAACACATTATATTTAATGGCCAATGTTCTCCATTCAATGCTCTTCAACTATAGATTAAAAAAAATTGCATTAGCATTTGAAAATATCTTTTCAATGAATAATATACCAATGTTGTTTTAGCCATCTCTTTTATATTTTTTTCAACTTTGATCCACATGCATTCTTTCATTTTATGTTTTGTGATCTCTTCTTAAGATTCTCCTTCCCTAATATCGATTTTATTGTATATTTTCTTAGCCTCTTAAATAAAAATTGATCCATCTACTATAATTTGCTTAACCCAATCCTCCATTATCTTTCCATAAGATTGGTATTCAAAAAAAATTCAATGACACTTTTATTAATACTATTTTTATGATCAAAAGAAGTGGCTACCACATTGAAAGGCTAAGATGAGATGTCAATGATAGTTTTTATTTGTGTAAACATATTTCCTGTACCTAGGGACTTAGGAGACTTATTCAAATTTTTTGATTAAGGGGGAAAAGTAGGTTTTGAATGGACCCAAAACCATTGACATTGGGTTTTGAATGAACCCAAAAACAATAAAAAACAGGTTTTAATGGGGACCCGAAACCCACACAAAGAGACCAAGCCACAATAGAGTAAAGCACAAACAACCAACAACTACCTAGAAGTAGATTATGAAATATTAGTGTGAAAGCTTAAATCTACATCAAAAGAAAGGTTTTAATCGGAACCTTGAACCCAAAGAGACCAAGAATTACAAAGGAAATTGAACCCAAGAACAACCTGAGATGGCCAGGAAACCATTAGCCTGAATCAACTAGACTACAACACACCACTTGCCAGCACCAACCCACAACAAACAACTAGAGACAGCTAGATAACCATCAGCCTAAACTAGCTAGACAAGAACACAACACTTGTCAGCATCATCCAATGAAGCCAAACTCCCCACCTTAATAGGAGAGTTAAGAATCGGAGAGAAACACTGAATATTCTTAGCAAAAACACAACACTAGTCAACTTGTAGAACCAACCCAACCTCCACCTCAATAGGAAGGGGCTCCCCTCTATAGGAGAGGATGAAGTGAGACCCAAAACCACATAAAATAGAACTTTCCACCCAATCCACAACCCACTGCTCTACCTCAATAGAAGAGGATTCCACCTCCAAAGAAGCAGTCTCAATCTCCAAAGAAGACCATAGCTAAAAAAACCAAAGGGAAGCAACTACACCCATAGTAAAGAGCACCAAAACATCCTTTGGAAAAGTAGAAAATTGGAGCAGAGAGGGAAAAATAGAGCACTCCTCCACGAGAAGCACAACCCCAACCTGGAAAAAAAACTTTAGGACCCAAAATGGGGGATCATAAAACAAAGAAGAACCAACTAGTAGTCTGAAAGAGAACCACCCAACTGATCCAAAGAAACCCAAGATAAAGCAACCCAAATGAGCCACAACCACAAAAGAAGAAACTCAACACTCAGAGCAAACACATCCCCAAGATGAAAATTGAATAAAAGGACCCAAGCGGGGAGGATCAAAGAAAACATCAAAAACAACTGGCAACCCAAGAGAACCTTGGCAACCACCGTGACCAGCAACCACTTCAGGTTTCCAAGAAACATAAACAACAAAAAGATAATGGGTCCTAAAAAAAGAGGCATAAGGAAAGGAAAGACTCCAAGCAGAGAGAGTAAAGAGCCGACAAGACAATGAATAACAACCTCCAACCCTACATGCCAATTAGGGTCTAAAAAATGCCAAAATCTGTCTACAAAAAACTCCACTAGAGGCAAACCAACAACATCAACCCCAAGCAACAAAAGAACCCACACATAGGCATAGAAAGAAACTAACACCAAAGAAGAGGCAAAGGGACCTGGAAGAAGAAGGCAAGGAAAGCCTCCAAGTAGAGAGAGTAGACAATTGATGAGACAATGAATAGCAACCTCCAAACCTACATGCCAGTCAGGGTCTAAAACATGCCAAGAACTGTCCACAAACAACTCCACCAGAGTCAAACAAACGACCTCAACCCCCAACAACCAAAGCACCCACACATAGGCAAAAAAACCTTAGAAAGGCCAGAGAGAGCCAAGAAATCCTACAAGTGGAGAAAGATGAGAGGAGGCACAACAAGAAAAAAACACTTCCAACCCTACATGCTAGTTGGGGTTTGAGATAAGGCCACTAATCCCTCCAACAAACCCTCAACAAGAACACCTAGTACCACACCCAGTGCCACACAAGCATAAATAGAAAACCACAGGTCGAAGATCAACCTTTGCCTAACACATAGCCTGACCAACATGGAAGAATGTAGGCAACACCAACGCCAAAACTACAGGGAATGAGACCCACCAAGGAAAAAAATCCACGAGCAACAAAATGGATCATGTAGAAGACACCGGGTTGCAACAAAACCAACATCGTCTCCCTCTTCATCTTCATCATCCCCATCTCCTTCCTCACCCTCGTCCTCCTCTGAATTCAAACACTACCCATCGTGCATACTCCTACCCAGCATCGTCCCAAATCTAGCTACTTATTCAAATTTTAAGTTTACTTAGGATATAAGATTCTTTCTAGAAGTCTTAGTTGACTTTTCTAGAACTTATCTTTCTAGCTTGTATGCTTGATTCATAGCTAGTTAGGTTGTTAGTTGCAACATGTCATAGGATTAAGACACATGTCACAATCATGTTCAATCCTATTCCTCACCTTGCCTATAAGAAAGGTCATTGTACTCATATGTAACATACTTCATACCTCATCATCATTTTGATAGGTATTAATATCAAGCAAGCTCATATTCTTGCATACCCTCTTGTATAAGTTTTCCATTGGTTTTTCAGGTGGTCTTGGGTATAGAGCTAATCTTCAACTCTTACAGTTTTGAGATAAGAGCCTATAGTTTTAACCTACTACTTGAGTTGATCATTAGTACAATTTTTTTTTCATATCTTTCTACCAATTTAGTGGATGGGACTTGGAAGAACTATTGATGTCCCCTTCATGTGATGATGGACTGAAATCAACCTTGGTAATGCTAAAATTTGTTTTTATTTCTTCATCCATGCTCTTTTCTATGGTGGGCTTGGATACTTCTACAAACAAATCTTTTGATGTAGGATCTACTATTAATCTCAAAGTATTTTTACCATTCTTGGGAATTTGATATTTTTTGAGTAAATTTGTAATTGAGTCAAATTTGGGTATAGCTAGTTGTCACCTTTCTTTTCATCAACAAATATTTTTACAACCAAGAGGAAGAAGGACTAGATAAAGATTCCATAATTCTTGAGGTAGGTGGAGGAGGCATCATAAGTGAAGAGATAACATTAACTAGAGATATTCCATTTGGTGAAGAGGGAGGAATGGTATTTAGTGGATTGGTAGGTCATTTTGAGGACCATGAAGAAGAAGAAATTGAGGATGCATGGGATGGACTTGAGAAGGAGATGAAGGAATATCTATTGAATCCTCTTCTTCCTCTTCACTTATAATTTATTTTTCTTAAATTTTGTATTCCCCTTGCATAATCCTTATGGATTTCCCTTCTTTGAAGGGTCTTCATCATCCCCCCATATTGATCAATATTCTAAAAACAACTTGAGGAGGAGGAACTAGAAGAAGATGAATTTTTTTTCATTTCTTTTTTTTTTCTTTGCAATGATTTTTATTGATGGTTTTTTTGTTGAACATAATGTTGTGTTGAGAGGGGGGGTGAATCAGCATAAATTAAAACTTAATCTTTTCATTTATAGATTAACAACACATCATATAAACTAAAGAGAGCAAGAGAGAACACATGCATTAGACAAAGACATCGGTATTTTTATGTGGAAAACCCAATGAGGGAAAAACCATGATGAGGATTAACTCACAATATATGTAGGTCACTGCTAACAAGAACTACAATATTTTTAAGGCTCATTTCTGATGGAATTTAAAAATAAGATGTACAACCTTAGAGCAAGATATAAAAGGACCTGATGAGACTCACTATCTCAGAGTAGGATACAAGAGATTATAATAAAAATAGGAACTTGAATTGTTATGGAAGAAGCATCTGACTTATGTTGATGTTGTAGTCTATTTTTCACATAATCAGATAATTACATAGATTTCACACACTTAATTTTCAATATTCCACTCAACAAATCTTCAACATGCACACGTCATTTCATAAATGATTTTTCCTTTTGTAAATATCCTCCATAATAACATAAAACTTCAATTAAGTCGGCTCCAAGATAACCATTGATGAAATAATTGACATTGCATAGGTTGGCTTCAAAACACATCCAAAATAAAATTGATTTAGTTGTGGATAATCATACACTATGTTGGGGCTTGAATACATCACAACATATTCTCCAAAGCAAGATTAATTGAGCATGATCAACTGTAGATGAAGGAAACAAGGCATGTTGCCCAAAATAGTATCAATATCATCAACACTATTACTATTCTACTTTACACCACTAGGGAGGAACCAAAACTAATGTGTAGATCAAGATGCAAGCATTGTAGTTTACACACAATATCTCCTCAACCTTCCCTTGAAGAAACTGATAATTATATGTTGGTTCAAGAGGAGAAAATTGAATACATAGAAACATAGCATTTTGAACAGAATGTAACATATTGTTATTCAAAAAATGATCTTGTGGTTCAACACCAAAAAACTTGAAGCTTCTCAATAGTGTACACTTGATATTATTGACCATGTCTACAAAAATGCAAGGCCAATACTTTACTTCCAGAGGAATACAAAGCATTCCATTAGGCTTTCATCATTACATCCATCAAGGTACATACTAGAACATTGTTACTTGTAACACACACTATAGAAGGTGTGATGACTTGATTTCTTGGATATGGAACCTTCATAGCTTAAACGACATATTATTTGAACCACAAGACTAAATATTGCTCAGTAGAAGGATGCGGGCCAAAAAACCATGGCTCTGCCTTAGAGTCTATATGTGAATGCTTTAGTGAAAATTTTGCACCTTATTTCTATGTGTGGTACATCAAAATAAAATTATATCAAATTAGAAATATTGTGGACTCATCAAGACATGTGCATCATCCTCTGGATCACACCTAGTTACCATACTAAAAAATATTATCCCTTATACAACTCTATAGACTTGCATGAAATGATATCACATCATAACAACTATCTTTGGAGCTTGTTCATACTTCAACATATACATTAGACATCAATGACATCAATGACACCCTATATTGGGTTGACATCAATGATGATACCTATTTTCAACAATATCCCCCTTTGTAATTGATGGAAGCACACATGCTTCTCTCCCCATTTGACATCAAGGGAAAAGGGCATGATATATTCTATTTATAACATCTAAAAACTGTAAGAGATCCCCCTTACTATACACTCCCCTTGAGATGGAGATGCCCTGATACTATATATCTTCAATAAAAAACCAAAAAGATACAAGTATCCACACAACTATACATAGTCAAAATTGTCTTATTTACTCTTTTGCAACTTCTTTGAAAGGTAGAATATTCTTGTGAGTTACCTTTAGTTGTTCCAAAGTTGTAATCCAATCTATTTTTGCTTAGGTGAGAATATGATTTTGACATTCAAATTTTATACACAATTCCTTAGCCTCATTTATTTTTCTAGGAGTTCTTATTTTTTGGCCCACTCACACTACTTTGAACAACAAATCAAACAATAATGCAAGCCACACTTTGAATCCTTCTCTTAGAAAATTGGATTGTTTCTTTAAATATTCTCTCTGGTCCATAATCAATGTCAATTATACATGAATATTTTTAATTTGTACCCTGGTGGATCCATCCATATCTCTTGATAAATCATATGTTTCAATCAATTGTGTAATTTGTGACTCAATAGAGTCAATCTAACTTTTGATATCTTTGGTGGAGCTTGCCATTTCAAGAAAAAATGGTAAAGGGCCCAACAACTTCATTCACACTAAACCACAAATTTTAAGGGAAAGTGTATTCCCTAACACTTCTAGGGTTTTCACCTAGAAGGAGAGAGTTCCTTCCACACCTAAAATCTAGGGTTCATTTAAGATTAGGGGTTTGTTATGTGATATGTGTGTTAAATAGAATGTGTTTAAATGCTGAAAAGTAATGAAAGAAATTAACTATTGAATGTAAACTATTGAAATACAAAGTGCAAGAGACCTAGAAATGAACTATGAAATGCAAGTGAACTATGATACAAATGAAAGAGGAGAATGAGGTGCACCTGAAGGTTGAAGAGGGATGAGATGGAGGTCTGGAATCCTAAAAAAATTGTTGCAAAAGTTGACTAGGACACTTGTGCCAATCTGGGTGACTTAGTACCAAATCTGGAAAAACTGCCCAAAAGCATGTTTCTACCAAATGGGTGTCTGAATATGCAAAAATCACTGAAAGGAATGTCTAGTGGGACTAATTCACCATTAGTGGTGACTTAGTCCACTTTTGTATTTCTAGAAATTTGAAAAGGGAAACATAAGCCCTCATTCTACACTTCGGTTTTTCATAGGTGTCCGCTTCTGAAACTTTGATTTCCAGACCTGAAAGTGACTTTTAGTGGATTTTTGAACTTTGCAAGCAAGGGGAAGTATTAAAAAAATCTTCAAAGCCTTCAATGTACTTGAATCTATAAACACACAAAGAGAGAGAGAGAGATGTTGGATGTTAGGGCATGTGGGTTTGCCTTGGTCAAACCCTTTTTAGGTAACTAAACCAAAATGAAGAGATAATGTAATGAAGTATAAACATGAAATAATGGAGTTAGTACCTTGCCATAATGATTGATCTTGAATGTCTACAAAAATAGAGGAAGATTCATCCCTTAAATGCTTGGGAGAGATTTCTTGATGATTTAGAATGCTCAAACCCTAGCTTGCTTGAGAAGAGTGAGAGATGAGTGATTGAGAAGATTGAGTGAGTGAATAGAATATAATTGAATTGTTAGGGTTCAAAATGAGGGGAAAAACCTTTATTTATACATGGTGTGCCCTAATTTCCCAAAAATACCTCATCATAGGCTGACCTTAGGGTTTAGGAGACAATATCCCACAAGAATTTTGAATTAAATTTGATTTTTATGCCAAATGGGACTAAGTTGCCCAAGGTGGCGACTTAGTCCAATTGGACAAATTTGAGTGGATGTCAAGAATTTAGATGTGTTTATTATTGCTTATCAAGATTGTCTTCTAAAACACACTTAAGCAAGACCTATAAGTTCATTAAGGGGTCATTTTATCATAATAAAGGGTCAATTTATTGATGAAAAGCCTAGGAAAGTGAGAGAGTTTGTTACAACTCTTTACAACACTTTAAAATAAGGCTTGTTAAGGGGTAAAAAGAGGCTTTTTAGGTGAATTATGATGAAAGGGTCCTAGAAAAGTGGGAAAATGTGTTACAACACTTTTACAGGACACCATAGAATTCTTATTGATTTGTAAGGGTCCGAGACCTAATGTGAATGTGTTGGCCAAATTACAACATTAAATCCAAGCAAAACTAGGCCAAAAACCACAAGAAAAGGCCCAAATGAGTGAAAAGTGTCAAGGCTACACTTTTTTGTGACACATTTAGCCCCCACTTTAGTGAGAGGATGAACTTGCTTCAAACTCACACTAATATAGTCAAGTGGTGCAAATGCAGATGGTGAAGAATGAGAAAGATGAAGGAGGTGGTCAAGCCCTCAAGATTCAAGATCCCAAGTCAAATTGACATAAGTGCAAGAGGACACATTCAAGGGTTAATGATTTGCAGCAAAACAAGATACGTGATCATGCAATGAAAAGAACTAGAAGGAAGAGAAGAAGGAAAGTAAAAAGGTAGATCAAGCTTCAACCATTTGTCCAACTATTTGTGGATCAGATCTAGGTTGTTTGTCCAAAAAAGAAGTGTACTCACTCTGGGGTGACGAAAATTTTGGTTGTCCGCCAGGTGAGAAGGCCCAAAAGGTGAGAGACATACATTCATAGCTGGTATGCACTAACACATGAAGGTGGATATGGGGAAATTCGTGCCACTAGTTGGGCTTCTTGCTCGAACCATACCAAAGTTATACCTCTTGATAACATTGATAAGTCACCACAAAAGAAAATGAATTTTATAAATGATGGTGTAAGGAATGTTCAGAGGGGTTTTGCTTAGTTCGTGCAAGGTCTCATCTTAAGGAACATCATGTGTAATGTCTCCAAGAGAGGAAAAGTGCAAATGGTCTCATCTTGTTTGTAAGAGAGGACAAGTGCAATGTCTCATCCTGAGCAACATTGTACCTAATATTTCCAAGAGAGGGAATCACAAGAAAAAAAAAATCGAACAATGAGATGTGAGTGTCGATGTATCCTCCCACTTTAAAGTGGTTGCTAACACCATTACTATGAGCAATTTCTTTAATGTAGAAGAAGAAGACATGAGAGATTGTTTGGAAAGCCCTATGCCAAGTCATATGTTTCCAATAACCTACGTCATGAGAAAGGTAGTATGCCACATGCAAGTCAACTTAAGACATGTCATCCACATCCCAAGCTTTCTCTTATATGTTCATGAAAGGTTAACAACTAGTAAAAAAAGACAACGGAAAGTGACATATGAGGACAAGGCTTCTTAATCGCTTTCCCCCACTTAGTGCAGGACAAGGGTGAGCCGAAAGGATTGAGGAAATGTAAGGTAGAGTGAAAATCACTATTGATTAGAGGAATTAGGTGCCCCCACATAAGGGAGAATACCAAACTTCTTAAGATGTTGGATTTTACTACTCAAGGCCTTACACTCATTAGTAGAATGACCATGAACTATGTGATAGGTGCAAAAGGAATTCTTGTAATATAATTTATTTCGAGTTTTTGGAGGAAGGGAGATCAAGTGATGTTGGAGGAGTCTCGACAAGATACCCTCTTGATTGAGAGGTAGAAGGTGTTCCTTTATTGTGTGACAAAGAAGTGTCGTTCTTAGTATAAGATGTCATATCTACACAAGATGCTATAGATTATGGGATTTTGGATGCTCCCTTAGAGGAGTGTGTAAAATCCAAACCATTAGTGTTTTGCGAGATGACATTGAAATTAGGCGAAGAGTTCTTTTTGTGTTGCATTACGTGCAAAGGATCACTTTCTAAGGTTGGTTTAGAAGGATGGTTTGAGATAGTGTTGGTTTGAGGTGAAGGCTTGGTGATTTCAATTAAAGGACAATAACCAAGACCATAATGTGTTGTTTGCATGCTAAGCTCAATAGAGTTGTGGATACCTTGTTCATTAGCACCACATCCTTTTCCACTATAGCCAAGTTGTTTCATGAGATCATAACCTTTTCCATAAAGATTATTCAACACATTTGGATTGGGCGTTTGTTCATTGATGACTTCTTTGTCTAAAGTAGTTGAGGTGGATGCTTGCAAAGAATCGACTGAGTCTTGTGGTGACAAGATTGCAGTTCCCTTTTTAGATTCTTTGTGTATGATCTTGGATTCTCCTAGTAAAGGAGGTGTGAAGTCTAAGGAACCCGAATCATCTTCTAAGAGCTTCGTGATTCACTCAATATTTTTCTTTATTTGTTTGTTGTGTGGGTTCCACTTGTGTGGATGATGTTAAGGTGTTTAAATGATTTGGTTCATGTTTATGAATGTTCAAAAAACTATTAGGTTTAGGGTTAGCTTCAAGTGTGTACACTTTGTTGTTGTAGATGTTGTAGACACATTTTTCTATATCATGCTTCGTCTCAACATAATTAAAATATTTAATTATGTCCTATAGTCCAATGTAAACTATTAATTACAAAATTCTTAATTATTTAATTAATTCATGTCTTTTATTCCTCCTGACTATTTAAATAAATAAATTACATTTATTATTTAAATACGTCGCTAAATGATTATGTCACTCTATAATTAAATAAATTCCTAAATTTATTTAATTAGTCCATTACTTATTCTTGATTATTTAAATAAATAAACTTTATTTATTTATTTAATACATCATTAATTATTTATGTTTGCTCATAATTAAATAAATTCCTATTATTTATTTAATTATTATCCTCTCCAACTTTCTTTATCATTTATTTAAAATTACCCACTTTCTAATTTTCCTCCACAATTAAATAATTTTAATTATCTAATTGTCTTATTGATTTTCTTTCTAAATTTAACTAAAAGCATTTTATTTAAATTGAAAACTTCCCTCTTTCTAAGTAAATAATTTTTTAAATTATTATTATTTACTATCACATGAATTCACCATTTTGGAATTAATTTAAAATATTAATTTCAAAATAGCATTTCTCTCCACAAAGTAAGTTATTTCTAAAATGACTTGATTTTCTATCTCATCCTTTTTCTACTTGCTAATTCTCATCTCACTGTCACAACTATTCTCATGCCTTAATTTAATTTCTTAAATTAAATCTTGTCCACTCAATTTGAATTTCATCCTTGAGTTGCCCTAACCCTAATTAAGGGGTTGTTATTTTGAATCTTGACCACAGATTCTAGGGCACTTATTAATCTTAAATCTCATCTGTCCATAAAAAATTGAATTTTCTATAAAATTCCAATTTTGTCTTCATCTCTTAATCTCTCTTAATATCCCTTAATCTTTTGAATCACTTCTTCTTCTTCTTCTCTTCTTTCTCCTTTGGCTAACATTGTCTTTTGCAGATTTTTGTAGTGCACTTAGAACTTATCTTTCTACTTGCACTCCATTGAAATTCCTTCAACATTTGCTAGGTCATGTCATGAACTTAGTTTGCTCACACAAAAGTTGAGGGCATCCATCATATTGTAGTAAATAGAGAGGGGCTATGGAGGTTAATCATGGAGGCCTTGAGGAGCTTTGGTGATATGGCTTCGTGTTATTTTTATTTCCTCCTTTGTGTTTCATAGTATGCTAGGTTTGTTTGTTTGTTTTAATAAAGCTAACTTAAAACAATTACCCTATGTTACATTGGTGAACCCGGCAAGTTTCTTTAACACGTTTTTTGTAGGTGTTTTGTATGGCTTTCATTTTTATTTTTTTACAAGTACAGGTACGAAACACCACATTTGAGAGGCCGTGCAATGCAAACGCTCTGTTGCGCTGCATTTGACTTCTCTTGCAACACATTTTCTTTGTCGTGCCGCATCTGATAGTCCCCGTGATGCATCTAACCTATTGCACTGCATTTGCCAGCCTCCGAACTGCAAACGTTGTATCAAGCTGCATATGACCTATTGCAATGCAACTAATTGGTAAAAAGAAAAAAGTGTTTCTATTTTTTTTTTCGGATTTCGTCAATTTTTTTTTATGATTCCAGATTAAACATTTTGGGCTACTAATCTATTTCTTGTAGCGTGTGTCAAGCTAGAGTCTAACCCAATCTGCTTGATTGTTCTTTCATTTCATTTCATAACTTACTTAATTGTTTCTTTCATTTCATTTCACAGCTTGCATTTCACTCATGGGATAAAATAAACAAACATGCAAGTGCATAAGGCTAAAAATAATAGCACATTTTGTTTTATATGGGTTTAAAATTAACTCTTAGTTAGAAAATACTATAAACGGTTAAAATAAACCCCTTTTGTTTGCAAAACACTACAAACGGATAAAATGAACACCATGTATTTTCTGTTTGTACACATTTGTTTTTGGGTTTAAAATGAATACCATGCGAGTGTGAGTTAGCATATTCATCTGCTCTCTCTTTGTTTCTAAACAAAGATTGATTGAACTATGAATATGTTGACTCATTTTTGTTAAGCCTTAGATCTTGGGCCTACTTTGGTGGGAACAAGTACTCACCCCAAAGTGACTCAAACCGGGAACGCGCTAAAGCCAAGCAACGCCCAACCGGTATATAAATTTGAATGTTAAGGAAAGCTTAGCATTACAGAACTTCTTGTGGACTATTAATTGACTCCCCAAGTACCCTTGTGGTGCATCAAAACCTGTAGAGCGTAACCTTTGCAGACTAGGATGATAATGCCTCTTGTGTGGCCTTTTGAATGGGTGCCCGAAATAAATCCTTTGTTTTAGAAAACCACAAACCTTCTATTCTTTGGTGCAACAACTGCCGTTGCCAAGGCACTCACACCTACATATTTCTTAGTAGAAATGATCAATTTTCCATGGGAGTTTCATGGAGGTTGGAAGCTTGCTTGCCCCAAGAAGTGAGTGCGTTGTAAGGGGGAGCTCGTGGGGCCAAGCTTCTGAATTCATTCGCTAAGGATATGCGGTTCGTGGGATCCACAAGAATACTGTCCATGCAGCCCTAGGATTTTTGTCAATATGTGGTTGATTTTCATTTTTTACAACATCCTGTGTTTTCCAACTGCTTTCTTAAACAAATGAACTATAAACTCACCAAAATCTGAAACAACTTTTCCAAACTGAAATAAATCTTTGCAATCGGCCTAAAATTTTATCAAATCACTTCCTGCAATACATTCGTCATCCTGAACTGCAATGGTCTATTCTTGAGCTGTATCTGCTCTATCAAGCTACAATCGTTCTTTATAACGCTGCAATCGGCTATCATTTGGCATATTTGATTGATCAAATGCCGCATCCGACATATTGAACTGCAATTGACCATTCCTGAGCCACATATGCTTTGTTGAGTCGCCATCACCATCTGAAATGCCGCAATTGCTTGTCATATGCCGCATTTGCTTTACTAAACGTTGCAATTATTTTGTCGTGCCGCATTTTCCATTATGAACAAAACCCTCTAAATCCTACAATGCATTTGCCATATTGCAATGCATTTGTCAGAATCTGAGACGGATCTAACTACTATACAATGCATTTTCCTTATTGCAATGCAATTGCTTCTTGGAACGATGCATTTTCTTGTCAACTAAAAAAATTTATTGCTGTTAGAAACTCGAGGCCAAACATTTTGCAAGCAGATTTTCTTGACATTTTTTTCCAGCAACATCTGTCCAAAACCAAAACCAACAGTTTTCCAAGTCATCCATCTTTGCATTTAAAAAAAAAAAATTCATTTAGCTTGCAATCCATCATCATCCTCATAGGCAAAGTCTTAAGTCCTCAATTTTTTTGCACACCTTTGGGATAGGAAAACTTTCCATACTTTGTCAAACCTTTGTCTCAAAAATATGTTGTCATTAGACCAAGTCAAAAACAAATCAATCCTAAGTCATTGTCCTTTGGTGAGCTACTTCCAACCCATAAGTCTAGTGTGGAAATCTCACCTTGTCATTTTGTCATCTTTTCCTTCAAACCGGTCCTTTGACAATCCAAATTGAGACATTGGCCAAACTTTGAATGGTTAGAAAAACCTTTCCTAAAAATCATTTGACATAGGACACTCATTTTAATCTTCATTACCAATTTTCATTTGACATTCCTTTTTGTCCTCATTATCACTTTGCATAGCCTTAGTCTCATTCCATCCACCATCATGTCTTCAAGTCACTATGACATGCTTGCTAATTGAATTGAATGCCAATTCAATAGTAATGGTCAAGCACAACTTGCTAGGGACTTCAAAACACTATACCTCCAATCCAAGTCCAAATTTACAACCCCTAGCCCTCCATCCATCTATCCATCTTACCAAAAATCCATGAGTCCTAGTCCTCTATCCATCTACTATCAAGAGTCCCCTAACACCATCCATGGCACTAAGCCCCAACAAACTTCCATTTGTCATACCCACCCTAACTTTGACAAGGAAAATCATCCATCCATCAATCTAGTCCAAGCCTCAACATCATATTCTAGTCCTCCATTCACATCATATCCTAATCCTCCATCCACATCATATCCTAGTCCTCCACCCATGTCATATCCTAGTCCTTCATTCACGTCATATACTAGTCCTCCATCCATGTCATATCCTTGTCAGGAATTCATGTCCTATCCTAGCCCATCATCCCTCAACCAAGTCCAAACCTCCATGTCATATCCTAGTCCACCATAGACCAATCCATTCCAAGACACTCCATTTTGTAATGAAAACATATCTAGTCATGGTCTCCAAAGTTCCATCTTCTTACCTACACTTAAAGATACATGTCAAGAGGCAAGTCCAAAGAACAACATTATAACATCACCGTCATGTCAAGATCAAGGTAGTCCATTGGACCCCATCTTTATGTCCATACAAGAAGTCCTCCTAGACAACCATGCCATTCAAGATGAACCTATCCTTGGTCAAGACCCTATTTTTTATCATATCATTCCAAATGAGGCCATCTTTGATCAAGACACTACTTTTGAAGAAGTCCTAAATGATCCACTCCTTGACCTCTATGTCATTCATGATGAAACAATTGAAGATGATTCCATCCAAACTTCAAGTATTGACACTTCCAAAAATGAGACACTCACCTCCATGGGACACATATATGACCTACCACTAGAACAAGAGTCTTCTAGCATGGACATATTTGCAAATGATCAAGCTATAGCTGAATTCAGTGGGCTCTATGACAATGAGCATGAAGACGGTTTTGACATAGACTTGGAAACACCAACAAAATCACAGGAGTCCAACATTTCACCAAATCAAACCAAAGATATTAATCACAAATCTGTCCAACATGTCAGTGAAGCTACAACATCCTATAAATTAGGATCATCTATCTTTTTTAGAGAATGATTTCTTACAGATGAGAATATTTCAAGCATTAATTTCCATAATAAGGATGGGTTAGCATCTTGCTTCCAAAATAACAAGTACCCCATTGCAAACAAAATTTTTTAGAACATGAATTATCAGGGAAAAGGATTAGGCCTATACGAGCAAGGAATTTTGGAACCCATACAAGTTCAAGCACATTACGGACATCAAGATCTCGACTATTCATCAGTTGGAAAATCTAATGATGTTAGTGGTCCCTCCTTGATATTGGGGGAAACTTTA
Organism: Sequoiadendron giganteum; assembly: GCA_007115665.2. Taxonomy (NCBI): domain Eukaryota; kingdom Viridiplantae; phylum Streptophyta; class Pinopsida; order Cupressales; family Cupressaceae; genus Sequoiadendron; species Sequoiadendron giganteum. The sequence continues at coordinate 585,461,568 of CM021106.1, read as the reverse complement.
TCTAATACAAACATCAAAATAGGTGACATGAGTAGTCCTTGTGATAATATTGTTGCTAACACCCCCTTCCTCCACACCCCTAACCATCATTCTATCATGAATAAGCCTTCCATTTGGAACCAACAAAAGTCTTACAAATACAAAATCCAAAATCACATTTCAAAGGCCATGGAATCAATCAACAATACAAGTGGACAAATGAAGCTTAAATGGATCCCAAAATAAAATGGATCAAGTCAAGAAAAGAATGAATCAGGCAAAGAAAGTATGCCAAATCCAAAAGTCAATAAAAATGTGGAGCCATAGAATAAGAGGACTCCCACATATAATACATGTCCACCTCCATCAAACTGGTCATTAAGAAAGACATATAAAAATGTTGGTTCCAAAATCCATCTTAACCCGACACCTAAAGTTTGGAGAATAAAAACCAATACATCCAACCAACCTGCCCATGTCCACCATCATCTGTCATAATCCTACATCCTCCTTAAAGTCCAAACATCCCATGTCACAAATCCATCACATCTTGGCAACAACTCTTTATCATAAGGACTCTCATGGCACTCTATTGCGATGTGCATATTCTGATAAGGCCAACTCTAGTATCAGCAAGGATCAAAATGACATCGATCAACTATATGCAAGTGATATCATCTTGATAAGGCAACTAATTTAGAAAGGTCATTATTGGCATATCACGGCACCGGTCTCTACATCGGCACTGTCAAAGGCTTTAGCACAGTCAGTGGTCATCTAAAGCATCAAGGTTATCCAACAAAATGCAAAAACAATTTTTTTTTGCAAAAAATCAAAAAAATAGTCACCTTGATGAAAAGCTGGCAAACAGGCATCTTGGTGCCACCAAAAAAATAAAAATATCCAAAAAATAGTAAAGAGAAAATTTTCATCCAAACGGTGAAAACCTAGCAAGCAGGCGCTTTGGATAAGTACCATGATGAAAACCTAGCAAACAAGTGTCATGTGTAAAATAAATCATCTATGTGGACCATTTCACTTGGGGGCAAGTTGTCTCATCTCCCATTCCATTCACATGACATGTTCATCCATCCATCTAAACCCTATCACTTTTTGTCCATTTTCCCCCCAACTTTGATCTTGATAAGGACTATAGTACAAACATAAATCATGCTTTGGGAAAACTCTTGACATGTCTATCTTTTGGTCATACCTTATTCATTGAATATCATGTCATTACCTTCATAGCGTCCTTTTCACTATGCGACATCATCCTTGGAGACCATATGATAATTCTCCTAGTCCAAGCCATCTACATCCCCTATATTTTACCAAAGCCATCCATTGTTTCTTTTATACCTATCACCCATCCTAATCTCCCTTGTCAATGGTCTATAGATCCCTCATCATCCCACCTAGTCCTCGCCAAGTCATTCCAAATGCAACAATATAGAAAACTTGGTGCATCATCCAAAACATTCCTTGACTTTGTCCTTGGCCCTACTGCAGACTTTTATACTCTTGTCATATCATTGGCATCTTCACGTTGTTTCGCGATGTGTCCTTCCCATGTCAAACAACGTTGTCATTGTCATCGTCACCTGTCAATCAATCGGTATTCAGCTTGACTATCAACAAAATCATGGTTTTCCTTGGATTCATGTGCGTCGACATCATTCACATGCATTTGTCACTTTTTTTTTCCTAAAACATAAAAAATTAATAAAGTTCTTGCAAAAAGTCTTGAAAAAATTCCTAAAAATCATATAAAGTCCTAAAAAAAAGACCTAAAAATTGAAAAATGTCCTGAAGAAAACCCAAAAACATTCAAATAAATGTCAAAATCTCAAAAACATAGTCAAAGTCAATCATTATCTTGTTAAGTCTATCGAGTCAGTCAGTCTTTGTCATTTTTGTGAACTACATTGTCTCTGTGCATTTGCTACATAGGCAAGATTCATCTTTGAATCCCCGAGACATTAGGTCAGTCCTTTTAGGTTTGTCAAAATAAAATCATAAGTCAAACATGGTCGCATTAGTCAAATAAGTCAAACATTGTCGTAAAGCACACCAACAGTTGTCAAAACATCAAACAAGTCATGCATCAACAAGACAACATAGTCCAATTGATCATACAGTCAAAATCAGTCAGCTTGCCAAAACATTAGTCAAAATGTCAATCTCGTCACTTTTTGGTCCTCTTCAAGATGTGTCCTTCTTGGATTTGGACCTTGTCAACATGTCATTTTCCTTCTTCAGGATGTGTCCTTCTTGACCATAGGCCCCGTCAAACCGTCAAAACTGTCAACCTATCAAACAATTAATCTTCGGCAAACAAACATTGGCAATACAACTAAATGGTTGTTAATTTTTTGCTATTTTGTCTTATCTTTGCATTGACTTGTCTTTTGGTCAGTTTACTAGCTACCTCGAGGATGTCCCATGAAGGATTTAGAGGTGCGATGATGTCTCATGACCTATTTTGTTTTCTTTGATTGCTATCTATGGATTGTCTTGACAATAAGACTAGGGAAAATTGGCCTCTAGTATGAGTTAGGGCATTCCTTGTCTGCAATTGTCTGTTTTGCACATGGATGACCTTGCACACCTTGGTCTATGTCATACCTTGGTGTTTGATGTCCAATTGTGTCATTTTTACCACCCAATGATGATTCAAGCAACACCTATTAGTACCTTGGCAAATATTGAAGGATTCTAACATGCATTTCTTTTTCCACATTAACTTGCATCTCCTTCCCCATATCAAAATCCATGTCTTCTATCCTAACATTCATCTTTTTTCTCTCTAACATTTCTTCTAGTCTGCATCATTATCATCCTTATCTATTTTTCCTACATACTTTTGTCTTTCATCTTCTAGTCTTTCTCATCCATTTCGAGAGCCCACTCGTGTCCTCTGAACCCAACTGTCATCTCGAGGGGGCATCCCACAACCCTCATCATTCTTCCTCATCCTATTTTTCACTGTGGCATATTTTTGACTTGTTTTCTTTGCCACAATGCGACAAGCTGCATTATGACAAAGAGGGGCAAATGTAGACACATAAAAATGGCCTAGACCCGCAAACCACATTTTTCTATATCATGCTTCATCTCAACATAATTAAAATATTTAATTATGTCCTATAGTCCAATGTAAACTATTAATTAAATAATTCTTAATTATTTAATTAATTCATGTCTTTTATTCCTCCTGACTATTTAAATAAATAAATTATATTTATTATTTATACACGCCGCTAAATGATTATGTCACTCTATAATTAAATAAATTCCTAAATTTATTTAATTAGTCCATTACTTCCTCTTGATTATTTAAATAAATGAACTTTATCTATTTATTTAATACATCATTAATTATTTATGTTTGCTCACAATTAAATAAATTCCTATTATTTATTTAATTATTATCCTCTCCAACTTTCTTTATCATTTATTTAAAATTACCCACTTTCTAATTTTCCTCCACAATTAAATAATTTTAATTATCTAATTGTCTTATTGATTTTTTTTTCTAAATTTAAATAAAAGCATTTTATTTAAATTGGCAACTTCCCTCTTTCTAAGTAAATAATTTCAAATTATTATTATTTACTATCACATGAATTCACCATTTTGGAATTAATTTAAAATATTAATTTCAAAATAACATTTCTCTCCACAAAGTAAGTTATTTCTAAAATGACTTGATTTTCTATCTCATCCTTTTTCTACTTGCTAATTCTCATCTCACTATCACAACTATTCTCATTCCTTGATTTAATTTCTTAAATTAAATCTTGTCCACTCAGTTTGAATTTCATCCTTGAGTTGTCCTAACCCTAATTAAGGGGTTGTTATTTTGAATCTTGACCACAGATTCTAGGGCACTTATTAATCTTAAATCTCATATGTCCATACAAAATTGCATTTTCTATAAAATGCCAATTTTTTCTTCACCTCTTAATCTTTCTTAATATCTCTTAATTTCTACACTTCTTCTTCTTTGTATTGCATTCTTGCAAGTTTATTAAAATCCTTCAACACTTGCTTAGGTCTAGTCAATACTATAGAGTTTTCTCATCACAATCTAAGGGCACACTCATCATCACAGCAAGCTAGAAGGTGCAATGGAAGTCAACCATGGAGGAGAGAAGATTGGGTGAGATCGCTTCATGCTTTTTTTTCTTATTATCTCCTATACATTTCATTGTTTGATTGGATTTATTTAATATTGCATGCATGTGTTACTAACAAATCTATCTTGCAAAAAATCCATAATTACAAATTGATCAAGATCAACTGCAAATGAAGGAAACAAGTCATGTCGGCCCAAATAGTATTAATACCGTCAACACTATCACTATTCAGTTTTACACCACCGAGGAGGAACTAAAACCAACATGCATATCAATATTTAAGATTATAATTTATGCATAATATCTCCTCAAAATTCAAAAGAAATTGATCATAATATGATAGTGCAAGAGGATAAAGCTACTGAATACATAGGAACAAAGCATTATAGACAAACTATAACACACTATTATTGAAAAACCGATCTTCCAAAATACCAAAACAACTGAAGCTTCTCAGTAGTGTACATTTGACATTATTGAACATGTCTATAAAACTACAAGGCCAATACTTTACTTCTAGAGGAATGTGGAGCATTCTATTAGGATTTCATCATTACATTCCTTTATCAAGGTACAAACTAGAACACTCTTACTTGTAACACGAATTGTAGAAGGTGTGATGACTTGATTTCTTGGATATGGAAAATTCATAGTTTGAACAATATATAATCTAAAATGCAAGACTAAATATTTCTCAATGAAAGGATGCGAACTAGAAAACCACGGCTCTTCCTTAGATTCTATATTGTAAATGCTTTAATAAAACTTCTACACCTTATTTCTATGTGTGATACATCAGAATAAAATGATACCAATGTAGACATGTTGTAGACTCATCAAGACATGTGTATCATCCTCCACATAACACCTAGTTACCATACTTAACATTATTCTTCCTTATATAGCTTTGTAGACTTGCACCTACTAATATCACATCATAACAACTATCTTTGGAGCTTGTACATGCTTCAACATATATAGTGGACATCAATGACATAAATGACACCCCATATTGGTTTGACATCAATGACAACACCCATTTGCAACATTTTTCAATGGTCCCCTTCCATGTTTTTCTTTCTTATCCACTCTTCTAATATTTGTAAAATATGATCCATCCTTTTATTGATATTTTCCACTTCTTTACTTGACTAGTTTATTGGTGGGAGTGGTTGTGACTGGATCTTCTCAAAGTACACTAGATCAACTAAATCTAACACATATTCTTTAATTCATTGAATGTCCCAATCAATCTTGAAATCAATAATCTATTAAAGAGTAATCCTTGTCCAATCCCTCTTTCAAAATTCATAAGATTTTTCACAATATTCCAAAAAATCCTCTATTTCAATATTATGATGATATCAAGGCCCAAGATACAAATTATTCTTAACATAATTCTTACTACAAATGGGAATCTCATGCTATGAAAATACAATATAAATTTCACCAACAAATTCTTAACATGTTTAAGAATTCAAATCCATTTGTTGGTCTATCTTAAAATAGTAAATGTGAAATATGTTTAATTCCATATAAATATAAGTCCTTCCCTCCTTTTTAACTCTAGAAACTTAATATCTTTCAAGAATCCTAAAGGAAATTAAGACAATATCAAGAGAATAATAAGCATAAGATTAGTGACACAATTACAGTCAATCAAATTTTGCAACACATTAACACATTCATATTCATTCATTGTAAGATGTTCTTTATTTATAATTATTATTATTATGTGGATTATAAATTGTAGGATATCCAAAAATTCCCCTACTTCTCCTTGTGTGTGATGAGCAAAGTGACTTCAATCCAACAAGGGTTTCAGATCTTAGTGGTAAGTTCCATTTGTGTTCATTATCATTCACATTTATTGTTTTTCCTTTGTTTCCCCAAGAGCATGCACTCTTTATCATTTATTATCATATTCATTATGGAGGTGGAAACACCAAAATGATATTTGACCAAGACAATCCCCTATATGGAATAATCCTTCTCCCTCTGTCTATTTTCTCGGTTACAGGTCTGAAGTTGATTGAAGTGGATTTCAAATCTCAAGGCTTCAAAACCCTATTTCATGCATTCATACATTACTTGTCAAAAAATTTGGACAAGTTGATTATTTGCAAACTATTGGACTTCAGAACTCAATCTCAGTTACCAAAAACCTATAGATACTATTCCACCTATACTAGCTCTGAAACCCTCAAATTTGACACTTTTGGACTAGAGCGCTCAATGCCCCTATCCTACCATTCCAACTCTAGATTTGAATGGTAGGTTATTCCCTATCTGCACTCTTTAGATCTATCTTTTATTTATATTTTTTTCTTCTATACTTTCTAGATTATGTAACAGTTTATCACTTTGACCTTAAATCACTTAGCTCAGTACATTCTCTTACCAACCCTTACATAATCAACATAAAATGGATCAAGATCCTAACTAGAATTGATTATATTTCCTTTTAGGATAGTAGACAAATAGTGTCTTGGTTGATTTTGTGTCCCTAATGTTTTAAAGGTGAAATAATTGATTTAGGTTAGGAAATTTGGCCTAGATCCCCTTTCACCAATCTTATATTTTTGGTGAACCCAATTCATCCTACAATTATAATTCTTCTGATTTATAAGCACATATTATATAATCTAATCAACACATTAGGTTATTTGAATGCGCATATTTTACTTGATTAAGGAATTAGATTCATTGAATATCTTATTTTCATATGCAAAAATTGTATGTTTACTTTGAAAATCAAATAATTTCAAGGTTTGCTCTCTTTTATTGTTGAAAAACATAAACCTAAAACACCTTCTTCTGACATTTCATAACTATATCCATCTTGCAATCACTTTCTTATACTTTCTTCTATCATCTTCTTCCTAGGAACACTAATGTGTCTTGAAACTTGTATTTGCTTTATGAGTTTCATGACCTATTGTTATATATCCAACACTCACTCTTATGAGATGAAGTTATAGACTTATGGTTTCTTGTGCTTTAACTAGCTTTGATCTTGAGCCTAAATTTATTAAATATTTTACTCAAGGCACTATTGTTGGTAACATGAGAATAATGATGTGTGGTGTACTCATTGATGGAAACCCATTATAGAAGTGATGGTTTATTAATTTATATATAGTCAGGAGCAGACCAAGATAATTTAAAAAATTGGCTAAGTGTTTGACTGAGACAATGATGTAACAGAGCAACAAGTTTGTGGTCTGCATTGCTCTGTGTTGGAATATATTGTCATACAATTTTGAGCTGATAATGGTACATGTTGAAGGAGTCTATATTCAAGTTTTCAGGGTTCTATGTCTTCCGCAGTAGAAGATGTTGATGACAGAGTATCGAGCTAAGTACAGACATAAATACTAGTGCAAAGTGCTTGTTGGAATTGTGATGAAAATCTTCCCCCTCAAGTTATTTAAGTATTAGCAATGAATTTAGTGGATTACATATTTGAGTGAAGATAATTTATAAGCTACAATATTTAATTAAAATGGATGTGAATAGCCAATGCAAAAGACAACATGTGATAATTTAACTTAAGAGATTCCAGAATAGATAGTTAACATGATAAATTGAATACACATTCATATAATTAATATATATTAATGCCAAGGTGTATAATTAATATTCTCAATATATTTTATGGTCAATGGTTTTAATACTTATCTAAATAATAACACTTGGAAAAGCCACTCTCACCCTAGGAAGATGTTAGTGGTATTGGCTCTTTCTATGGAGTAATCTGGGAGAGATGAGTGTACTTCACCACTCTACATGAGTGTTGGTTCCAATGGAACAATTCTCAACACTCATGCAATATCCAATCCCTGGCTAGGATGGTCTTGAGTGTGCTTCTATACCCCAAGTTGGACACACACATACGATGTGCCCCCTTCTCTGTCTTATCCATAACTCACCAACCACTTTCTTCTTCCTTGAATGTTCTCCATGCTTGAATTTTTTCCATGTCTCACACATATGCTTTATATAAGTCTTAAGGGGTGGTTTCCAAATCATCACACCCTTTCAAAAAGGTTGCCTCTAATAATTATTTAAATAAATAATTATTCTTCCCCTTTTAAAAAAAGTATTTATACATATTCTTTATTAATATCTCTTTTAACCAAAGGATCATAATATCCTTTATTTTTATATCTCCATTTTTAATTTTTAAAGGTTTATTTCAAAAATTTCTCTTCTCTTAGGGAAAAAGTCACATAACAATTCCCCCCTTGTAAATTAACTATTGTCCTCAGTAGCACAATATGCATCTACATCACAACTCAAAGATGCACATGATCAATAATTAAATATACTAACATTGAATACAAGAGTATTTTTCATAATAATTAGTTTATCTACATTATTTTCTCCTTTTAATTTATAAATCATTGTTTTAATATTTATTTTAAATTCAAAAGAAGAATCACTTCCCTAATCAAAATTGTTATGGAAACTATATAGATGTCTTATGAAATTTATCATGAATTTATAATTGAAAGATAATTATAATTTATGTGTTTAACCTCCTATCCTTCAACGTTACCATTATATCCACTCATATAACTCCTTCAAAGTATGATCACACAGTAATTATTATGCTTATCCAATACTATGTGGCCACTCATAATTTATGAAGGTATAAACTATAACTTCAACATACATTCCAAGATGATATTCATGCATTCTAGACTACATGAATATCCTCCTTTCATATTATATGAAAATCAATGTACAAATAGAATCTTAGTACTATCTATTAAGGAAATTGTACAAGGTTATTGGGTTGATCAAGTCCAAAACAAAGTACATTAGAGAAAAAATTCACTAAGCACCTTAAGAAAAAGAAAACAACAATAGGTTTTGACTACCCACAGGGTACTTGATAAAAATACTAGGTCCAAATTATTGATATGAATCTTCAATAACCATATTTTTTTCTTATAGGTTTGACAACATAGGAAAATTCACTAAAATGATTTATAAAAGAAGCATGTGAAATATTTAAACATCACATAACCTACTTGTATATCATAGAAAAGGTTGGAATAGATAGTCTCTCCCCTTGTAAGATTTGACATGTCCCCATGTCTAAGCCTAAGAGCCTATTTGGTTTCATATTTTATCACAACGTGGTGTTATTCTCACCAAATAATTCCAAACACTGTCAATTTTCCAAGTTTAAGATGTGAATCCAAGGGACCATGGGTTATGGACCCACAATGTAAGCTATATTGGACTTAAGTAACAAATCTAGGTGGCAATTTTTGGATAGAAATAATAGGCATAGTAAAATCACTTTCTCAAATTCATTTTTAACCAAATAAAAATTAGTATGGGTAAACGAACTTGACCATTATAAATAATATTTTGAAGACAACTTTGAAGACTAGAAATATGATTTTTTTTGAATTCAATACTTCTAAAGTGTTTTGAGATGTTGTGACGTATTAATTGGTCTAGAGCTTCATGAATTATTAAACTATTGGACTTATATGGGTGAATCATCAAGGTTGCCTTTTTTAAGGAAGTAAAAGCTAAGTTAATTTTTTTGAATTTATGACACTCTTGGTATCATACTTTGAATTGCTATGAAATAACCTACTTTGAGCATTGTAATAATTTAAGATTTTGTCAAAATATTAGTCAAAATCACTCTCAAGGGGAATATGAATTAATTATCATAATGCAAGTGCCAAAGAAAATTTATTTAATATCAATCCAAAAAATAAATCATTTTCATCATACCAAGATGGGGTAAATTTGTGTGTAAGCAAGGTAATAAGTTTGAACCTTGTTTCTTCTAGAGACCTAGTGATCTATAGTATAGTCCATGTGATTTATCAAAACCTTTATTAACTAATGTGATTGATGATCGATCAACAAAATGACATGTGGTTGGTGGCACCAAAAGGATCCCAAGTTTGACTAGCCTACATGTCCAACAAATATACATATTTGATAGATTGAATATTTAATTTTTCAAATATCAATGCAAGTTATACAACATATTCATTTAGATGCTTATTGAATAGATGGTCATAAAATCACAAGCCTTGCAACATAATCATCTAGATAGATATTTTTTGATAAAAAATAAAAAAAATTTCCAACTCAATATTTGATATACTTGAATATACATTCCCTACAATTAAATTCTATAACTTAGACCAAATGTCTTGCTTGATACCCAAACACAATACAACCCCAAAGTTATTTTTATATGATAAAGTAAAAATAATTAAATTATATGTGTATATGTATTTTAACCTTAAGTAATTGCTAATGTCTCATTTATGATTGAGATTCCTGTTGTGCCTATTGCACACATGCCTCGTTTGGAACGGGGACCCTCTCTTCCCTCTTTTTGATTGACGGGTCCTTTTTGGCTTCGCTTCATTTTGCATGTCCTTTTTGTGCCCTAATAGGTCAACTCACCCTCCAAAGTCACATATTAAATTTGGCCAAACTTGAACCCCTTTAAAATGCTAAATCTAAAGTTAGTTCGGGTTTCCCTTGTCAGAATGCCCTTCGGACGTCCGTGGCCCCTTTCTGAGTCCGAACCCTCAGGTTTCCTGTTCTGAGTTTGCTGCTCCTGGCGTCCAGTGTCCAACATCTTTCTGGACCCCAGACCCCAGATCTCGGATTTCCACGTCCGAGATTTCGCCTAAACTTCGCTGTTGTTCGCGGTCGCGGCTAGACGTCTTTCCGGCCATCGAACTTTGGGTTGCCCGCCGCCCCCTGTGAGATTTGAACTCACCAACCTTTCAGACTGCCGTACAAAGCATTAAATTGTGGTATTAAGGATAGTTTTGGCTCTAAATTCAGATTTTCTAGCTGTTATTTTCACGTGGCTGAGTGATAGAGAAATTTGCAGAGCTCCCCGCATTTGACATTCTCCACCCTCGCGCCCGAGTTCTCTTCTGGTTGTTTTTTTTCCACGTTTTCAACACCATCCTCTTCAGGATTTTGAGGTACGTTCACTGTCTGCATTCCTCGTCTTCCTTTTCATCAAATTTCGAGTTAAGATTAAGTAAAATGAAAAATGGGGTTAAAATCTAGTAGATGAGTACCCTCCCATAAAAACCCATGTTTTAATATGTGAAAAATCGATCATTTGAGGAGTTAAAATTAAAACCAGAGTTGGACCTCCCCGTCACTGTTCTTCAGAATAGGCGACCACCTTACTTGGGCCCGGACTTTCCCATGGCCGTCCGCACAAAACTTAAACTTAAACTTCAAAATTTATTCGGCCAAACTCATTCTGGATTCTAGCCTTCGGATTTCCCTTCACGGGTTTCCATTGTGCCCCCGCCATTTTACACAGCCTCCCCCGAGCGTCTTTCTGACCCTCAGATTCCGACCTTACAAAATTCATTTCAAACTTGCAAAAAAAATTGAAAATCAGCAAAGAAACGAACTGTCCTCGGGATCCGATCCTTGGAGTTCCATTCTTGGAATTCCGTGCTAACTTCGCCGTTCTGATGACCTATCTTGAGCATCCTTCTGAACCTCAGAACCTGACCACATAAAGTCCATTCAAAATTCCAACGGAGAAACCAAAATCCAAGCACCCCTCGGACCCCGACCTCTGAAATTTTGTGTCACTTTTTCCGTTTTACACGGCCATCCCGGGACATCTTTCCAAGTCCTGGACCCTGGTCACCCTTTTGCCTTGTCAAAAATCCGAACGAAGAACTAGCGGCCAAAATATATTTGGACCTCGACCCCTGGAATTCCGTTTCTAAGATTTCGTTCCACTGGCACTATTTTACATGGCCGAGCCTATTCAACTTCCCGACCTCTGGGCCCCGATCCTCTGTTTGTCGCCATGCTCCCAAAACTCCTAAAATTCATCTCCGGAGATTGCCCTCCAAAATTCCACTCTCGGATTACCGCCTGTTTTTCGCCGTTGTGAATGGCTAACCAATGATTGCTTCCTGATGATGGCAGTCCGAGCTTTGGATTCCGATGCCCGGAATTCTGTCTCCCCTGTGCTGTTTTAGGCAGCCCTCCTATAACTGATACTCGAATGCTTAATTGAGGAATCAACTGACCTCCAAATCGAAAATGAACTTCAACCCACCTGCTAAAATTAGGTCTTCTTTCACACCAACCATCATTTGAGCAAATCCAACACCGGGAAACACCTTTGGGAGTTCCATGCCTAATTTTTCCTTCCAAATGGTATTCTGCCAAGGGAACTCCAGCCATGGGAACGCAGGTCACCTGTCTTGCTTTCCAATGATTTTTTATCAAATGTTATGCGATTATCGAATATGAATAATGATTGCGGAGCTAACCTTGATGTGCAGGGACATGTCCGGGGCTATTTTTTCATATTTAATATTACTGATTCATGTCTTTTGTGCAGGATTTATGGAATCCAACACAAAAACTTATGGTGCCTCCAAGGAGAAGGGGAAAGGAATAGCCAAGGTGCCCCAGGGCAAGGAGGATAAGGATCGGATGAAGTACAAGTTTCAAGGGGTCCCCTTACAATCCAGAATCACCACTCTTTGGAGAGATGTCACGAATACCAATATCGGTTAGGTCGATGTTGATGAATTTACGTAGAGAGTCAGGGTGAATCCCAAGAAAGAAAATGTGAGGTTGATAAGGAGCAGCAAAATTGCTAAAGCTGCAGGCTTCCCACCGGCCTTGGTGGCCCTAGAATTGGTAATGGCATGCGTAGAGGCATATCAACCTGAGACATGAACTATAGTGGACCGAGATTGGAATATCCTTGCGAATATGTCCCCATCGGGTATAACGACAACTTTCCACATTCTTGCCTTTAAGAGCATGGAGACCCCCAGCATGGAAGAATGCAAGGAATTATGGGAGTAGGATCTGCTGAAATGTAAGAAACTAATCAATCATTATTGGTTGAAGGACAAGCAGGGTAGTGCTGGAAAGCTCCCTCAGAAGATTTTTTGTAGTGATTTCTTCGAGGATTACCATGACCTCGTGACCTTGCTAAGCCGAGTGATGGGTCTTCCTGCTGCAACCTTCTTCCGAGAATGAATGTTCTACTTTGTGGAGCAGATTCTCCATGGTGATGGCACTGCCCTTTATTGGGGGGAGATAATCAGTGACTGCTTCCACGAATAGTTTACAAGTGTGACGAAGACCTCCAAGTTCTATATGACATCCTACCTAGTATACTCCCTCGCAGACTGATGACACTATCATGGATTAACTGTGGTACCTAGTGAGGCATCGGGGGCAAAGCTTAAACCATATGATAAATACCCTCAATTGTAGTATCGAAACTTCAAGAAAGATTATTGCAGGGTGAATGATGCATTCATCGCTCACATCATTCAATCTCTAGGAGGCAACTTTCAGAGAAGAGTTTTCGATAGTGCCAGAGCCCTCCTCAGGCAATACGCCTTCCTATACATACAATTTCCAAGGTTCACTTACATCTGTGCCCAGGGATTCATAGAAAGACCAAACAAGCTACCTCGGTACCCCAATGACCAGATTATACTATTAGAGCTGACTTGGAAGCTACGACACATCCATAATATCTTGAGCAACAAGCATCTGGAGGGTACACCTTACCCCATTGGGATCGGCCAAGGGATGTACAAGATTCATACCTCCTAGTGTGCGGGGTACTCAGAAAGGGTGTTGGCCGAATACCACTTCCGACAATATACAGCTCGACCCCGAATGGACCCATACGGACATATCAGAAAGGCACTGAGACGTGAGTATGCCCACCTACACAACATTGAAGATTTCTAGCCTAATTGTAAAGATGATCTTGAAGTGCAGCTGCGGCACTACATGCGCATGATTTCCCTCTACGTGCGGAGAATAAACTTATGCTCGATTCCTGATCAGCTTGAAGAGGATGAGGACACGGTGCTCGATCCGGGATATGATTTCGTCACCAATTTTCCATTTCCTGCGATTGACTGGAACGAGCAAGAGCTTGATGACATCAACATACTCACTGAACCTGTTGAGATCCGAACAAAGGCATGGATCGACCAACAAGTAGCTTGATTGAAACAACAAGGAGTCGCCTTAACGTTTAAGGGACTAGAAAGTGAATTGAGTGGCTCTGATGGTGGAGTGGCTACCATTATAACTAGGGAAACATCCAAAACCCCACCATTAGTCAAAATCAAAAAGAGAAAAGAAGCCAGTGAGAAATTGCGCAAACCAAAGGTTTATGCCCGCAAGCCATCGGAGGGCGAGCCTTCCAAGAAGAAAAGAAAAACAACCGTAGGAACAGAGATGTCTATGGCACCCAAAGGTCCGCTCCTCAGGCAAGGAGGAGAGGGATCTGACCCACCGAGGTTTCCATCTGCTGCAATTTCTACTACTGTTTCCATCATCCCGCATGCTTCACTTGCCATCTTCGCTTGCTCCCCGCCTACGATGGACATCTCTGTCCACCTTGCTTCCACCTCTCCAATCATGCAGATTATTCCCATGGATTCATCCTCTACCATGACCTTGCCAGTCTCCTCTTCCTCTATGTCTCCTTCCCTTCCCTCCATTTCTGCTGTTACGATGCTTGCCCTTAGCCTCTCAGAATCCTTTGTGAAGTAGATGCAAAACGTTCCATCCAAGCTTTCAGGGATGCTTACTAATCCAATGGTTCAAGCTGCAATAGCTCAGGCTATGGCCCATGCTCCAGCTCTCCCTCCCCCTACCAAACCACCAAGAATGGAGGTGACAATGCAGATATCCAATGAACTTAAGTGACGACAGCTAGAGGCTGCAAAGGGGCCAGAAGAAGAAGAATTTGAGTACCACGAGCATCCATTGTTCGAACGCTGGGAGATAGATGAGGTGGCCTATGAGTCCTCTAGTGAGAGCAGTGAGGAGCTGGACGCTGAACTAATCAAGGAAACAAATGATCCCGAACTCAATGTAGAGTGGGGCAAGTAGCTTAAGGAGATTGAGGATTAGGAAGTCGAGGATCAGCTTGCACGTGAAGAGGAAATTGCTGCTCCAGAGACTGAAGGCATCAGGTCTCCAACTGAGGGGTGTAGCCAAGCCCTAGAACACAACGAGGAAGCATCCCTCCATGAAGATGAGCAAGAGGAGAAGTATGAAGAACATGAACACAACCAAAATGAAGAAGAAAAGGGTGCTGAAAGGGACAATCCCTCCAACGAGCAGTTGCGCATCGAGTCTTCCACTAGGCGTGAAACCCTTCAATAAGACTCTGATAAAGAGAAAGAACATGCATGAACTGAGAAGAAGGCTCTTGTTGTCAGAGCCATTGAACTTGAGAAGGAGGACAACAGGAGTCAAAGTGAACCACCCAAGGAAGAGCCCCAAATACTCGATTGGATGGAGAGGCAGTTGAAGCAAAAGAATCCCACCCCAAAGGATCTGAAGGCAAGCCTGGAAGCCATACTGGCTAGAGTGCAGATAAGCACCAAGAAAGAGAAAAAGTCAGAGATCAAATCGAAGGTGACCATGGATGCCTCAGGATCTAGGGTTGTACAAATAGCGATGCTGGTGGTTGGAGAACAAGGAATAACTTATAACATCTCCACCATCAACTTGGGAGTGGCCACAAGGGAGAAAAATGTCGACCACCTCCAGAAATCGGTCGCCACGGTGGCACATCTTATCCAGTAGGATAAGGTTTCTAAGGAGGAACTCAAAGCACAAGTGGCTGATCTAATGACCTATATTCAGCAGTGGTCATCCCCAGATGAGTAGTCCACCACATCATCAGCCCCGCCTCAGTTGCTATCTCAAGAATAGATCAATAAATTGGAGAAGAGAAGGAACTTGGATAAGACTATGAAAAACTGGTTTCGACAGGTCTTAGACATGGGAAACATAGGTATCAACTTGGCTGTCCGGACAAAAAATAAGTTCTTAGAAGTACAAAGGACCCTTGAGGGTATGAGGTAGGTCTACGAGGAGTTCCCAAGAAAGTACAGGGAAGCCTACCCGAAGATTGAGGCCGTACTCGCATTACCAAGAGAGGTTTGGGAGGAAAACCTTTCCCTCAAGGATGATGACCATTGGTTAGTGGATGTATGGAAGCGGGACTTTGACCATCAAAAAGGAAAACTAGAGCAGATTCTGGAATGGGTAGTTCCAGATATTGAATGGGCCAGGGAGACCAGAGAAGAGTGAGCTCGATACCTCAAGCTAATGACGGGGTACGAGCTACCTACTGTCGAAATTAATCTAGAAAGCATAAAGCCACACTTCTTAAAGAACATGGAAGATGGGATGTCGACTAAAATCACCACGGAATTTATGATTTTTGCTACCTGGGCCTTCGCATAGTCAAAACTTTTTAGACATAATGCTACCAAGTATGATGATGACTAGAAGAAGCTCGCCAACAACTCCCAGGAATGGAGCTACCAGATTTTGCGATCTGACATCATGGAGTTGGACAAGTTCCAGCCACTGATCTTGAGTTTCATGGAGTATGAAGCTTTGAAGAAGTGCGAAGGCAACCCTGTCATCGACGAAGAATTCCTCAAAGAATAGCTACAACAAAGGGAAAATAGCTAAGGGACAAAATTGCTACAATGCTGCCACTAGATGACAAAATAGGGAAAAGACAAGAAATGTTTTATAAATGAAATATATTTGGGGGTAGGTGAAACCCTAGTGTAAAGTGAATCTTGGCCACACAATAGAATCAAATCTTGGCCACTCATTTTGCTTTTTGAAAACTATAAATAGGGCTCTCCTCCTCTCATTTGAAGGGAGTTGAGTTGTTGTAAAGGCATGTTGCATAAATTATAATAGAAAATACAGTGATTTCCTAGTGTATTTTGGGTTTCTCTACATGTTTCATGATTCTTCTCCCCTTAGTTAAAATTTTACTTCAAATTACCTTTCCGTTCTGGTATTCTTTAGTTAGCTGTAGTGGATTTAGTATGCTGTCTTTGGTTATGAAGTTTTCTACTGTGTGTATGCTTTCCTTGTCCATACTTTTGGTCATTTGTTGCTGGTAGGTGACTGTGTTGTAAGAGTTATTGATGAACTCGAGCACCTAGGATCACCTACAAAACCAAGATAAACCTTCCACATGAGAGCAACAAGAGATAGAATGCAGGAATATAGTGCAATAACAAAATGATGTTATATCACACACTAAATGATACAATATGCCTCAACTCTCCCTTGAATTGATTGAGTTAATATGAACTCATCTAGACTAGATAGGAGCTAGACCTGAACTAGTTAGGAGGGAGAGGTGAGTGCAGAATATATAGTAGAATATGGGCAAATAATTCCAAGAGGGGTAATAACTCCCAAATAACCAAATTAGGTGGGAGTTATGCCTACTTGGAAAATGCCAAATAGGTGGCATAACCTACTCAAAAAGAGACAGATGAGTGGTTTTGTGAGGTGGCATATAAGGCCAAAAGAGGGTGTGAAACTCAACCACCCAAGTGTGAGTGGGAGCAACACATGTAATCGATGGATTATGCCACGTGTCCTCACATGAACCACATCTCCTATAACCTAAGGTATGCTTAATAATGTGTAGGAAAAATAATATTAAAAAAACCTACACTAACACCCCCCCTTAAGCATAGCTTAGGTGGGTGAAAGGATGAAAGAATGCAAAGATGCAAATATGGGTCCCGGCTACTAGGCCATGTTAGGTACCCATGTACAAAATACTCTCTCACAAATGGAGTAAAGGAGAAAACCCAGTGGGACAAAACTCCTCCCCAAAAGAAAACAAGTTTCCCAACACAAGAAGAATCCCATGCAAGGAAGAAGTCCCCTCCAAAATAGAAAGGATAGGAAAGACCATGTAGCCTTCCCCAAAGTAGTCAACTATGCCAATGGTTGAAGCTCGAAGCTGAATGTAGAACATGGTCCACGATCGTCGAACAATGTTCCTCCCCTTAGGAAGAAACAAAACCAAAGGTGTATGAAGAATGTCTTCCCATTCCTGAAAGGAATATGAAGGAAGAATGATGAAAATGTATGAAGTCTCTAAACTCTGCTCAAGTGTCTCCATGTTGATGTCGAAAGATGTCACCATCAAATCAAGTGTTCTAGGCCACACTGTAGAAGATGAAAATCCAGAACCTAGTGGAGATGGATGTAGAACAAAATTTGAAGACAAAGATATCTCCTTTGAAGACAAAGGCGCCTCCTCCAAATGTTGCTCAAAAGTATCCTCACTCATGTCAAAATGTGATGAATGATCATGTGGAGAATGAACAAAAGGATCCAAAGGTTCCTCCATAACAATTGAAGAAGAATCAACTTCATCAAAGAGAAGATGGATGTCATGAATAATGTCTCCCAAGTCTGAAATATGAGACTCTATGAACAAACCTGCAATGTCTGTCAAGTAGTCATCTGAAGTAGCTATGTCTGGAAGACAATGTGTATCTTGCTGCACTGAATCACAAGAAGCCATGAATGTAGCAATGCAAGTATCTTCAGATGCAATAGTAAATGGAGGAGAAGGAATACAAGGCTCAAGAACTGGATCACATGTGAGAATACCCAAGTTCAAGTAGCCAAAGTTCTCCTCAAAATCAAAGCTCACACTAGGAGTGTGATCAACAACCAAAGGATTAGAACCATCATCAGGTGCAAAGTCTAAAAAGGTATACAATCGAGATGCATGATCAACCACCCCAGTAGCAATTATCTCTCTGCTCTCCAAGTCTCTGATGATAACTAAATCAGGTGTGAATTCAACAGTCTTCCCTGTTCCACCATGAGTGATTTGATAGATGGAAAGAAGATTGTTTGAAAGATGAGGTACACACAAAACATCATTGAAAGTACCATCTCCAATATCAACAGATCCTTTCCCAATTACATCCATGTATGTATTATTTCCCATCATAATAGGTGGCATAGCACAAGGCTCAAAAGAAGAGAACATAGACTGTGTAGAAGCCATATGATGAGACGCTCCAGAATCTAGGAGCCATCTCCTTGATCCAAGACCTGTAGAAGCACAAAGAGCTTTACCTTTTGATTTACCTGCACCTGTAGTATGGCCCTTTTCCTTATCAAATTCTAAATTTTTGGAATTAGAAGAAGAAGCTGAATCAACCATTCGAGAAGGAAAATTGATGTTGTTCTTTGCTAAAAGATTCTTCAACTCATCAATTTGTTTTAAGTAACATTGATGTTCATCATGCCTAGATTTCTTGCAATATGCACAAGTGAGCTTCTCCTTCTTAGATGAATCCTCTTTTGAAGAGAATTTAGAGTCTACTTTAGAAGTAGATGAATATTTATCTGAATCTTTCTTTCTATCACCTTGGTTCTGTTGTTTCTTGTTTTGCTTATTAGTGCCTTGTTTTGCAGTCAAGGCTTGAGATTTGGAAGATTTAATAATGCCCATTTGAATCAATTTATCTTGCTCCTTTGTGAGATCAGTTGCAAACTCACTTAGAGAAGGCATAGTAAATCCTTTTCCTAAGGCTCTTTTCATTGCATGAAATGTAGAAACAAACACTGCATAATCAGGACCAAGTTTTGAAAGAATACTCAAAATCAATTGTGAGTCATCCTTTTTAACTCCACACTGCTCTAACTGCAATCTTATGGCATTCAATTTAGTAAAGAAATCCTGAATGGTATCAAAATTGCATGGGCTCAATCCTATGAGCTCGTTCTCCAATGAATGTGCTCTCAAATCATCCTGTTTACCAAAGAGAGTATTCAAAGTATTCCACACTTCATTTGGTGATTTTGCAGACATAATATGAAAGCGTAGATCAGGAGATACAGCCATGCATAAGGTGCCAAAAGCTTCATCACACTTATTGAACCATTTAGGCTTATCTTCATCTTCTGTAGGTTCCTTATCAATACCCATTGTTATTCTATACAATTTTAACTTCCTTAAGTGAATTTCCATTTCATTTTTCCACTCAAAGTAATTGTATGGTGTGAGTAGAGGAACCGATTTATCCATTTTAGATTGTTGTAGCAATGTGAGAGAAAAAATGCAAGAAGAACACACATAGACACCCCCCTTTTTCACTCAAAGAAGAATCCCCCCCAACAAAAAATTATTTGGCACTTTATAAATTAGTGCGTTTACAATGCTGGAGTTGTTTTCCAGAGTTTTTCAAGTGTCCAAAATGGACTCAAATACTGAAAGTATAATTAAATCTCAAAATTAGAACTTCAAAATAGCACCAAAGTATAGTGCTCAAAAAAATATCAACTTTCAAAAAAATAATCACCTCGATCCGAGGTCATATCTGAAAGTTATAGCCGTTTGAAGTTTCAAAAATGAGAACTGTCCTTCAGATCTGCTGATAAAACTGATTTTCTGAAACATCCGGATTACTTGAGAAAAAATGGATCACACCACTGCAAAGCCTGCGAAATTCTACCCCAAATCAAAAAAAAATTCTCTGAAAAAAGAGCTCGTATGACTGAATTATGGCCCTCCAAAGCTTGACTGCAAAATCAAAAATGCAATTGAAGAGGGGGTCTACTGAAATGTTCCGATTTAGTTTCTGCAAAATATGTAACCTGTATGCAGAAAATAGCAACGACCCAGATGGTTTTTTTCTTCTACGAACAAAACCCAGATGACGGATTTTCTTCAAAGTATACAAAAAATGTGGATCTAGTGTAAAACAAACGCCTTTAGAAACATAAAACGACCCCAACAACCAAAAAAATGACATGAAAAGGTAGAATCAACTACTTAAGACAAGAAAAGGCATGCTGCAACCTGCAATACTGATTAAAAAACTCACAAATCTCTCAAATTTGAGAAGGGGCTTGCAGATCTGACGCTCTGATACCATGTAAGAGTTATTGATGAACTCGAGCACCCAGGATCACCTACAAAACCAAGATAAACCTTCCACACGAGAGCAGCAAGAGATAGAATGCAGGAATATAGTGCAATAACAAAATGATGTTATATCACACACTAAATGATACAATATGCCTCAACTCTCCCTTGAATTGATTGAGTTAATATGAACTCATCTAGACTAGATAGGAGCTAGACCTGAACTAGTTAGGAGGGAGAGGTGAGTGCAGAATATATAGTAGAATATGGGCAAATAATTCCAAGAGGGGTAATAACTCCCAAATAACCAAATTAGGTGGGAGTTATGCCTACTTGGAAAATGCCAAATAGGTGGCATAACCTACTCAGAAAGAGACAGATGAGTGGTTTTGTGAGGTGGCATATAAGGCCAAAAGAGGGTGTGAAACTCAACCACCCAAGTGTGAGTGGGAGCAACACATGTAATCGATGGATTATGCCATGTGTCCTCACATGAACCACATCTCCTATAACCTAAGGTATGCTTAATAATGTGTAGGAAAAATAATATTAAAAAAACCTACACTAACATGTGTAAAGTTAGTTTGGACTATAATTTCATAGCTGCTCCTTTAACTTTGTCTTTGTTCACATTTACATGGCGAATGAATGATGAATATCTGCTATTCTTAGAAGATAGCATATATTTCATGACATTGTGAGAATTCAAATTAAGTGAAATTCTATTTAAGGAAACTATCCATAGTAGGAACCTCCATAATCACTGTTCATCGGTAGTTGCAGGTCCAAGAACCATCCTTCTTCTATGTCCTTTTTCCTTTTTGTAGAAACAATTTGTGCCAAGGTTCATTGCACATTGTAAAGCCAAATTTGACGAAACAATGGAGTCCAAGACTATTGTCTGAACCTACAACAAAAGTGCAGTAATTTCATATCCAAAGAACTTCATTTATTGACCCAATTCTCCTACAAATTTAAACCACGTAAGACTGTCTTGTGATTCTGGGAAAATCACATAAATCAGCTGAGATATCCCAAGCACTATCAAGACTTGACATCTGAGAGACCTTGGGATAGTGTTCTGTAATTTGATTGTGGAAGATTGTCTTTCAAGAGAGGTGATGCACCTACGCATTACCTATGTTGAGAAGTGCATAAAAACACCAACAACAATTCTCATATTAAGTCTAGTGGAAATGTCTAATATTTATACTTAATGTATGTTCATCTCAACATGTGTACAATTTTTTTGAATTATTTAACTATTTAAATTATAATGTAGCAAGCATGACACACATGATTATGCATAATATAGATATGTATTCTCCTTTTTTATTGTCCATAGCTATTGTGATTCACTAACAACTACATGACCTATGTACGTGTCATGAAAAGAACTATTGTAAAACTATTATCCAGATCGGAAACAAAAAAAATGAATACAAATCAAACCCAACTTGAATGACGAATAAATGAAAAAGAATAAGGTGAAATGCTCCATCTCTATAGTGTGTACTTAATCATATCCCTTTAAGAATTCCACATTTTGTACATCTGGTCAAGAGCTTGATGTCTATGCCATTATTTAATATCACTGGGTGATAAGGTACTCACACAAAATAGATTCATTGAAAAGGTTTAGAGACATTTGTACAAATACAATTTGGAGCCTAGGCACACAGGTTGTTTTATAGAGCACTTCAAAGAAATGTGATCTCATGAAATGCCATGATTCATGGGGATTTAAAAAATAGGTATATTAAAAAGGCTTTGATGGCACCTTCAAATTTTGCAAATTTGAAGTGCCTATATCTTTTCAACGTGTCAACAGAGCCTAGGCTTGCATCTTGCTAAATATGCCCAAGAGGCCCTCTTTGTCGATTAAAAATTTTCAACTTTGAGCTCATCTTGCAAATACCTTTGGTAGAATATTATTTGGTACATATGGTAACACACCTATTCAGTTTCACGCTTCTTGGGTGAGTTTCGATGGGTTAATTAGTCCTTATCTGTCTGCAATAGGGCCAAAATTGGTGTTCCGAAAAGTTTCAAAATTTTAAATTCTAAGGGCAACCCATTTCTCATTTTGGTCTAAAAAATCTCTAGATCCATTTTCATAAAAAAGGAGGTTGTTTGATACAATATTTTAATGTATTTCGGGTGCGGCGAACATGTCCCAAGGGCTAATTTACAAAGGAGGTACTTGATTTTTGATGGTTGGGAAAAAATTATTTTAAAACCCATGTTCTAAATGATTGATCATATCCGCACGCAAAAACTCTCGGCTCTAGGAGTCACCGTTTGTGCATACTGAAATTTCTTCATTTGGCCTACAAGCGTAACTAAAATTTGCATTTTTTCTAATGTTTCAAATGCTTATGTTTAAAAATATTTTTGAATATTTTAAATATTATGCAAATGTGAAAAATGCATTTAGGGAAAAATAAATACATTTCCAAATGTTTTTTTATCAAAGCACGTTTAATTCTTGCTTTTGATTGGCTGAAATATGGCTTCTTTCACACACTGCACAAAAACTCCATAAAACTCCATTGCTCATCTCCCTTTGAAAATGATTGAGTTGATTCAAATCAGCAATGCCTAATGGTTTTCATTGTATGAGTTTGAGACAATTTTAAACCTTATAAAAAGTAATTAGAAGAGTGCTCCATCGCACATCTCTCTTTTCACGAGTTTAAATTAGTGATGAGTGATGGTTGTTGTGTCCATCGCCCATCGCTATTTGATATCTCCCTCTCCACATTGTATTTGCGATATGCAATGCCATGTAGAGCCTATTGCCCATCGCTATTGTCTCTCATTTTTCTCTTGCTGCATTAGCGATGTGTGATGGTTGCTGGACACTAAAGTGTAAAATTTAAAAGTCAAGGAATGGGTAAATGAAGAGGGATTTCTATAGCCCAACTAAAATGAATCAAGACTTTCACAATAAGAAAACATTTTATGTTGTAGTTGCGGGCAAAACAAGGAGTGAATTTTTTTATGATGAGAATTTCTCAGCTGCGGTAATAATAAAAATTCTTTAGTGTTGGGAGCAAAGAGTAAAATTTATTCACGTTTTTTGTCTTCAAGCACACTTTTAAACACATGTATAGGCTCTAAAATGCTCTTTCATGCCCCAAAAATATGCCTCAACCATTTCCATTATCTAGGAAGCATTTTTAGAGATTTTTTTTGGTGTTTTTGAGTGCCTGGAAGTGACAAAACAACCCAGATGGAGCAAAAGGGGTTAAAATGCAAATTTGAAAGGCATTTTTAATAGCTTGGTGAAATGGGTTTTAACCCAAAAGTGAAATATTTTCACTTTTAGAGGAAAATGAGGCCAGTAAATGGGGTTTTATAGCCAAGTAAAAGGTTCTCATGGGATTGACAAGTTGAAAAGGGAAACATATTTCAATTGCAAGGATAAAGGCAAATTGAGGCGAGAAAGTGAAATAAAGAAGCATTTCTAAATGTCATTTAGTTGTAGAATCAAGGGAGATGAGGGATGCCATGTGTTTCCAGTGAATTCTTTTTAGGGATTCTATCTTCTCTTCTTTTTTCTCTTAAATGTAATTTCTACTTCATTTGTAGGGAGTTGTTCACTGCTTGGTCTCACGGGAATACCATTTTATAACAAAGTCTGTAATAGAATAGGGGTATTTTTTAGGTTATGGGAGTTTTATAAATCTTGTAATGGAGAGTGTCATTACAACACTATTATCTTTGATAACTAAATGACAAGATATTTTGGGTCAGTTTTCTCCATTGTAAATATTGCATAAGTTTTGAATATAAGAAATCAAGGGTTTATGTTGTTCATCTTCTTATTTTTCTCTGAATTTTTGTTCACTGTTAGTACTCTTATTCATAGACTAAGTTAAATTGTATTAATAGGAATGAAGATTTGTGCAACTGTATGCTACTTGGATTAATAAAGTATGACTGGTTTGGTTTCTAGTACCAATGGTGTAATGCATCATCTAATAGGCATAGTTATGATAGAGTGAATGTTGTAATGAGTTTTAAATTTCATGGTTTAGGTGACTCCACCCTAGAATATGACATTGGTCTCTTGATGTTGCAACTTTATGAGATTGTTTTGTGAGCAACTACAATTTAAAATCAAATTTTCTTATCTATCTTGTTGTGGATGTGTGTGGAATTTAATGCATATTGCATCTCTCATGTTAGAACTAGATAGTACCATGAAGGTTAGCCAAGTCTTTAGGGTATTGTTTATGTTAAGCATTTAAAGGAGAATCATCTGTTTATAGTGTTATGGGTACTTTTTCACACAAGTATATGTAAGTATATTGTTGGGATCGCCCTCCCAGGTTTCACAAAGCCCAAATTGTAGGGGAGAGAGGGTTTTCAATTCAATCTCGTTCATTGGCCAAATCTCTCCTTGAATTTGATTATAAGGCCTGACAACCCTTTAATATTTAATTTGATTACAAATTTGGGGAACCAACAGGCTTTATGAGCTTGCAAGTAAAAATAAACAAAGGGTGTAAATCCATTTCCATAACTTGTGCCAGCATAACATGGGGCCATGAACCAAAGTTTAGATGCCCATCACAACATACAGGATTTAGATTTCTGTCAGATATTATGCTTGGGAAGTTTTTGGTGGAGGCATCAGAAGGACACACAAACTATTTAATGGAATTAATCAAAGAAATGTGATAAACATGTAAACAATTTGTGAAACTACAGATAAGGCATGCCTCCTCGTGGTCTTAGGTTGATGGTCATAGGGGTTTTGATGGGTAGGAATTTGCATGGTATGTGAGGTATGACAATGAGAAAGTAGGTAAAGTTAAGCATAACGATTTTGTGTACCACAAGCAAGGATTTACCATAAGATTTGCAACATGTAGTTTACAACAAGAAGAGAAGAGCATGAACACATTGTAAAATTACAATTGGTAGAATTTGAGCCAAAATCATAGCTAACACCATCACAACTATTTTATAGTGATCAATTTCATCAAACAAGACTTTGACTTCACACCTAAATTTATAACTAAGTCACTATTAAATGATACGTCCTTTTAAGATAGGAGACAATCACTTAGAAATAAGGTTTGTTCAAAAAAATGAAAGGAAATGACTTTAAAAATAACACTTCATTGAAAAATGAATAGTTGAAGGTATATGGAGAAGGTAAGAATGAATAAGAAATAGAAAAGCTACTTGGAGTGCCTAGTGATGTGTAGAGAAGTATATAGTTTATGGGATATAGAAGAAAGACACGTTTAGTTAGATATTTAGAATGATAAATAGTTTTAGATTTACATTTTAATAAAATATATATGTATAATTTTTTTAAAAATTGGTTTTTAATTTGTTATAGAATAGATGTTTTCAAAAGGTTTTGTGATTTTGATTATAAGAATATTATAATTCTAAGGATAATGGAATAATTTTTTTAATTAATTATGACATATACTATTAAATAATACACATTATACATCACTTATTCATCAAATAAATGGAAATTCCAATCATATACTATATGATTATGTTAGGGAAAAATGATTAGTTTGAAATTTCTCTCATATGCCACTTGTATAGAAAGTAGAATTCCTCATTTGAATAATAGATGTGTCATACAACTTGATGTAATTTTAAAAAAAAAATTAGAGATATAAAGACTTGATCATTAGGCTCTTATACCAAATGTGATGGCAATTTCCGCCCTCAAGTTATTTAAGTATTAGCAATGGATTTAGTGGATTAAATATTAGAGTGAAGATAATTTACAAGTTGCAATATTATTAAAATGGATTTAAATAACCAATCCAAAATGCAACATGTGATAATTTAGTAAGAAATTCAAAAATATATAGTTAACATGATTAATGGAATACACATTCATATGATTCATATACATTAACACCAAGGCATATAATTATTATTCTTAATATAATTTAGGGTCAATGGTTTTAATACTTATATGAAAAATAGCACTTTGAAAAGCCACTCTCACCCTAGAAAGATGTCAGTGGTACTGGCTCTTTCTATGGAGTAATACAAGAGAAATAAGCATACTTCACCACTCTACATGAGTGCTAGTTCCAATGGAACAATGCTCAACACCCATGCAATACCCAAGTCTTAGCTAGGACGGTCCTAAGTGCACTTTTGTACCCCAGGTTGGACACACACATATGGTGTGCCTCCTTCTCCGCCTTATCCATAACTCACCAACCACTTTCTACTTCCTTGAATGTTCTCCATGCTTGAATATTTTCCATGTCTCACACAAAATGCTTTATTTAAGTCTTAAGGGGTGGTTTCCAAACGATCACACCTTTCACAAAGGTTGCCTCTAATAACTATTTAAATAAATAATTATTCTTCTCCCTTCTTAAAAAGAATTTATACATATTATTTATTAATATCTATTTTAACCAAAGGATCATAATATCCTTTATTGTTATATCTCCCTTTTTATTTTTTAAAGGGTTATTTCATAACTTTCTCTTCTCTTGGGGAAAAAGTCACATAACAGGAATGCTCTACATTCCACCACGGATGATCATTATGCTTTGTGGATTTGAGGAAATGTTTGAAGATGTTAGATGAATGTGCACTCCAAGGTTGAGGTGGTTTGGTGGTCCATGTGTCAATTTATGAATGAATAGTTGGTTCATTTAGTTGTTGCTTCACTAGTTTAGTTGTGTGATACCAACCTAAGGGTTTTGGGGTCATGCAGTATTGAATTATGTATGGAGCAGATTCAGAGGAGAAATTATAGATAATGCCAACCTATTTTGGTGAAGAACACATTTTGGTTTCTTTTGCAAGGTATGTGTGATGGAGTTATGAGATGACATGTTATGCTGTCACATGTTTCATCTAATTAGGCTGACCTAATTGATGATATGTGTGTTTTAGGAATGTATACAGATATATATGTGAGAGAGGGGGACCACCCACTGCAAGACCCTAGGTCATGAAAGGTCAAGAGCGAAAAGGCTGCCCTAACCCACCTCAGTTTAAAGGGAAGTTAGGATGATGCGGATGAGAATGATGAGGATTATAAACCCTTCGATCACTCTGCAATCCGAATGTAGGAAGGGGACCAGGTGAGTCACCACTTTAGGATCAGACACGTGTCTCAGGAAGCACTCTTTCTAAAGAAAAGAGCACAGTTCTATGATGATAGTGTTGCGCGCTGGCGTCTCCCAGGTGCGCTGGTGTCCGTACGACCAAAGAACCGAAAAGACAAGATTCTGAATCAGAAAGGGAGACTACTAGCCTAGCTTAGGAATGTTTAAAATGATAGAATAAGATTAAGATAAATGAAATACAAGTATGAATGCGATAAAGGAAACATATTACCACTAGGGTGACGAAGACGATCTCGTAGAATACTTTCCTTGCTAGCTTGCTTCGAGCTCTACCCACCTGCACACAAAGAAGGGAAAAGATGTTGGGGCTGTATAGGGGCCTACCTCAGTCAGACCCTCATCTTGGTGTTTCCACCTCCACAGATAGCCAAGTTTGGAATAGTATAGAGAAATGATAAATGAAAGAACTACAAGCTACATTGGCAAGAAACACTACAAAACAGTAAAGGCTTACTCAATCAAAAGAAAAAGGAGAGAAGAGAGGAGCTTTACCGCCTCCATCCAAAGTGCTCAAGGCTTGTGGAGGAGCGAACAAGAGGGAATCAAGCCTTTGTTGCCACGGTGTATGTCTTGTACTCACCTTGTTGGAGTGATAGAGTGTTGAGTTGCTGCAATGGAGTGAAGGATGCTGCTACAAAGCTTGGAATGAATGAAAAATGGTGGAGAAATGCTCAAGTGATCTTGCAAACTTCTCTCAAACCTCTACTTCTTTTTTCTTCTAAAAACGTAAGGATGGAAGAGTGAAGAATATGAAGGGATGGATGAAAAATGAGCATATTCAGGTCGACCAACCAAAGAGGGGCATTACTCTCTGACTTCCAATAAAAAATTTAATGCCTTTGTAGTCTTAGTTGTAGGAATCTGCTAGGGACGTAAGCGCACTGTGCAGATGTTTGCATGCCACACGGGCATCCCCGATAGAAATGCCCCCACTGACATAAAAAACAGGCTCCAAGTGGATGCAAACAATGGGCTTAAGTGGAATTGAACCTCCGCCTTTTATTTTCAAAAGTGTTAAGGGTCAAAATGAGATTTGCATTAGGGTTGAAAATTCATGTTGATACATTTTTCCCCCACTTTAGCGAGCATGAGTACTAATGAGTGCTTCGATATAGTAGAGTAGTGATAAAGTAGCTGGGTAAGAAGGGTATACTTGAATCGACGAGGAAGCAGAGCACGGTCTAGCAAACCCGGAAGTGCAGGAAAGGACTTCATAGTTTCGTGGAACTACAAAGTTGAAGTACGAAAATACCTTATAGGCTCATGGTCTTGCAAGGGTGGTATCCTTCAAGAAATCTCACATGAAGGAGACTAGGAAAGTGCCTTACAAACACGTAGACCTGAAAGGAAGGTATCTCCCAAGAAATCTCATATGAGGGAAACTGAGTGAAGAACCTTATAGACCTGCAAACCTACAAGGAAGGTGTCCCCCAAGAAATATCACATGGAGGAAACCGAGCAAAGGAGACTCCACAGAGGCAGAGATGGTGACATGTTTACCCATAGATAGAATACATCAGGAAGCGGTCGTGCAAGCCAGTGAATGGATAGTCATGTAGACCATTGCTAAGTTGTAAGACTTTCAAAGGGCTCTCTAGAGAACCCTTCAAAAGGAAGGAGGGTCCACTCAAGGGATGTACTGTTTGAAAGGTAAAGTCTAGTTGAGCTGCGCCCAAGCTAGATGCAAAGATGTACAAACGGTCTAGTCGGGCTGCCCTCGGGCTAGATGTCAAGATGTGAAACAGGTCTATTCGGGTTGCCCCCAAGCTAGACGCCAAAGAAAACATTTGAAACTTTGTGAAGGGATCCCTTGGGAATCCAACGTGAAGATGAGGGGTCCACTCAAGGGATGCACTATTCAAAAGCTTAATGTCTTCCTTGTTGAATCGATTTGTCATCAAGGAATCCTTTTGAAAGATGTTCACTTCATCAAGGAATTTAAAAGGAAGGAGATGTGCTCATACGAGGGGAAGATTAAGACCATTCCCACTTCAGAGGAGGATTCCATGTCCTTTCTTTATGAACCCTTGATGGAGGAAACGCGTTCTGTTCGAGTTCTAAGCTGAGAAGGAAATTCTATCAAGGAAGTGTGTGAAGGGTCTTCGAGAAAGATTTGTTTGGAAATGAATGCATTTTATAAAGACCATGTGATGTAGAAGATGTGTTGTCACACACGAAAGGGACAACTCAAGCAAAGATGAGAGAAAGATAAAGAACACATATCTCACACAAAGGGCACAGGGGGATCTGGTTATGTGGGGTCAGATCTACCTTTATTTATATATATTAGGTAACTGTGGTAGGTGGTGAATGATCATCAATCCCCAACAAAATTAGGAAGAATGCATGAAAGACAAAGTAAAATAAAAAATTGGGTAAACATGGAAGGAGGCCTAAATGCTCTCGACACTTTTCATCATCCCCAATTTATTGAAATTCAATCACAAACATGGAAGAATGATGACACATATAGAGGAAGGTTTACAACACAAAAACCATTCCTGTATCCACACACCAGCGGGGGTGACGAGGGTCATTCAGGCAGATACAACATGATCACGGAGAACACATGTCACAACACACACACACACATATAATCTAGAGATCAAGGAGAGGGTCTCCCCCTAACACTGGTCGACCAAGAGGTCATCAGCTTCCCACTCTAGATCATCAAAGGAAGGAAGATGAGCCTGCAATGGTGTAATGTTAAGGGGAGGAGCTTTCAATCCTCTCACAAAAAGGGCCAAGGAAAATGGACCTATCAGATCTTCATCACTCAACTCTTGTGGGTCCAGGGTCAATGACCTAGTGAAGATTGCTGATAGGGTCAGAACTTCATCTACCAAGTTAAACATGCACTTAATAGTGTTGTGCAGTTTTTGCACACACACCCCACTGAAAGTAGGGACCCTCATTTTTGGTTTTTTGGTGTCTTGGCCTTTTTATTTTGGAGTTTTTCTTGCTTGGGCATGTGCTTTGATGTCCATCCTACCAGTTGGAATGGTCCATTTGAGATTTGTATTGAAGACCTTAAGTTCTGGGCACATTTCGGGCTTTTTAGTGTGTTCGGGAAAATCCACCCTGGTCGGACTTTCTCGGTTTCCCTTTGGTTCTTGGTAACGACTGTCTTTTTGCTCAAGTCCAGGGAAATCCGTCGTATCCAGATTTTTCCAATGTTTGTTGCTCTATTGGATTCCCGAATTTCGGTCTTGGTCATCTTGTCGACCGCATTAATGGTGATTACATGACTTTTGGGGCAATGTTATATTGAGTTATGGGAAATGACTTGCCATTTGAGTTTGGAGTGCTTGAGCTTGAGGTGTGTTGCTAGATTGTGCATTTGGAAGTGACTTTGAGTGTTCCATTCGGATTTCTTGAGCACCATTCGTGTTTTGCTCATGATTGAAGTTTATTGCCAGCTTCCTTGGTCCCGTTTCCTCTATTCTCATGGTATGTGGATTCTCTCTTCCTCTTTTTAGTTTGGATTGATTTGCTGTATGTGCTTTCATGCTGTTCTTTGTTATGTTATTGCTTGAATGTGCATGTTTCCTGGGAATTTCGAGGTTCCATGACTTGCCGGTCTGATTGTCTTTCATTGTTATCTTGGGGATTGCTTGCATTTACAATGAATTTCCTATCCTTTTTTGCAAGCAAGTCTTGCCTGTGCTATTCCATGCTTTCATGGCGGAGGTTTTAGGGTTCTAGACCTAGGGCATAGCCAATCCCTCTCAATTTGTTGAGAGGTGAGTTTTAAATTCGTGGTTGATCCATTGGAGGTTTAGGTCAAGTCATTGTCGAGCTCCAGGCTCTTAGTTCATGTTCATTCGATCTATTTGGGTGAGGACAAGAGAAACATAGGCGTTCAAGTTTTCATTATCTTTGCGAAATTCCATCTCTGTTGGATTTCCCTGAGTTTTCCTGTTTCTTCTTGGTTCTGCATAATTTTCTTTATTGCAGACTTTTTCTTGCCTAGCGGAATTCCGCTTCCTTCGAATTTTCTCAGTGTCTGTTGCCTAGTCATTGTACCAAATTCGGGATTTTATGGTAAGTTTGTATTGATTCCACTAAAATCCGCGCCTTCGGGATTTTCGTGGATGTTCTGCACCTCCCTCATTTTCTCGGGTAGTTGAAACCGTTGCTGTTTTCGAGGATTTCCGTCTAAGACAAATTTTTCTAAAGTATTGTGAGAATGAGGAATTCGAAAATTGTGTAAGAATTTACTTGATGATTATGTATTTAGATGATCAAATGAACTTATACTAAGTAATTTCAGGTTATTCCTTGGTTATATTGATTGCTTAAAATGATTATGTGGGGTTTTTATGCTTGTTTCACTAGATTCCGCCTAGTCTAGATTTCTCCGAGATTCCTCTCCAGTCTCGATTTTGTGAAGGGGGCTAAATCCCAAAATTTTGGATAATGGATTTTGAAACTCATTTTGTATCTTGGATCTCATTTTTTTTGTCTTTTACTTATTTGCTGGTAAGATCAGGACAAGTTTCTGCTAGGCATGGCAAGGGAAAGGCAATGGATCCAAGTGCTGAAATTTCTACTATCTCTGAGGCAGAAAAGGTAAAGATGGATATCAAGAGTAAGATTCTTGAGAGTAGATTGACTTCCGTCTGGTCAGGAATTATTGATACCAATGTGGGTATGTGGGACTATGAGGAGTTCAAGGCTGAAATGGCAGCACAAAACCTCCTTTTGCTGGCCAGAAGAAATTTGGAATCTGAGTTAGCACATGTGGCTGGTTTCTCCTCTACAGTACAATGCTATGAGTTGGTGCTTGAATGTGCCAGGAACTATGATAGGGGAACACAAAGAATAATTGGTCCCCAGGGAAGGGTTGTTGCAAAGTTTGACCCTGTGTCCATTTCTAGAACTTTTGATATACCTAATAGGTCACATGTGGTGGCTTTTGATATAGATGCAGCTAAGAAATACTATGAAGAAAATGTGGTCAAGTCCCAGTAGGTAATCAACTCTTGGTTGGAGAAGCCTAAGTCTCACTTCTCCAAGTTGCCTAAACAGCTGGTTAGACTTAAATTCAAGAGGGAATAATATAATGCCATCACTCTCCTCAGTAGGTTGGTAGGGCTGAGGAATGCAAGAGTTTTCGAAAGCTAGATGTTCAATGTCATTGCTCAGATGGAGTAGGGTATAGACTACAACTAGGAAGGTGCTATAAGTGAAGTGATACATGAGTAGATGTGCAATGTCTTGCAGACCAAGACCTTCACCATGAATTCCTACCTGGTGTATGTATTGGCGAGATTTTACCTATATAAGGGGTTGAGTTCTAGAGGTATATTTAGGTAGGATACAATCTATGAGGTGTATCTATCCATAGCTCCACCTGGGAGGAGGAAGCTATAGAACGGTGAATGATGCATTCACCATGTATATTATCAGGTTGCTGTAGGGTGCAAAACATGATAGGATTTCAGACAAAGCCAAGGAGTTGATCAAGAAGTATGGGGCATGGTTCATTCAAATCCCTACTTTCTCTTACATAAGGATTGATGGCTATCAAAGGGCTCCCTAAAGATTCCCAAGGTACCCAACTGACCATATCATACTA
>CM021106.1:585381054-585427856 GCA_007115665.2 Sequoiadendron giganteum | reverse complement strand
ACCAACTAGGATTCCTTCACCAGAATAGGATATTGTAGAGGAGCAGTCTCTGGAGAAAGAGGATCTGACTAAGGAGATCCCTAATGTGGCAAGTATTGAGAAAGATGTACCTAGTGTCTAGGAGGAGCAAGATAAGCAAGATAAAGTACAAACCAAATCCACTATTCCAAGCTGGCTAGATAGAGAATTAAAGAGTAAATTGGTAATAGTGGAGGACACTCCTCCCAATTGGGATGACCTAATGGCTAACATTGGGAAAGGAAAGACCAAGAAGAAGGCTAGGGTTGTATCCAATATTGAAAGGGATGGACCAAGCAACAGAGTGGCTCATATTGCTACTCTTGCTCTAGACAAAGATATAGATGGGGTGACTGCAAAGGACTATCATGTGTAGACTTTCTATTTAGGGCATGCTTGTATGGAGCAAGATATTGAGGATTATGAAGGCTCCAGTGCTGTAATCGTAGGTAGATTAAAGAAGGAGGTACAAACCAGGCATGAGTTGAAAAAGGAGAATTATAAATTGAAGAAGTACTTTTAGGAGTTGATGAAACCCTTGCAGTCCATTATCTCTTCCTCCTCTATTGTAGGTATCTTGCTTCAAGAAACAATCTCCAAGCTTGAAAATATGAAAGGCACTACACATGCCACAGTTGGTTGGTTGCAGGGAGTTCAGACTAAGGTAGATGGAGCCATCAAGGATATCTTGTCAACTGTAGGGGATGCCATGTTGTTAGTAGATTGGCTGAAGACTATGCTAGCCAAGGACAAGGAGGACATAGACCTTTTTTTGCAAAAAACAAGGACAATTATGGAATATAGTAAAGATAAACTGGTGAAGAGTGGGATTCTTCCTTTTGCAAGGGTTTTTGAGCCTTGGGAATGGTTTGAGATCTTGCAGATGAGGCAAAGGGCCTTGAAGAAGATTCATAAATAGAGGAAGTAGATTGAGGACACCTTGACTAGCATTCATGATAGGTGCATCTCATTCTTTGAAATCATGACAGGGAGGAAGAAGTTCACTCCAAAGCATCTCTGTTTGGAATAAATCAGGATATGGTGGAGAGATTTCTACTTTCCAATCAATGAAGGTCCAGTCACTGAACATCAACTAGATGATGTTGTAACCTTTATTGCAGTTATTGACGGGTAGCTAACAAATAGGGTTGATTGGGATGGTACAGTAAGGCAGGCAAGAAATGACATCAAGTCTCTTGAAAGAAGAGTTAGGGTTTTGTCTGTGCCACCTATTGCCGAATTGGATAGAGTGTTGCTAGAAGTGCATGGTGAGGCGGAGCATGCTAAAGATAAGGATAGAAAGTAGTTATATAGGACTACATCAAAGTTTGTGCTTCCCATTATCCACATGCATTGGATCGAGTTTTGAAACATCCAGGCCGACTTGGATGAAATTGGTGCAAATTGCACATTTCATGTTGTTTTCAAGTATCTCTTGAGGCCGACCTATTGTATGGCATTTATTATTGTAAACTCTTATTTGGAATGACCTATCTTGGGGGTTCTCTATAAAATGGGCATGATGCCTCATTTGTAGAATATAAAATAGAATAAAGAGGAATAGAGTGGCACATAGAATAGATTTTTCATATTTGAGAGAATTAGGGTTTATCTTCAAGCAAGTATTGTAACAGAAGACTGGAATTGTTTCCATTTTGGATGACTTAATATAAGAAAGGATAGTGTGATTTGGTATCTCTCTTGTGTTTAGTTTTATCTGGCATGGTTTTTGTTGTTCTATCTTTAAAATTTCTTAAGTTTATTGTTAGATAGTTTGGTGATGCTTAGGGTTTCATGTTTGAAATGTTTTTAGCGATCTCTAGTCCATACTTTTTGCAGTTAGTTGATTGTTAGCTACTTTGAAAAGTTAGCCTGGACTTAAAATTATGCTTAGTTCAATTATGAGTCTTTGTTCATTTCAATTGCAATAGGATTGTTTCGAATGAATGTTTATGATTTGAAAATCTTTAAATACCTTAGAAGATTGCACTATTTCGGCGAGATTGAAGATTTATCTAGGTCAAATAGAAAGTAGTTTATGAGAGATCGGTCCATTTTGAGCATCTTATCTTTTGCATTGTTGATCTTAGGGTTAGAATTAGTCTTAGAATTATCTCTAAAACCTTAATATTTTGTTATTTCTTTGTTATCTAAGTTAAATCTAGGATTTGAAGTATCAACTTATTGATAGATGTAATAAATTCAAAGTCCAGTGTTTTCCTGTAGTAAGGTCCCTTTGTGATTACTAACATTTTCACATTATCTTCGAGTTGTTTTATTTGCATTGTCAAGACTTGACATTAGAGACCTTGGGGTTATCTCTTTTCCATAGAGATTTACCTTTCAAGAGAGATAGGATATAATATTCTCTCTAAGTTGTTGCTATGCAGAAAACACCATCAACAAATAGGAGTGCCATATTTCACCTCAGTAGATGGTGGAGTTGGCACCCGAGGTTCACCGCTAGGCTCACTGAGTGACTTGGGAGTGGTGACAAACTCGGGGGAAGTCAGAGTTGGTTCTTTGACTAGGAAAAAATAAGTCAATTTGGGGCCACCTTTTAGAGAAGGTGGGATCTTCTTACGTCCTCCATTACTAGAGGGACCACATTCTCCGTTCTTCATCAGAGGAGGTGAACTCCCCACACATGAAGTGAGAATCAAGGGAGAAGAGGAAAGAACCATAGTGGACACAAGTGAGGTGTTCACCATGTCCACAAGCTTTGGGAAAGGTAGGACCTCTAGAACAAAAGTCAATAAGTGCGGCTCCATAGAAGGAGTGATAAACACTTGCACCCTTCCAGGTGCTGGTGTGCTCATAGCGGGAGTCGAAAGAGGTATGGAACTAGGTCGAATATGGACAGAAGGAGGGAGAGAGGAAGAAACCATAGGAGGTGTGGTCTCCTCCTCCTCTTTCTTCTTTAAGGAGGCTTGCTCAGCTAGGAGAGCCTTTCGCCTGCACTTACATTCATGTGCAAGGCGGTTTCTATGGCTCTTCACTCCAGAAGCTGAAACTTTTGAAGGAACAAAAGGATCTTGCTCAACCTTGGGAGTGTCCTCCATGGAGGTCTCCAATAGAAGGGAAGTCTCATGAATGGAAGCTAGAGGAATGGGTTCAGAAGCAACAAGAGTAGTTACCTCTACCACCTTAGAGGTGATCCCTTTTCTGTTTGGGGAACAAGAATAGGTCAAGGGGAAAACTCTCTCTATGAGCCTTTCTTTCTACCGTATAAATAATACCAGGGCCCTGGAAACCCATTAGGGAGATCCGATATCCTGATCTTGGGATTTCGCTAGGGAGGCATCATCAAACTCAACAGATAGAGTCCAGGCTTGTTCATCTAGTACTCTTCCCAAGAGGGAGGAGTGGATGAGTCAGCTTGAGAGGGAGCAAGCTTCCCCTTTCCCTTTTTTTAGGAGGAGGCAACTAGCTACTCAACTATAGGATGGTTGTCCCTTACCTCCAGTCTTGTAATTCACATAGTTCTTGTAAAGTAGGTCCATTCTTTGCAGGAGCAGACCGATGGGAGTAGGCTAGAAGTGATCCAATAAATATCCTCTACAGGATACCACAGGTTGATATCCAATGTCATGCACCACATATACGACACCTTTGTGGGGAAACTTAAGACACTTATGAACCATGAAAGTGATCTTGTTCATGGAAGCTAGCCAAGGTATGCCTAGCTTCACTCTAAATAGGTGTTACTCGAGAATAACATCAAAGACCATGTCTATGCTCCTCAGTCCAACCAGGATGAACAACGTTATTGATCCATAAGGTTTAAGAGAAAGTACATCATGTGTGCAGATGATGTATTTTGTTTTTTTGTATTCTTCCCTTTGTAGGGAATTCAAGAGTAACGTCTCCTCCATTACAATATTCACTCTACTCACAAGGTCGACTAGGACCCCTGTCATAATATTTCCATTGAGGCGAGTGGGAATATATAACGAAGAAGGTTTCTTGATTGTTGGAATGTCGTGTGAGGTAAATGTAACATCCGATGAGCTGATCACAAGATGAGGAGAGGGAGTAATAGTAACTACATTAACATACGCCTCTGGGTGAGATGTAGAATTGGTGGGATGAATAATCATGTTGGAAAAATGTGACAGAAATGGATCTATGTATATTTGCAAATAACTCTTAGCTTTTGTCACTAATTTGTTCTTATTGTGTTTACTCCCATCAAGACAGATAGTACCATCCTCAATGTGGTCCTGTATCTCATGACACAAGCGCATGCAGTGTTCGGTATCATGTCTACTAACTTGATGGTATTTAAAATATGTATTCTGTTCATACCAGCTAGGGTATGGTTCTCTAATTGGTTTAGGAGTAGGCAAGATAAGGATCTTATCCTTCACCAACTTCTGCAAGATGGAAGAATAATATTTTGATAGCTTTGTAAACTTTCGATCGCATTTGAGGCCATTGTTGTCCACAATTGCTACTATGTTCGTGACGAATTTTTCTTTTCTTAAGATTGACTTGATGGATCTTCCCTCAGAATCAGAGCACGAGGAGGAATGCCCGAATTGAACCACCATCTACTGGTATTCTTGTAGAGCCACACACAAATGTGCAAAAGAGGGATACTTCGTGAGGGAGAACTTCTCTTGCTAATGTCTCTATAAATTCCCTATGAAGACCTTTTACACATATGAGTTGGGTAACAAATATGAGATCTATGAGAAGAGTGCTTGATATCGCGCTATAAAGTTTGTAAAATTTTCATTGTCCCCTTGTTTTCATCGAACAAGGTCTAAGAAGGTCATCTTTGGTTTGATATTGGATTGGAACTGTTGCAAGAACTGGTTCACAAGTTGATCGAATGTGAAGATGGAATTATTGGGTAAAGAAC
This sequence comes from Sequoiadendron giganteum, assembly GCA_007115665.2. Taxonomy (NCBI): domain Eukaryota; kingdom Viridiplantae; phylum Streptophyta; class Pinopsida; order Cupressales; family Cupressaceae; genus Sequoiadendron; species Sequoiadendron giganteum. The sequence continues at coordinate 585,422,971 of CM021106.1, read as the reverse complement.
AGTACCAATCTAGCGCTGTATCTTTGAGAGATCGAGGAAATAGTTTATCCATTAACACATCATGATGGAAGAAATTTGTGCACAGGGCGTTAAAGGAAAAAACGTGTGTTTGCGGGTCGCATTTACCACCATATTTTTGAAATTTGGGGATCCCCATCCCTAGCGAGAATGGGGTGTTTAGAATAGCCACTAACAAAGGGCTATGTTGGGAGAAAGGTTGAAAGATAGGTTGAGCTAAGGCTTGGGATAGGTTTTCTAGCTGATTCTGCATCTTCCCTATATTCTGAAGAAGAGTATTCAAGATAGGGTCATTAGAAGATAGAGAACCACTAGAACCACTACCAAATCCACCACTAGAACTACCACCGGTGTGGCCTCTGCTGACGCCACCATTGTGAACACCACTAGAGCCGCCACCGATGCCACCACCACAAGTGTGAATGCTTTCAGAGCCATCACCAGAGCCAAAGCCACCACCATGACTTCCACTAGCACCGCCTCTACTAATTCCACCTCCACTTCCAAAGTTCTCATTGCCACAGCCTATGCCCATCATTCTGCCTAATCCTCCACCACCGGAGGTGGTAGAAGCGGTGAAGTGGAAACCCAAAGGGTTTTTGTTTACTTTGACAGTGTCTAAGCTTTCAGAAGTAGAGGGTATATTGATCGAGGGGACTATTTTAGTCATATACACGGATATAGGAGGCATTGACATCTCTAGCTTCCTCTCGCGTTCTTCAAAGAGGCCACCTCGTATCGTGTGACCAATACTTGTGGGGGCACATGCTTCATCTAGGCCAAAAAAACTAGCTAAGATTTCTACACTTGTCCGGTCCTTTTCCACCATGTACCTTATTTCACCAATCACCTTAGCAACCCTAGCCAACTTCGGGTTGCCTTTTAGGTGATTTTCTAATGCACCTAACCCCTTACCGAGATTAATAATGTACTTGGAAGGGACACATAAAACCTCATGCTCATCTATGGATGAGGAAGTTGGTGATGCAAGAGGAGTAGGGATGCGATTAGTTTCATCAAGAAATCTAGATTCACTTGGCGCTATGTGCTCTTATGTAGACAGACCAACTGCAGATCCAAAGAAAAGGATTATAGTGAAGTTAGAGGAGACCTTCATCTTTTCCATTGGAAGGTGTCATAGACTTCTTCTAATGATATGTCCAAAGTTCATGGAATGGGTCGTGAAGGTCATAAACTTTCACGACTCACAAGGGTACGACGACCAAGGGATATAAGAGAAAAAGTTTGGAACACCGACAAAGGGATAGATGTTGGTTCACGCTGGGTTCACCAAAAATGTGAGAGAGGGGGACAACCCACTACAAGACCCTAGGTCATGAAAGGTCAAGAGCGGAAAGGTTGCCCTAACCCACCTTAGTTTAAAGGGAAGTTAGGATGTCGAGGATGAAAATGATGATGATTATGACCCCTTCGATCACTCTGCAATCCGAATGTAGGATCACCCATTTAGGATTAGACCTATGTCTCAGACAACTCTTTGTCTGAGGATAGGAGCATAGTTCCAGGATGATAGTGCAATGTGCTGGCATCTCCCAGGTGTGTTGGCGTCCATACGACTAGAGAATCGAAAAGGTAAGATTCTTACTCAAAAAGGGAGACTACTAGCCTAGCCTAGGAATGTTTTAAATGATATAATGAGATTAAGATAAATGAAATACAAGTATGAATGAATGAAAGGAAACGTATTACCACCAAGCTGATGAAGATGATCTCATAGAATACTTTCCTCACCAGCTTTCTCCAAGCTCTACCCACCTGCACACAAAGAAGGGAGAAGATGTTGGGGCTATATAGGGGCCTGCCTTAGTCAGACCCTCATCTTGATGTTTTCACCTCCATAGATAGCCAAGTTTGGAATAGTATAGAGAAATGATAAATGAAAGAACTACAAGCTACATATGCAAGAAACACTACAAAACAGTAAAGGCTTACTCAATCAAAAGAAAAAGGAGAGAAGAGAGGAGCTTTACCGCCTCCATCCAAAGCGCTCAAGGCTTGTGGAGGAGCGAACAAGAGGGAATCAAGCCTTTGTTTCCATGGTGTATGTCCTGTACTCACCCTGTTGGAGTGACAGGGTGTTGAGTTGCTGCAATGGAGTGAAGGATGCTGCTACAAAGCTTGGAATGAATGCAAAATGGTGGAGAAATTCTCAAGTGATCTTGGAAACTTCTCTCAAACTTGTTCTTATTTCTACTTCTAAAAATCCAAGGATGAAAGAGTGAAGAATATTGACCAACTCCCAATGATTCTTGTAGGTTCACTTAGTGCCCACAAACAAGAAACCATGGTCGAAGAAGAAAAGATAAGAAAACAAGCCCTAGAGAAAACTGGAGTAACCCTTACTCATGAAGAAAAAATAAGATTTTCTCAATTGCAAGCAAAATAATTCAGTATCAACCATAGGGTAGATACCCTAATGGGGAATGACTTAGAAGAAATCAAGAGGATGGTAAGGCAAACAAGGGAGATAATAGTCAAGATTCTTATAAAAATGAAAAAAATTGTGCTATTGTAGTGTAGGAAATTGTCTACCATTTAAAATTTCATACTTTGTTTGGGTCCCTTAATTAATTGGTGTTGGAATTTTGTGTTGTCATTAATGTCAATAGAGCTTTGTTGTTGCATTGATGTCAAACTATGGAGATGCTTTGATTGGTTGCATTATGTTGTCATTGGTAGTATCATTGATGCGAACCTCTAGTGTTTCTTCAAATTATGAGCATATGCTTGTGTATGTTCAACCTCTTGTGTGGTTGGGATGTTAAGAAGGTGTTGCAGATGTTGAGATGGTGTTTGTGGTGCTTGGCTTCCAAGTAATTTTGAGAAAGTTTGAATAAAATAGGAAATAGTGTGGTAGAGTGGTGTTCAGTGTTTTTCTCTGTATTTCTTCATGGTTGAAGATATACTTGGGAGGTTTGGATATGTTGATTAGAGGTATTGAAAGGTGTTATATCTAGAGTTTTATGTTTTGGATCATTCACCAAAAGAATTTGTGTTTACCAGTGTGTGAACTATGATGTTGTGGTGTCTGGAGAAAATGGTTTTGCTCTACATTTCTTCATGTTGTGATTTTTGGTCGTGTGAATCTAGGAGTGTGATTATATTGCTCATATCTATCTTCAATCTCAGTTTTTTGAGTTTTGGAACTCCCCAAGGTTGGATTCATATGTTACAATGCGTGGAAGGTTAATTGGGTGTACAAAATGATTATGTTCTTTAGGTGTATGATGTTGCAAAGGATTTGTTGGATTTCAGGGTGTTGATGGAGTATTCCAGATTTTATTTGAGTGTTGTGTTTGGTTGATGATTTTTATTTGTATTTGAGGAAGCATGTACTTAAATGTTTAATGGTGTTGAGATAGGTTTGATTGACCTTGGGTGTTTACACTAAATATGGATATGCTTCAATGTTTTTGGAAGCATGGTGTGGCATGTATATGTAGATTTAGGTCCTATTCAATGCACAAGACAAATGAGAGGGGCATGAATTAGTTGTATGTTAAAACATCAAAGCCATCATTAACATTCAAATTTAGATTAGTCCTTAAACCCTTAACAACCATTAAACCCTTATCATGTATTAGCATAATGTAAACATGAGAAATAGTAATGCAAACACATGAGAACACCAAATTTACGTGGAAAACCCAAGAAGGGAAAAACCACAGTGAGGATTAGCTCACAATATAAAGTAATTTTAATACCAAATACCATAGGCTCATTATCGAAGGGCTCACTGCAAATGGATCAATGCCATATTAGAAATAATAAGATAGAATATTGTTACAATGAGAAATCCATCTCAAAGCAACAAAAAGTTCTACCACTGCTTCACTAGAACATTCACACTCACTCTCTAGAATGTATACACCTTCTATTCACTACTTCTAGTAGTCTTAAGCATTAAATATCACATTGAATTTCACACTTTTACATTTCACATAACACACTTCTCTTGTACATCCTCCATCAAATCATCACTCATATATACCATCCTCAACCTTGAAAGTAATTCACAAGATCAGCTATGCACCTCAAACATACAAATTCAAATTAGGTTGACATGAAAAAATTATTATGGTGGAAAGTAATGAAGGAAGACCACATCACACCTTAACTTGGACCTAAATCCACTCATACATGCCATGCCACACTTCCACAAACACTAAAGCATATCCTCAATTAATGTAAACACCCACAGTCCATTGAACCCATGTTAACACCATTAAACAATTAATTACATCCTTCCTTTGATCCAAATATGACTCTCATACCACACACATGACTTTAACACAATCTAGAATATTACATTAACACCCTGAAATCCAAAAAATCCTTTGCAACATCAAACACGAGAAGACCATATTCATTCTACAGAACTAGCTAAACTTCCACACACTACAACACCTGAATCCAACCTTGTAGAGTACCAAATAAAAAAAAACTTAGACCAAAGATAGATATGAGCAATATAAGCACACCCTCAAATCCATAAGACCAAAAACCAAACTGTACATAAATGTAGAGAAAAACCATTTCTCCCAAACAACATTCGTGAACAAAAATTTATCTACACAATGATCTAGAACAATAAACTTTGGATATAACACCTCTGAACACCTCTAAGCAACATGTCCAAACCACATAGGTAGATCTTCAGCCATGAAGAAACATGGAGTAAAACACTGAACACCACTTTCTCATATTAAACATTCTTCACCACATTGTTTCCTCTTTCACTCATTTTTTCTCAAAAGCACTTGGAAACCAAACACCAAAAGAATAAACTTAACATCTATAATACCTTCTCACCATCTCAACCACACAAGAGATTGAACATCACCAACACATTCTCATAAAAAAAACACTAGAGATTGACATTAGTGACACTACTAATGACAACATAATGAAACCAATCATAACATCTTCAAAAACTTACAATAATCTCCCCATAGACCTATTGACATCAGTGCAACAATAAAGATCTGTTGACATCAATGACAACACAAAATTGCAACAATACCCCTTTCTCATTGATGGCAACATATGGAAAAACCATCAACAATAAAAACAACTACTATGATCACCAACTCATATACCACACCATAATGCATACTACTCCCCCTTACACAACCATCTATACTCTCCATCACTTTCTCTTTCTTAAGATTTCTCTCCCCCTTACTTCATATGGCTTTCCAGTTAACTCTCTTTCCCCCTTTGAGATCAAAGGAAAATGGAAACACATATATTCTATTCTTTGCTTCCCTTTCACATCAATCATATGTACTTTCTCTAAAAGGCAACATTTATAAGGTGTTGGTGATTTTTTTAAAACCAATTAGATCTTGCCAAATACCTATGATTTTGTCACACTCAATTCTTGAATACTTGTGAGACAATTGGCCAATGAATGAGATGAAGCCTTAACGCTTCCTCTCCTACACTTCGGGCTTTGCAAAACCCGAGAGGGTGATCCCACAACATATTACTTACAACTTATCTATCGAACTACATCATACATTTCATGTCAAATCGGATGTATTCTCATTAGAGGCTTAAAGATTAAATCCTTCAAGAAATAGAAAATTCCTTAGAAGAACCAAATACCAAAAGTCAAGAATACGATAAAAAAAATATAGGTAAAACAATTAGAATGTATTTATAAAGGATGTTCTCAAATCAAAGACCATACCTACAAAAAATGAGCTCAACACATTAAGATTAGTGTCTTATCTTAGGGTACGAAGTCATCACAAAGTGAACTAAACTGTAAGGTGAATTTAATCTTAGAAATCCACAATCTTAGTGAAAATGCATTACAATTCACATATTAACAATCAAAACCACTGATTACTTACATAATTCATTTAAAATTTACATAGAACCATGTTATAATTAAAGCATTCTAACTGGTTCATTAAACCAGAACCATAATCAAAATGTATTTCATTGCAAAAAACAATTAAAATCAACAAAGTGATTCTTGATCATATTTTCATTGATAATTCACATATAATTCAACAATGGAGAGATGAAGGAATCAAAATATTAGCATATTTTCTTTTGACATGCCTAAGAACCATACAATTGACACATTTAACTTCCTTAACTTAGAACCTAAGACCTTGAATCAAAAATGATATTTTTGTGCTTATTCACTTGCATCACTTCGATGTAGAATTCAACAAAAGACCTCTACATATGGTTGTGAATTCCCTTTTATAAGAACAAGGGAGTAAAACAAGCTTCAGGCCAATATGTACACATGTCCCATTTCTATTGGACCACTTAAACATATTCCTTTTTTAGTTACATTTACAAATGGAGGGAAACACGTGAGACAAAAACCTATTCGCAACAACAAATATAAATGCCTTCCAAAAGGAATCCTAAAGTATGATGATAACCTTCATACTATTGTAACCTCTTTTTTCTTCATGAGAATCTGAAGGAGAGAAAAAAGGTCATCGTCTCGATCAGCATCAACACCAGTCAACATTTGTTCATTACACCTTGAGCTAAGGAGAAAGCATATCTTTATACAATGTAACTTCTGAGGCCAGACCTGTACTATACTTGACGAAGTACATGTGTTCTCCTACTATATTCTCAGCTCTAAATCACTGATGAAAATTGTCCTCCATGATTCATACTTTGTGTCTGAAGTCCAATCAAAACCGATAATTTGATCCATCTTCTTTCTGTATGGGGCATACTTTATCATTACATAAGTAGCCTCCTTGTCAAAATCCTAGAAGAAACCCATGATGAAAGATAACTTCTCAAGAGTATTCTTCAACATGTCAATATTATATCTTTTACAAATATATGGCGTTTGAGAAGCAATAGTTGCTTCGATATGATCCCACCATGCCTACAGATGTTTGATTCCATCATGTGTATCCTAAATTTTAGGCATCAATGAAGTATCTACCTCATCGAACTTGGCCTTAAACTCTTTTATTCTAGCATCCATAGGAGTAGCATAACCTTGAAAAATATGCTCCCTAATCTCACTGATAAATCTAGAAGTTGGGGTAACATTTGGGTACATTTCTTCCTTTTTCCTTGCCCCAATTGCCATAAGCTTCAGATTTTCAACCCTTGGAATCCATTTATCCAACAATGGAGTAGCCAATTCCCTATCTCTTTCAGATAATTTTATTGCTTGAATCATTGAAGCATAACTCGAATGAATTCTATTGAATGTACTTTGGATTTTCTTATTCATATGCTTCAAAATTGTGTGAACAATTTTAGAGTTAGTTTCATACACAAAATTTTGAGCCTGCTAAAGCAATTCCTCATATTCCTTGATCTAGAGAATTGATTCCTCCTTGGTAGGTTCAGTTGATGGGGCCACTCTTTATACACCTATTTGTTAAACTATCAAGGGTTCTTGGCCCATATTGTAAGGCATAATTGAAAAAGGATTCCTCAGGAGGGGGAGGATGGGAATGAGTCACGAGTGATGTGGGTGCTACATGACCTAGATTAGCAGGCCCCTGAGACTCAAGAGTCTCTACTTGTTGTATTAATAATTTCACTTCTATTTCAACCTCAACAACCCTTTGCTAACTCAAGTTATACTCACCGATCAACTCATTATACTTACTCCTATATGTATCTCTTTCTTTAGCGAGGATTTCCACTGTTGCCTTTGTGAACCTAGCCATATTGACGGTCATATGATCTGCCTCTAATGCAAGGGTATGAAAAAATCTCTTTATAATCAGTTGTCCTTTGAAATTGGTTGGTTCTGCTACAACTAGCTTCTTAAAACCAAGGGATAATGACCATATAGCTAGAGCATCCCATTCTCCACTAAAAGAAGACCCCTGAAGTGCCAATCTAGCCTCCTCCTTAGTTTAGAATAAAGGTCTCAGATCTCCTTATTGTTTCTAGAACAACAACATCAACTATGTCCCACCTAGGGAGTATGAAAACACCACTCCTTTGCACTAGTGCCCGAGGCTCATCCAATTTGATATCTTGAGACTTCCCTTTCATCTCAATTTTTACATTGGCTTGTATAACCTCCTTTGGGAGATCAGGGTGCATAATTCTTTCCATGGCCACCCTCTAGTATAATCTTGAAAACTTTCTCTCCACACAAATCTTTTAAATGCCTTAGTCTCGATGAATGAATCATCTTCCATGAATTCCTTGCAGTGCTCTTGTCTTAAATCATCATCATTGTTCAGGCCGCTCAAATCCATTTTTCTCAGCCTAAGGTCACCCATTCCAGAGCTTGATGCCACTTATCTTGGGGGAGAGTGCATCCCTTGTTGCATATCTTCAGGGGTCACCAAAATATCATCCTCATTTGAGTTAGAATAATCAACAACCTTACATACCTCAACTTTTTTCTTCTTGGATGGGGGTTTTTCTAATGGAAGAGGTTCCCTAAGAGGTGAATCAATATCAACAATAATTGGAGAAGACCCCCTAGGAGGTGATGGCACTGAGCTATGAGGGGAATCAAACCTTGATCCCTCTGATACAGTAGGGGTTGGTAATGTTTTCTACCTACTTAGCTTCTCCTTCCTCCTAGAATAAATTCTTAATTTTGGTTCAAGCTAATAAGAAGGTCTCTACTCAAGCACCACTATGGGATCCTTCTCTAGTGCCACTAATTTTCCTTTGTCTTCTAATGCACATTCAACCATCAAGACACCTACTATGTTCTCAAGGTTTTAGCTGACATACACAACCCTATTGAGTTCACCTATAATATTTGGCATGGGATTATCCTTAGGATCTCTCTTTGTAGCTTGCTCCATCATCTTTTGGAAAGCCAAATATTTTTCTTTTCTCTCTTCCTGTTCAGAAAAATCCATGATGTTTCTAATAACATCCTTAGGAGAATAAAAATTATGTATGAATTAACCACCCCCATGTGCTTCGTTCAAACCAACAATAAAACCCTCTAGATCATGATTCCTTGGGCATACTATTTTCAACTAATAAGGTGCCAAAAATTTACCCAAATCCTTCCAACCACCCTTGACCATCACAAAGTCAGTAAACATTGTCCATTCAGGGAAGAATGACCCTTTCTTTTGAGAGTCTGGCAAATGTGATATCTGTGAGGCCCCCAACTATCTCATAATTTTAATAAATCCTAATCTTAAAGGCACATCCCTTGGGAAAACATAAGGATTCAGATGAGTGCCATATACTCTAAAAATAGTAGTATGAGGGTAGGAAATTATATCACCCCAATTATGACTCAAATTCAAATCAGGCCGCCTCTCCACAGGTCTTAAAAAATCATGGATTTCCTTTGGAATCCTAGGTAGGTTAAAAGCCAAAAATCCTCTTAGCCTTGAGGCAAAGACATTGTTGAACACCACATAATCAAACTTGAAATCGTGCTTATCTAGAATCTTTGTCCAACATTGGATAGGTAGGTCAATGTCATCCTCCCTTTTCTTTAATTTCATATATTTGCTAAAAAAATTCTCCCCCTTAAAAAAGGAACATATGTATCAGCAAGGAGTACCACCAAAAGCTCACTAGTTCTTTTCCCTCCTTAAGTGTACTTAGACCTTGGTGCATTCTTTCTGACAAGTATGTGGCATAGTCATAAACCACATTATAAGCTAAATGTTGGAGGTGTGTAGCCATATACATGAGGTTTGTAGGCATGGCAGATGGTTCATACATGCCGAGGATCTGGTAGAGGGAATAAACCATCTTCTTGAAGTAACTAAAAAAGTACCTCATGGGAAAAGGCTCATTTTCATCTTCGCCAATCTTGATTTGCCTTCTGTTCTTTCCTTTCCTAGTGGAGGTAGTATGAAAAGGTAGTATTATTGTTCTAAAAATAAACTTTGTGTTCTTATACTCCTCCTTGAAAGTTTTGAGGTCAATTGGGATCATGCTCACATCCCAGTCATGTAGATTAAAAACATTTGCACTTTTCTCTTTGGTTATTTTGGCCAGTTTTTTTCCTGCAAATGACCTAACTATTCTTGAAATAGGGTTGTACCTTGAAGAAATATCCCTCAATAGATCAATATTCATGTATACATTTGGTACCACCAGTTTTCCCAAGTCTAACCTCTGAGGGTTGCAAACAGGGACACCCAAATTCCTATTTCCAAACCAATTCTGAAATAATCGCCATCCAAGAATCGATAAATTATCATTCTTGATGCCACACATTTTATATTTCAACCCTTCCTAAACATGATAGCCATAAAACAAAGTGGTTCCCTCGGCCTTTTCACTTGTGGAGGGTTTCAATTGGTCAATTATATCCTGGGAAAGAGTCCTACTTTGGGTGTCATAGGTAGAAACAAATACTAAAAAAACCCAAGGTTTTACTGGAAGGATGTAAAAGACCTAGCACCTCAGAAAAAATACTAGGATACCACTTATGGGATCCAAATTTATAGAATTCAATGAGGCCTACTACCTTTTAATGCATACCCAAACCCTAGTAAAACACTTTAAAACAAGCAGACGAAATCAAATAATAGATATCTACCCTAACTCAAGCTTTCTTCTTTGTTAAGAAAATGATATAGGGACAATGTTCGTTCTACTTACGACTTTCTTCTTGTAGGAAGCACCAATTCTGCATGCAGTGAACTCTGGAATGTGTTTTCTTGACCTCTAGGGTACCTATGAATCGCTGAAAATATTAAGGTGTGCAGAAGAAACCAGTCTTAAATGTACTTGTGTTGACTCTAAATGGCTCCGAGCATATTTACAGCAATTACTATTCGTTTGCTCAAAAATAAATGAATCTTACACTTATAATTTTGATTTTAAATCACATTTGTAGATCTGATTCCGATGTGGCACATCCGACGACCCCAATCGAGCCAAAAACACATCACCATCATTTTCCACTCAACCGAATGATGCAAAGTTCACCACTCGAACGCTAAGTCATTTGTTAGAGGGCCCCACATTCCTTTCCCTATGAGTAGGAAGATACACGTGTCACAATCGTGCACACTACACAACAAAATTTAAAATATGATTTTAAGGCTTGTGTGGTGTGCACTCAATGACTTAGATTTGATCATATTGTGATATCCCTACCATTGATTCTTCAACTTAGGTACAACAGGCGCTATAGTGGGAATCGGGTCCCACATTTCACAAAGGGACACATGTCACAAACATGCAAGCCACACAAATTTTCAAAGATGAGTCATTTCAATCTTGCACAGTGTGTGCTCACAATCAGGATTTAATCTTTAAAATCGATACCTATTTTCTACACATGCAACTAGAGTTAGTCATTAAAAAGGGGCCCTAACTAGGTTGATGGAAGACATCCCCTTTTTCAACAATCAAGACTTAAGTCTAAAATATTATGCCTGACTATAGGAAGATATATAATGATAATGAATAAAGGTGATTGACAAGCCTAAGCAAAGGGGCCAATAATAGAAAAAAATACGATGAATTAATTGATTATTAAATCAACTGGCAACCTAGTACAACAATTCAAAGCACAAATATAACACAAGGGTTCAATAGTTTCAAAAAAAATTAATGAAGGCATTAGTCCCAACACCCTAGGCCAGCAAACTATTAAGCATAGAAGAAAATGACCACTCTAAGCATGAAATTGGATCAAAATTTATTTATATTTTAAAATCTCTATCAGTGACTCCTTCTCGGGGATGCATATATGGCAAGAATTTAGATCTCAGGGTGAAGGAGACCAACACATAAAGACAAAACCTAGGAACTTGTTCGGACAAGACAAGCAGACACAACAGAAAAGGAAAACACCAAACCTATATACAAAATCTATAGGGTTGTACAATGTACATGGAAGATAGCCCATTTGAAGAGAAATAGGATTTCAAGAACTGTCCATGTATTGGAAGTTTGAGAACTTCACCTATTAAGGATTGAAAGAAATAAGAGTCCTCTCCATGCATGTCACTAACTAGATAAGGGTCTAGCCACAATGGATCAAACTTCCCATGTTTTCCTTTGTCCTCCATTCTTGCATTCCACATTAAGACCAGGCTTCCTAATTCAAACTTCCTCTCAATGGCCCTTTTGTCATGTAAGTGCTTGAATTGCAATTGCAACTTTTCATTCCTTTTACTAGCTTTCCACCTTGCTTCATCCAACTCAATTAATTCATCCATCCTATGCTGCATTTCATCACAAATATCACTATCATATTCTTGGACAAATTTGTACATTTTAAGTAGGTTATTGTGGGGTATTTTAGCCTCAACCCCATAAAATAGATTGAAAGGGGAATACCCAATAACCTTCTTCACTGTGGTCCTGTCAGCCCATAATGTCAATTAAAACTTTGAATCCCAGGCCTTCTTGTTCTTCTCAATCACCCTTTTGATGATCTTCATCAAGCTTTTATTGCTCAACTTAGCTTGTCCATTCCCTTGGGGGTGGTAAGGGGATGAATAAGAGACATTTATACCATACTGATTACAAAAATCAATGAATTCCTCAGAACTGAAACACATGGCATTGTCAGAGATAATTCTTTCAAGAACACCAAACCTACTTAAAATATTGTTCTTTAAAAAATCAATGACAACTTTACTAGTTTCCTTCCTAGTAGGAATAACTTCAACCCATTTTTTAAAGTAATTAGTTGTGACTAATATCCAAGCATGTCCTCCACTAGACTTTTCAAACATTTCTCCAATGAAATCGATGCCCCATTGTTGAAAGGGGGCTGACACCGATACTGGCCTAAGTGGAAAACTTCCTAAATTTTTTAACTTGCCAGTGAACCTCTAACAAGCATCACACTTCTTTACAAACCTATTTGCATCTTTAAATAATGTGGGCCACCAGAAGCCTACTCTCAATATCTTATGAGCAGTGGTTTTGGCCACGTAGTGGCCTCCACATGCTCCTTTATGCATCTTAATCAAAAGATCTTCTGCTTGATCTCCATCCACACATCTGAGCAACACACCTTCAGGGATTCTCCACCAAATTTCACCATCAATGATAATATATTTAATTGATTGCAATTTCAAAGTCCTTCTCTCATTGTTGGGAAAACCCTTAGGGCACTGCATGGTTTGTAAATACTCAACAATTCTTCTATACCACCCACAAGTCTGCATATCACATATAGGTACAACATTTTCATGCTCAACTTGATTTACTTGGTTAGCTTCCAGGTTTGTCTCAACCATCACTTAGCCAAGCCCTGGCCTCTCACGGGCTTGGTGATTTGGATGTCAATGTTGAACTCTTGGATTCTATTTATCCACCTACATTGACGACCTACAGTCTCTTGTTGAGTGAATATGTCCTTGAATGCTATTGTAGGAACATATGATACAATTGTAGCCCCAGTCAAATACGGTCTAAAACTTTTGACAACCTTGACCATGGCATATGCCTGCTTTTCTGTAGCATCATACTTCAATTCAGCTGATTGCAATGACTTGCTAAAGAAAGCAATAGGTTGTTCAAAACCCAGCTAACTGCAATGACTTGCTAAAGAAAGCAATAGGTTGTTCAAAACCTTCATAATTTTTTTGGAGTAAGACCCCTGCTACTATATGGAAAGAAGAAAATGTGAACAACTGAAAAGGTTTTGAGTGATCAAGGGATTTAAGAATAGGGGCTTCCTTAATAGAATCTTTAATAGCCCGGAAGGCTTTTGCAGGTTCTTCTTTCCATGCTACTTTCTCCCCTTTCTTTAGCATCTTGGATATGGACCTTACAGTCTTAGCAAAGCTAGTGGCAAACCTTCGCACAAAATTAATCTTCTCGAAGAAAGACTGAATTCCCTTTATGTTGTTAGGTTGTTGAATTTTATCAATGGTTGTCACCCATTAAGGGTCAATCTTGACTCCATCTTTTGAGACAATGTGGCCTAATAATTTCCCTTCTTTTACCCCAAACTAACACTTCTTCGGGTTAAGAGAAATCCCATACTCTAAAGCTCTAATAAATATTTTCTCCAAATGTAAACAATGGTCCTCCCCCTTTTTACTATGTCCAGTGAGGTCATCTTGGTATATGGAAAGAAAAAGGTCAATACAATCAACAAAAGCCACATCCATTGCTCTTTGGAATGTGGTGGAAACATTCATGAGACCAAAAGGCATCCTTACATACATGTATGTTCCCTAGGGTGTAGTGAACATAATTTTGTATTGCTCAACTTCTCTCACCATCACCTGATTATATCCTCAAAACCCATCCATCATGGAAATTAACTCACACCTTGTGGCCTTTTTCAACATAGCTTCCATGTCTGGCAAAGGATAGTTGTCTTTTAGAGATGCTACATTAAGGTTCCTGAAATCTACATATAACCTGATATCACCATTTTTCTTTCTAACAGGGACTAGATTTGAGACCCATGATGAATGCCTAATGGGCTTAATGATCCTTGCATCTCATAGCTTGGTAAGTTCCTCTTGCATCTTTGGTTTTAATGTAGGATTTATAGGCCTTTATTTTTGTCTCAACGGTTTTACATCAAGCTTCAAAGGAATTTCATGCTGGAACAAATCTTCCTTGTATGCCTTGAGATCATCATATGACCATGCAAAGACATGCCTGTACTTTCTTAATAAGGTAATTAGCATGTTCCTCACATGGGGCTTCATCCTTTTTCCTATATAAACCCTTTTAGGGGAGTTCTCCATCTCTGAGTTTACCTCCTGCAAGCCGTCCCTATGAGAAGATGTTTTCTTGACACTTGATTTGTCAAGGCCATCAAAGACCCTCTCTAGAGCAACCAATCCCCTGGGAATATTTTTGTTTTTTAACTAAATTATCTCATTCCCAAACAACATATCCTTCCCATCAACCTCAACTACAAAAGAGATAAATTCAATCTCCTAGTTTTCATATATGTCAACATGGTGCATAAACCTCAAAATATCATTGTCATCATCAAACACCCGCAAATTACAAATTTTTTCGAGCACTTCAGGCCGTGTTTGTACTTCTATTCAGGAAACACCATCAAAGGTGACATCATCTAGTATAATTGCAATGTTAGCTAACAAGTCTACCCTAACATTTTGTCCTCTCTCCACCCAATCTATGCCAAAGGAATCAAAGGATTCAAGTATCCCAAACAACATTTCTGTATTGCCTAAGCCTTTTATCTTTAGCAACAAATCGAGACCTAACTTGGGAAACCACCAAATCAGAATCTTCCAATACTCTCAACATCTTAATACCATGTTTGGAAGCAAGTTTCAACCCAAGCAAGAGAGCCTCATACTCAACAACATTATTTGTACAAGAAAACTGTAACAAGAAAGAGTATTTGTAAGTCTTACCTTGTGGAGAAATCAAAATGATTCCTACACCAAAGCCTTCTTTGGAATAGGATCCATCAAAATGCATCATCCAAGGATAGTCTCCTCATAAGTCATCCACAATCTCATGAAAAATTAGTGTAGGGTCCACATTTTCCTTTGACATTTATTCTTCAACTCAGAAAGTATCCAAACTAGTATCTACAAAATGGACCCTTACTAGTTCTTCTGGCTCTTCCAAATACTCAATCATGTGACAGATTCTTGCCTCCCTTGCAATATTAACATCTTTATGATCAATGGAAAAGGTGGCAAAAGACAGGTCACATTGTATACTTCCACCCATGGAAGGACTCCACTATCTTGATGGAAACATCCCATAGGTTGGTGGGATATCTACCACTTTAACACTCATGAAAAATTCCTTCTCTGGGAATGCTGCCAATTTGTATGGAGCTCTATTGACCACCCCTATAATAGGCACTTCTTTGGAATCTATAGCATAAAATTTTTGATATGTGCTATCCACCTTCACACCCATTTCCTCCATGATCTTCACTGAAATTTTATTCTTTGAGGCCCCTGAGTCTATCATGTAATTTATTAGCAATTTACCATCAATGATTAAGCTTAGAAAAAATGAATTAACTTGGCTTGGGTTGGCGGTGATGGTAGTTACCAAATATATTTCTAGATTTTCATTAATTAATGTCTTGACCTCAACATCATTCTCTTGACTACTGCTCGATCTAGATTGCTGCATAATCACTTTATCCTTCCTATTTATAACAATATTGTTGATAAATGCAATATTCTTATCTATATGCTCATCTATTCTCATCATTTCCAAGAAAGGGGCTGTGACCTTGATTTGTGACAATAGTTAGAACATATCTACAAGGAAATAACTTGGTATTTTAGGGAACACAAGTTCTTTAAGACTTACCTGTTCAACATGTCCTGAAGTCTTTTCAGTAGTGGATTTACCATGCCTGGCTCTTTCAACTTGAGGAGAAACTTCTCCTTCAATTTTTGATTTAGTGCCTTTCTTAGCCCAGATTCCCATCTCTTTACCCTCCTTGGTTTTTGTTTCCTCTTTCTTATTCTCTGTCTTTGTTTCTTTGCTTCCTACTTTATCCTCTTTAACAAAAATGCTGGTTGGACTGCCCTAGTTACCACTCACAATTTTGTTTCTTAGATAATAGTCATTCCTTTCCTTGGAAGCCAATGCAACTGTATATCTTTCAATCTCCTCATTTGACGGTCTTTGCAGGGAAACGTTCTCCAACTCCAGAGTATACATAGTGCAATAATTATCTCCATCTTCATCTGAGAAGAATTGCTAATGATCCACACTAGCCTCTTACCTCAGCACATCCACATCACTCATATCGACATCATCACCTAAGGAATACTCACCAAATTCAAATTATGATTTAATCATTAACACATGTTCCATTTGATCATGGCCCTGAGGAGAATTCAATTCTCCTTGGTCATCTTGAGTCTCTTCCAAGGATCTTGCAACAACACACTGTTGTGATGAGTGAGGCATCTAACATACTTTAAACCATGGAAAATATTCAACAACATTTGTGGAATTTCTCTATAGAGGATTAGGTGTGCCCTAAGTAGTTTTCTGATTGTTGTTGACTGGATTTCCATTGTGCCAATTGGTATGGTAGGAATAATATTGCAACCTTGGGGCCTACCATTTCTATGGAATTGAGGCTTGTCATTCTTTGCTACCTTCTACAACAAATTGAGGACCTAATCTAACTTCTCATTGGGGGCTGAGCTTTTACTAATTTTCTCATTCTCGACCTTAAGATATTTTGAAACCCTAGAATCATCCCTATGCCATACTTTTCCTGATGCTCTCCTTTTATTTTCAATGTTGATTGCCATCTTGTAAGCCTCTTTGAAAAACTGTGGAACCTTGTCTCTTAGTAGATAACACATCTTGGAGTCATAAGCATTGCAATATACTACCAGACAAACATTCTCATTAGGCCTGAGGTAAGCAAGAACTCTGAGCATGGCCTTTTGAAACCTTACATTGAACTCAATTTCCATCTCATTTTGGCCTTTAGTAATATTGTTGAAGTCATTCGATCTAAACCTGGGGTCGGTTTGGTCTCCGTACTGCTCTTTGAAAAGTATGTAGAAGGCCTCTTTAGAATCAATACTCACATCAAGTAATCCTTTGTACCAATCCCTATCATCTTCTATCAATGATGGCATGCAATAATTTATGGAAACATCATCATCCCATAACTCAAATTCTTCTACAAAACTCTAGAAATCCTTTAAGTGATCTTAACCACTGAAGGCATTGTTACCAGTAAACTTAGGGAGATGCTTCCTAGAATTGCAAGGGATAGGATTTGGGTACCCTAGGATATTAGCAAAGCACAATTTTGTATACCTATCCATCTAAGGTGGTATTCTGGCATCTCTATCCCTATGGAGATTAGTATGTTCTCCATCTCTTTTGTTATCAAGCTTACTTTCTATCTTACCTTTCCCATTTCCATCATTATTGTTATTTTTATTCTTGTTCTCTTCATCATCCTCAGAGTAAGATTTTTCATCCTTATTCCTCCCTCCACCCCCAGCTCTACCAGGTGTATGTCCATTAGGTTTATTCCCTTGGGATTTAGTATTGTTCTGTCTAGAACTTGAAGGTTCAAGTGTAGGGATGGACATTTTGAGAAAATCAATCTTTCTAGTCATTTTTGCATTAGAATCCTCCATTTCAGCTCTCTTAAGGTCTTCCTACAACTTCTCATTTACTAGTTGCAGTTTTAACAACTCAAGGTTTGGAGGTGCAAAAGATGCCATGGGGTCAATCTTAGGATTATTGGTAGAAATCTTAGCAAACGAAGTGTGGTTATTTGTGTCAGTATTAGGAGTAAAGGCACCTTTCTTACTTTGATCCATGGGCTTCTTGATATGATCTATAAAGGATGTCTTATTTGTAGGGGCTAGAGGGTTAGGGGTTTTGGTAGTTGCAATACTTGTAGTAAATTTACTAGTAGCAAAAATCCCCATTTGAATTGTTGCTTTGGGAATCTCTTGGGTGACTTGGACTGTTGCTTTAAAAACATCCTCCTCAACAACTTTATGCCTAAAAAAATCTTCTCTCATTTTCTTGATTTTATGTCTCCTTGCATCTCTTTCAAGCTACTTGGCTTTGACCTGATCAGCCTTCTCCCTCAATGCTTTCAATCTTTTCTTCTCTTCTTGCTCAGAAAGCCAATTTTCTTCATCTTCCAAGGCTTGCGTGTCCCTATCTATATCTTACTCATTTTCTAAAAGGCCATACTCACCTAGAACAAGAGTATGAAAGGTTTGGTCAATTTGGTCCTCTCCAGGAGGAAACAATGCACCTATACCAATAAATTCTCCCCTGTGATTAAAATTTCCCCCATGGAAAACAGACCCAACCCCAAGAGTTGGTGGTTCTGGGAATTGCTTACTCATGTTCCAAAGTGCCCACCTAGCTTTCTCTCGAGACACATCCAATTTATTTTCGAATACTTGTTCAACATGGAAACTTCCCCGATCTTCCCTAGAGATTGCTGTAGGAGTTGAGAAAATACAACACCACAAACCCCGAAGATCACTTGCATGCAAATAACCTGTCACAAAAGAAGAGATGGAGACAAACAAGCAAGGGTTCTCTGAAAACTGAAAATGTATATATCAAAGAGAATGAGAGAATGAATTGATATGAAATACAATGGGATCAATCCTTATAAAAAGGAGATCATGCAAACCCTAATAGGAAAAACCCTAATAGAAGCCCTAATAGGATAACATTTAATAATTAATATAATTATTAAATGTCACTTTATGCAAACTAACGTGAAATCTTAAGAAGGGAATAAAGGTAACTTAATCAACATAATTAAGTTAAGACCTTTACCCTAACACCCCCCCTTAAGATGAGCAATAGTGTAGCTACAAACAAATGCAGAAAAGAAAAGGTAACTACAATGCAAGAAGGCAACATGGGTCCCGACAACTAGGCCAGATCAGGTACCCAAATACAACCAAATCTCTATAAAATGGAGAAATAGAGAAAACCTCATGGGAAAAGCTCTACTCCAAAAAGAGATGCAGAAGGCCAAAAAGAAGAACATCACTAAAGCAGAAGAAGCTGTAAACAACTGTCGAAACATGACTACTATGGTGCTAAAGAACCTTCGCTGAAGATAGGATGATCAGGAACAAGAAGACAATAATCTGCATAAGTGCCCATACGACACTACTTGAATCAGATGGCAAACAAAGGCAAACACCTAGAACGAAGATACAGATGGCACAAGAACCAATAGTCTGAAACACTGATCAACTAAGAATGGAAGATTCCTTCTAAGGAAAAACCAAGGAAGCATTAGCACGAACAGTATAATACCCTCCCATAATGGTGAACTAGGAGTCTGACAGATCAACTGAAATGGTGTGCAACACTCTGTAGTGCATGAAGAAGATAGAACATCTGAAAGTGCGCAAGAAAGCACCTGCAACTAAAAAAGTGGTGTGCAAAACAAAGCACACATGCATGAGGCTGGAATCATATGGATCCATGGTCGTCTTGGAGGGACACTCACTGGACAAAGGTGTGATGGCAAACAAAGGCAAACTACAGAACCCCCCACGGTATGGATTCACTGTCGTCATGGAGGGATACTCAACGGACAAAGATGTGATGGAAAAACAAAGGCAAACTACACAACCCCTCATGGCACTTTATAATATCTATGTGAGTACAAAATATGGCACAACCTTATGTGCAAAATCCCCAAAAGATGCATGTACAATAGTGTGGCACTTTATCTCAGTGTGTTTACATAAAAGATAGCTTACAAATGATGTTCAAAATGTCCTTAAAGGAAAAAATGTTGGAAATACATGAAGAATAGCCAAAAATGAATCATCCCATGCAAACAAAATGTTTCCAAGAGAAAATATGTCCAGGTAATCCACCAGAATGTGAAAACATAAATAATTGAATAAAAGATACCTGGAGTGAAATCTGGAAAAATGGCATGGATGAAATTGAAGAGCTCAAAAATACAGTTCCAACGCTGCTGAGATTGCAAAAAATGGAGAAACTAATCAAAAGTTATGAGCTTGAGACTAAAAATAGCCCCTATGTCTTCAACTGGCTGTAGAATGCACCAACGGAAAAAAAATGTGATGAGACCCACACCACTGGAAAGATGAGAAAACCAGCTTTCTGATGATATATTGTTTGCCAAAAAATGATATCGTATGCCCAAGTTACAGCCTCCAGAATAAATTAGCTCCAAAGAGGAAAAAACCAGTGTTGGGTTAAATTTAAGGGTCATACGGCCATCGCAGCAAAAACACTGTTTTAAATTTGACGGCCAAACGGCGATCATCGTAAAAGTGCGATTGGACTACTACAAAAAAAATTGTTTTTAAAATAAAAAAACAATTAAAAATAATGCAGATTTTTTAATAAATTTTTTTTTAAAAAAAATTGATGAGGGGAGGCACGTGGGCCCACCCCCCATCACCCCTGGGTGGACAGTGTACCGCCGGTCGGCGGTACTATCAACCGTCGGTTGGCATTAAGCTGCCGATGGTCGGCAGTACGTCAACCGCCGTACCACAGGGCCCGCAGGCTTGCGGGTGCAGGGACCTGCGGGTACCCTTGTACCGGGCCGACAAGCCCTAAAACTACGAAATTTTTTTCTTTTGTTTTTTTATAATAAATTTATGACGAAAATTGCCGAGAAATAGAAGGCGGAATTTTTTTTTTGAAAATAAATTTACTAGGTAGGGACGGCCGTACGGGCGTATTTGCAAAAAAAAATTGCTTCAAATTTCAACTTTGTCTAAAATAGATGAATGAACAGTTGATTTAGGGGTTTTTGATTGCTGTGGATGCAATGGTGATGTCCGTTTGAGCTGAAAATGCTTCAAAATTATAGGTGTGCCCTAGACCAAGAAAACAATCCCCAAACCCTTGAAGCTCCAAAAATCTTCAAAACAAGAACAGGAAGTAGCAGGTGTGGAGCTCTGATACCATGTAGGAGTTGAGAAAATACAACACCACAAACCCTGAAGATCACCTGCATGCAAATAACCTGTCACAAAAGAAGAGATGGAGACAAACAAGCAAGGGTTCTCTGAAAACTGAAAATGTATATATTAGAGAGAATGAGAGAATGAATTGATATGAAATACAATGGGATCAATCCTTATAAAAAGGAGATCATGCAAACCCTAATAAAACCCTAATGGGAGCCCTAATAGGATAACATTTAATAATTAATATAATTATTAAATGTCACTTGATGCAAACTAACGTATTTCATTAAACCTATCTATTAAACTATATAATACGTTGTATGTCAAAGAAGTATTCTCATTAGAGGCTTAAAGATGAAATCCTTCAAGAAACAGGCAATTCCTCAGAAGAACCAAATACCAAAAGCTATGAATACGATAAAACAAAATATAGGTAAACCAATTAGAACATATTTATAAAGGATTTTCTAAAATCAAAGACCAGACCTAGAAGAAATACGCTCAACACATTAAGATTAGTGTCTTATCTCAGGGTATGGAGTCATCACAAAGTGAACTGAATTGTAAGGTGATTTTAATCTTAGAGATCCATTATCTTAGTGAAAATACATTACAATTCACGTATTAACAATCAAAACCATCGACTACTTACATAATCCATTTAACATTTACATAGAACCACATTCTAATTAAAGCATTCTAACTAGTTCATTAAGCCCGAACCATAATCAAAATGTATTTCATTATGAAAAACAATGAGAATCAACAAAGTGATTCTTGATCATATTTTCATTGATAATTCACATATAATGCAACAATGGAGAGATGAAGGAATCAAAAGATTAGCATATTTGCTTCTCACATTCCTAAGAACCATACAATTGACAAAGTTAACTTCCTTAACTCAGAACCTAAGACCTTGACTCAAACATGATATTTTTGTGCTTATTCACTTGCATCGCTCTGATCTAGAATTCAACAAAAGACCTCTACATATCGCTATAAATTCCCTTTTATAAGAACAAGCGAGAAAAACAAGCTTCGGGCCAATATGTACACATGTCCCATTTCTATTGGACCACTAAAACATATTCCTTTTGTAGTTACATTTACAAATGGAGGGAAACATGTGAGAAAAAACCTTATTCGGAGCAGTAAATATAACTGCCTTCCAAAAGGAATCTTGAAGTATAACGATAAACTTTGTACTGTTGTAACCTCTTTTATATTCATGAGCATTTGAAGGAGAGAAGATGAGTCATCTTCTCGATCAACATCAACACCAATCCATGTCAGTACCAGTCAACATTTGTTTATTACACCTTGAGCTGAGCATAAAGCATATCTTTATACAATGTAACTTCTGAGGCCTATCTTGTACTATACTCGACCAAGTACACGCGTTCTCCTACTATATTCTCAGCTCTAAATCACCGATGAAAACCCTCGTCCATGATTCATACTCTATGTTTGAAGTCCAATCAAACCCGATAATTTGATCCATCTTCTTTCTGTATGGGGCATACTTTATCATTACAGAAGTAGCCTCCTTGTCAAAATCTTGGAAGAAACCAATGATGAAAGACAACTTCTCAAGAGTATTCTTAAACATGTCAATATCAATTCTTTTACAAATATATGATGCTTGAGAAGCAATAGTTTCTTCGATCTAATCCCTCCATGCATGCAGAGGTTTGATCCCATCATGTGTATCTTGAATGTTAGGAAACAATGCAGTATCTACATCATCAAACTTGTCCTTCAACTCTTTTATTTTGGCATCCATAGGAGCAGCATAACCTTGAAAAATTTGCTCCATAATCTCACTGATAAATCTATAATTTGGGATAACATTTGGGTACATGTCTTCCTTCTGCCTTTCCCCAATTGCCATAAGCTTCAGATTTTTAACCCTTGGAATCCATTTATTAAATAATGGAGTAGCCAATTCCCTATCTCTTTCAAATAATTTTATTGATTGAATCTTTGAAGAATAACTCGAATGAATGCTCTTCAGTGTACCTTGGATTTTCTTATTCATATGCTTCAAAAATGTGTGAACAATTACAAAGTTAGTTTCATACACAACATTCTGAGCCTGTTGAAGCAATTCCTTATATTCCTTGATTTGGAGCATTAATTCCTCCCTGGTAGGTTCAGTTGATGGGGCCACTCCTGATATGCCTAGCTATTCAACTACCAAGGGTTCTTGTCCCATATTGTAATGCATAATTGACAAGGATTCCTTAGGAGGGGGAGGAGGGGAATGAGTCACGGGTGATGTGGGTGTTGCATGAATTAGATTAGCAGGCCCCTGAGACTCAAGAGTCTCTACTTGGTGTCTTAATAATGTCACTTTTGTTTCAAGCTCAACAACCCTTTTTTGACTCAGGTTTTACTCACCGATCAAATCATTATACTTACTCCTATATGTATCTCTTTCTTTAGTGAGGCTTTCCATTGTCACCTTTGTGAACCTAGCCATATTGACGGTCATATCATCTGCCTCTAATGCAAGGGTATCAACAACTCTCTTTATAATCAATTGCCCATTAAAATTAGCTGGTTCTTCTATAACTAGCTTCTTAGAACCAAGGGATAATGACCATATAGCTAGAGCATCCCATTCTTCACTAAAAGAAGACCCTTGAAGTGCCAATCTAGCCTCCTCCTTAGTTTGGAATAAAGGTCTCCCAACTCTCTTTATTGTTTTCTAGAACATTAACATCAACTATATCCCACGCAGGCAGTAATAAAACACCACTCCTTTGTACTAGTGCCCAGGCCTCATCCTATTTGATATCCTCAATCTTCTTTTTCGTCCCACTTCTTACATTGGCTTTATGACATCCTCTAGGAGATCAGGGTGTGTACTTTCCTTGGCCACCCTCTCAATATACTCTTGAACACTTTCTCTCCACATAAATTTTTTAAATGCCTTAGTCTCGATGAATGAATCATCTTCCATGAATTCCCTATAGGCATCTTGTCTTAAACCGTCATCATTTTTCAGACTGCTCAAATCTGTTTTGCTTAGCCTAAGGTCACCCATTCCAGAGCTTGATGCCACTTCTCTTGGGGGAGAGGAAATCCCTTGTTGCATATGTTCAGGGGTCACCAAAATATCATCCTCATCTAAGTTAGAATAATCAACAACCTTACATACCTCAATTTTTTGCTTCTTGGCTAGTGGTTGCTCAGATGGAAGAGGTTCCCTAAGAGGTGAATCAATATCAACAATAATTTGAGAAGACCACCTAGGAGGTGATGGAACTGAGCTATGAGGGGAAATCACCCTTGATCCCTCTGATATAGTAGGGGTTGGCAATATTTGCTACCTCCTTACCTTCTCCTTCCTCCTAGAATAAATTCTTAATTTTGGTTTAGGCTGATAAGAAGGTCTCTCCTCAAGCACCACTGTATGATCCTACCCTACTACCATTGATTTTCCTTTGAATGCTAATGCACGTTCAACCCTCAAGACACCTACTATGTCCTCAAAGTTTTGGATGGCATACACAACCCTATTGAGTTCACCTGTAATATTTGGCTTGGGATTATACTTAGGATCTAACTTTGCAGCTTGCTCCATCATCTTTTGGAAAGCCAAATATTTTTATTTTCTCTCTTCTTGTTCAAAAAAATCCATGATGTTTCTAATAACATCCTCAAGATAATAAAAATTATGTTCGAGTTGACCACTCGTGTGTGCTTCCTTCAAACCAACAATAAAACCCTCTGGATCATGATTCCTTAGGCATACTATCTTCAACTGATAAGGGGATAGAAACTTACTCAAATCCCTCCAACCACCCTTGACCATCATAAAGTAATAAAACTCTATCCATTTAGGGAAGAATGACCCTTTCTTTTGAGAGTCTAGTAGATGTGATGTCTATGAGGCCCCAAATTGTCTCATGATTTCAATAAATCCTAATATTAAAGGCACATCCCTTGGGAAAACATAAGGATTCATAGGAGTGCCATATACTTTGAAAATAGTAATATGAGGGTAGGAAATTATATCACCCCAGTTATGACTCAAATTCAAATCAGGCCTCCTCTCCATAGCCGTTAAAAACTCATGGATTTCCTTTGGAATCCTAGGTGGTTTAAAAACCAAAAATTGTCTTAGCCTTGAGGCAAAGACATTGTTGAACACCGCATAATAAAACTTGGAATCATCCTTATCTAGAATCTTTGTCCAATATTGGACAAGAAAGTCAATGTCATCCTCCCTTTTCTTCAATTTCATATCTTTGCCAAAATAATTCTTCCCCCTGAAAAGGAACATATGTATCAGCAAGGAGTACCACCAAAAGCTTAGTGTTTCTTTTCCCTCTTTAAGTGTACTTAGACCTTAGTGCATTCTTTTTGACAAGTATGTGGCATAGTCATAAACCACATTATAAGCTAAATGTTGGAGGTGTACAACAATATACATGAGGTCTATAGGCATGGTGGATGGTTCATCCATGCTGAGGATCTGGTAGAGGGAATATACCATCTTCTTGAAGTAACTAGCAAAGTAACTCATGGGGAAAGGATCATTTTCATCTTCACCAATATTGATTTGCCTTATGTTCTTTCCTTTCCTAGTGGAGGCAATATGAATAGGTAGGATTGTTGTTCTAAAAAGAACCTTTGTGTTCTTATACTCCTCCTTGAGATTTTTTAGGTTAATTGGGATTATGCTCAAATCCTACTCATGTAGATTAAAAACATTTACAATTTCCTCTTTGGTTATTTTGACCAATTTTTTTCTTGCAAATGACCTAACTATTCTTGAAACAAGGTCGTACCTTGAAGCAATATCCATCAGTAGATCAATATCCATGTATACATTTGATACCACCAATTTTCCCAAGTCTAACATCCAAGGGTTGCAAATAGGGACACCCAAATTTCTATTTCCAAACCAATTCAGAAATAATCACCATCTAGGAATTGATAAATTAGCATCCCTGATACCACACATTTTATCTTTCAACCCTTCCTAAACATGATAGCCATAAAAAAAGTGACTCCCTCAGCCTTTTTTCTTGTGGAGGGTTTCAATAGGTCAATTATATCCTAGGAAAGTGTCCTACTTTGTGTTCCTGAACTTGACACTTGAGCTTTGGGTGCCATAGGTAGAAATAAATATTAAAAAAACCCAAGGTTTTACTGAAAGGATGTAAAAGACCTAGCACCTCAGAACCAATACTAGGATATTACCTATGGGACAAAAATTTACAGAATTAAATGAGGCCTACTACCTTTTAATGCATACCCAAACATTAATAAAGCACTTCAAAACAAGCAGATGAAATCAAACAATAGATATCTACCCTAAATCAAGCTTTCTTCTTTTTTAAGAAAACGTTATAGGGACAGTGTTCGTTCTACGTATGGCTTTCTGCTAGTAAGAAGCACCAATTCTGGATGCAATGAACTCTGGAATGTGTTTTCTCAACCTCCGGGGTACCTATGAATCGCTGACAATCTTCAGGTGTGCAAAAGAAACCAACCTTAAATGTACTTGTGTTGACGCTAGATGGATTCAAGCATATTTACTGTAATTACTATTCACTCATGTGAAAAGAAACGACTCTTACACTTACAATTTTGATTTTAAATCACATCCGTAGATCTGATTCTGATGTGGTAGATTCAATGACCCCAATCGAGCCAAAAACACATCAGCATCATTTTCCACTCAATTGACCGATGCAAAGTTCCCCGCTCGGATTCCAACGCATTTGTCAAAGGGCCCCACATTCCTTTCCCTATCAATAAGAAGATACACATGTCAAAATCACACACACCTTACAACAAACTTTAAAATATGATTTTAAGGCTTGCATGGTGTGCACTCAACAACTTAGATTTGATTGTATTTTTATATCCCTTCCATTGGTTCTTCAACATAGTTACATCAGATGTTATAGTGGGAATCGGGTCCCACATTCCGCAAAGGGACACATGTTAGAAATGTGCAAGCCGTGCAACTTTTGAAAGATGATTCATTTCAATCTTGCATGATGTGCACTCATGGTCAGGATTTAATCTTTGAAATCAACATACCTATTTTCTACACATACAACTAGAGTTAGTCATTAAAAAGGGGCCCTAACTAGGTTGATGGACGATGTTCCCTTATTCAACAATCAAGACTTAAGTCAAAAATATTAGGCCTGACTATAGGAAGATATAGAACGATAATGAATAAAGGTGACCGATAAGCCTAAGAAAAGGGGCCGTTAATAACAATAGATATGATGAATTAAGTGATTATTAAAGAAACTAACAACTTGGTACTACAAATCAACACACAAATATAAAGCAAGGGTTCAATAGTTTCAAAAAAATTTGAATGAAGGTATTAGTCCCAAAACCCTAGGCCAACAAACTGTTAAGAACATAAGCAAAGGACCACTCTAAGCATTCACTTCCTTTGACAAGGCTTCAAAGGCAAGCACCACAACACAATGAAAACACTTACTCCCATTGACTACAACAACCGACAATGCTACTACCTACTCCCTCTAAGAGGTAGCCACCAACATTAGTCCAAAATAAGGAATGAATCTTGAAATCCACTATACTGATACATATCATTATGCATATAATTGAAATGATGGTAAATAGCTCCCAACTTCTCCTGAAGATACTCAAAATTATCCTTAGGAAGAGCCTTCATGAAGATATCTGCAACCTGATCCTTAGTGGGCACATACTCTAACTTTACCTTATTCTTTACAACCTTTCCTCTCAAAAAGTGATACTAGATTAAAATATTTTTTGTCCTTGAATGTATTACTGTATTCTTTGAAATATTGGTAGCACTTGTATTATCACATCAGATAGAAATAGGTTCAACATATACCACTTTGATATCCTTTAACGTTTGCTTCATCCACAACACATGTGCGCAGCATGATGTTGCACCAATGTATTATGCCTCTACAATAGATAATGACATTGAATCCTACTTCTTGCTTAGCCAAGACACCAACATGCTTCCAAGAAAGAAAGCACCCCCACTTGTACTCTTCCTGTCATCAATACAACCTACCCAATCTGCATCTATATAAGAACTTAAAGAGAAATCGATATCCTTTGGATACCATAAACTATGTTACAAAGTGCCCTTCAAATAGGGCTGATGCAAGAAGTTGGGTCCACAAAAAGCTCAAAAAGTGGAAGTGTTTTTGCTGTTTTTCAGAATTTGTCACACTTGAACTGAAAATTTGAGGCACTTACACAATGAATTTTTAAAAAAGTCAGTAATATGAAATTTAGAGATTTGAATCTAGTTTATAAATATGTAAATTATTCAAATACCCAGATTGTAGAAACTAAATTTTGATAAAGATCTATAAAAACCACTTTTTAAAAGTCCCTGTTTTTTTACCATACCATGCACGTGTACGGACAACACTTTTTGAATCAAATAAAAGTATTTTACTAATTCCTTTTGGGGAAAGAGAGCTAACAACATGAAGATTGATGAGGAATTTTTTTTGTAATTTTTTGTTGAATATTTTTTTTATTATTTAATTTTTATTGGCCTTAATTGTTGTTTTTAAAAATCAACGTGTACGGACAGCATAATTTGACCTAAACTAAACTTTTTTTGAATTTTTTTTTTTTCATTGTGTAAAGAATTGTCTAAAGATTGATGTCATATAATTTTTTTTCTAAAAAATTTAACCAAAAAAAAGTTATTAAAAAACAAAAAAAGTCTGATATTTCAAGTTTAATGACTAGTTTGCTTTGAAATTAATTAAAAAATAGAAAATATAATCCAATCTTAATAAAAATTATATATATAAAAACTAAACATTATGTTCTGTAATGGGTTTTAATTTTATAGATTGATTCAGAAAAAAAATTGATCAACCATATTGTCAAAGTTGAACATTCTTCTTCAATCTGCCTTAGTTTTTTAGTTGCAGGTCAAAGGCTAAGGCTCGGATTGCCAAAGCTTTCCCGAACCTAAAACCAAGTCTTTAGGCGGGTTGGGAAAGAAATTTTTTTAATAACGCATACGCGTTATTGAAACAAAACACGTACGCGTTTGATAATGCGTACGCGTTAATTTTTTACCCGTTGGGTAAAGGTAACGCGTACGCGTTCTTTTTTAGAAACGCGTACGCGTTTCTAATATATCCGTTTATCCTGATTTGACATTTTCTGATAGATTACGGTTTTCTTGCAATATTCTTTTTCTGCAGTACGGCCCGCAAGTTCGATTTTCTGCATTTTTTATTACAAATTTGTCTTGTGCAGGGCATATTCTATTGCAAATTGGTTGAAAAGTCAAGTGCAGGTTGAATTTTCTGAAGTGGAATCAAGTACAAGAATAATTTACAAGAAGATTCAAAAAAAAGTTTTTGGATGTATTCATGATATTTTTGTGTACTTCAAAGTTCAAAGAAGAAAGGATCTTCATAGTACAGAGTGTTATTTGAATATTTGAAGGAGATAAAAATTTGAAAATTGGTTACAAGTAAATCATTTGAACATTTTTCATCAAAAAGGGTTTTGTAACCATGGGATCAAAACAAAGACAAAGAAAAAAGTGTAGAATGTCAATGACACCCGAAGAAATTCAAGCAAATAAAGATATGGAGGCAAAAAGACAAAAAGATAGAAGAGAAAGAATTCGTCAAATGAAAAATTTGGAAGCATCTACTTCAATGAATGTTGAAGAGAAAGTCATGAATGATGAAATGAATGTAGATGATGCAAATGTGGAGATGGTGAATATAGAAGAAAATACAATTATGGAGAGAAACTCAACTATGTCTTCAACTACAACTTTGAATGATATGGAAACATTACATATGCAAATAGCTTCGGGTATGTCTTCAAATCCACCTCCCAATGATATGGAAAATGCACCTATTCAAACAATCTCTCGAGGTATTCTTTCAAACCCAAGTCTTGATAATATTGATTTTGCTTGTTTAGATGAAGCTGGATACACCATTGATGATATCAATAATTATAGGCTTGAAACAATGCAAAAACAAAAAAATTATGAAAATATATCTTATGAGAATACAAATGCCAATCAAATCCCTCATATTGATGAAAATGAGAATGAAATCTTTTTTACTTTTGAAAATGAAAATGAAACCCCTTGTGTGAATGAAAATGAAACCCCTTGTATGGATGAAGATGAAAATGTTTTTTTTACAATTGAAAAAGATGTGTTAGATAACCTTCGTGGTAAAGTTTCTTGGAGACAAATTAGAACTTATGGAAATAAAATATATAAAATGTTTTTTTATAGAAAGAAATTAGGATTCCAATGTCAACTCATGGTGCAATTGATGAGAATTTGGAAAATGAGAAAAGTGATGAAAAAATTAGGTATTTTTGTAAAACCAAAAAAGAAAGATGATTCAGTAGAACAAGTCATTTCTAGTGTTGCTAATGCTATTGATTTTATAGGTAAGAAAAGTCGATCCAAAGATAAAAATGCGGCTCATCGTGCAATAACAACTGCTTTAGTTGATAAAGCAACTTCAAATAAAAGAATGTTAAGTAGGATTAGTAAATGTATAAAAGTAAATCCCAAAACTTTGATTAGAGCTAGTAAAAGAAGAGAAAATATTGAAAATGATCCAATTAATCAATGTTGGAGTTTTAGTGGTAGACTCCCAAGATCAGACATGAAATTAACTAATGAAATTAAATCTTTAATCAATAAATTTTGGCATGATAATACAAGAGTATCACCTAACATTAGAGATGTCTTAAAATTAAGGGTGGGTTCCAAAATTCGTGTACCTCATCCAAAGCATCTCTTAGATATGACTCAAACTAAATTATATAAAAAAAATTTAGATGCTTCAATCTTACCATTGAATATTAAAATAAGTCAAAGATCATTCGAAAAGTGTAAACCTTGGTATGTTAGAATTAATAAGCAACGAATTTCTTGTTGTTGTAAGACTCATGTACAATTTCGTTATTATTATGATAGTTTTCGATATATACGATGCACTTTGCATGTTAACCAAATTATGCAGGACATTTGTGGTATTAATATGCCACCTGAAAGAATCAAAGATTTTATATCAGGTTTGTTTTGCGAACCCTCTAACGGAAACTTATTTTATTTAAAATCATGTATTTCTAGAGAATGTGATAGATGTGCTAACTTTTCATTATTAGGTGAATGTATGCATGAAAGTAATTTAAATGAATTTGGACAACAATTATTAGATGTAAAAAGATTCAAAAATGTTGAGTATTCTTTAAAAGATGGAAAAACTGGAAAACGTTGTGAGCTAATTATGGAAAAAAATACTGTTCATGCATTTATTAAAGAATTTAAAGATAAGATTGTACCTAAATATGTTCAACACTCTCAGTATGCTCATTGGCTTGATAATCAATTTTGTTTATGTAAAAACAAATTCCCAATTGGAACTATATTGTCGGTTGTTGATTTTGCTGAAAATTATACTCTTACTCCACAAGAAGAAATTCAATCATAGTATTATAATTCAGTGCAAGTATCTATTTTTGTTCATATTGTTTATAGACATGCAGATGATAGTAGAGAAGATAATAGAAATTTTTTGAGAGAGTACCATTTTTATGTAAGTGATAATCGATTACAATCATCTAAGTTTGTTCAATATTGTTTTGATATATTTTACAAAAATTTAAAAGAAAGAGGAATTCAATTGCTAGAACATCTCATATGGTCAGATAATTGCACGGGTCAATTCAAAAATGCTAGGATGTTTTATTGGTTATGTAGAGTTCATAAGGAAAATAATATCCAGCACATATGGAGTTTTTTTGAAGCCGGTCATGGTAAGGGAGAACACAATGGAGCAGGTGCATGTGTGAAAAGAGTTCTTGCTAGAGAGCAACTAAAATTTGAGGATGCTGCAAAATTTAGAGATGCACATGCAATTGTAGATTGGTGCAATACCAAATTATCTACAAGAGTAAGTGAGAGCTCAATAATTCACCGCTTCTTTTGGTTAGTTGAAGAAAATGATATTTGTTCTCGACAAGATTGTGAAACAATTAATGGATCTGCAAAATGGCATTCATTTAAGAGTTCGAATGCAAACACATGGACAATATGGACAAGGGAGTTGGCATGCTTTTGTCAATTTTGTATTGCAGGTGATTGGGAGGCTTGTGAAAATATGGAATGGGTTGAACAATGGCAACAAAGAGCCTTAACACCTACATCGACACATGTTCAACATGGAACAATAATTGAAGATAATCAAGCATTCGCATCTGATGATTATGACCATGTTTCTGATCTTGTACAAGAAGGTACATTATTTATTGAGATGAATTTTATATGTATGCATGTTTATATACATGAATTAAATATAAGTCGTGCTCTTTATTGAATTTTTTATCTATTTTTGTAGGACATGTGTATGCTGTTGTTGCACCCGAGGGGAATGAAGAGGAGACAGAGTACTGGTTGGCTAGATGTGTTGAGAGAAAATATAAGTTGGTACATCCTAGAGTGGATGATGATAACTTTGAGTATCCAACTGGTTCAGTCATTGTTGTTGGCACCTGGCTTCAAAAATATTTGATAAGAAAGAATGGCTTGCCTACATTTGAAGATTATGAAAGACACAAGAAGATTATACATTATTCACATTTGATTTTGGCAACCAATATAAAACTAGTTAGATATCACGGGAGGCCTACTAATAAAGTTTTATGGACACTTTCAATGGATGATCATGAGACAATCATAGATGCATTACAAAAAAGAGGATGTGGATGGTACAACAGAGTAAATAAATATTGGTAAGTATATCTAGTTGTATGTATATATTTAATTGATATATATATTTGTCTTTAAATTCATTTCCTTATTAAAGTTTTATATCATTTTTTGTTTCAGGTCTCCCTTGATACTAGATGTTTTACAAAAAAGAGAGGAGATGCACTCTTATTACAATGGAATTCGAATCTACAGATAGGTAACTATATATAGTTGTGGATACATTTAGTTGAGAGTATAAATATAAAACTAAATTTAACTCATTGTCATTTTATAAAAAGTTTATAATTTATTTCATATCCCCTTAGGCCATCCTCGTATGTGCCATTAATCCATCCACTTGCATCCCCTTTAAGTCTCTCTATTAATTCCCCTTAATTCATTCTATTAGGACCCCTTAATCCATATCCTTGTATATCTATCCTTAATCCGTCCTCTTGCATCCCCTTAAGTCACTCTCTCAACACCCCTTAAGACATCCCCTTAAGCCATCCCCTTAGGTCACATGGTTTAGGGTTTAGCATTTCTAGGGTTCATGAGATGCTTAGAATAACAAATTTATATGGATTAATGGTTTAGGGTTGATCTCCTAGGATTTAGGTCACGTGGTTTAGGGTTTAGGGTTTCTAGGGTTCATGTGATGCTTAGAATAACAAATTTATATGGATTAATGGTTTAGCGTTGATCTCCTAGGATTTAGGTCATGTGGTTCAAGGTTTAGGGTTTCTAGGGTTCATGTGATGCTTAGAATAACAAATTTATATGGATTAATGGTTTAGAGTTGATCTCCTAGGATTTAGGTCACGTGGTTTAGGGTTTTGGGTTTCTAGGGTTCATGTGATGCTTAGAATAACAAATTTATATGGATTAATGGTTTAGCGTTGATCTCCTAGGATTTAGGTCACGTGGTTTAGGGTTTAGGGTTAAGGGTTTAGGACCTAGAAGTCATATCCTCTTACATGTACCCTTATTCCACAATCTTGCATCCCTTAAGTCACTCGCATAATTCCCCTTAAGCCATTCTCATAGGACCCATTAATCCATACCTTAGGGTTCATGACATGCATCCCATTCATCCATCCTATGGAAAACATCATTTGAATTTTTATGAAATTTATAAGATCCAATTTTGTAACTTTTACTATATATTTACTTAAATGAATCAAAAAAACTATAGAACTACTTACAGTTTACATTAATTATTTTTGCAGGTTCTCATCAAGTCGGTCTACCATGCGATTGTCACTGAAAAATTATTTTATCAAGAGACTATGTAAATATCAATTTTTGGTCTTCACGTAAAAATTGATAAGCTAAATAATTGGATATACATGTGCATACATATATGTTTCATCATGTTGTATAGTTGTATGATTTTCAATGAACTTATTAGTAACTTTTTAAAAATCTCATTCCAATTTTATAGATTATACATTTCATATAATTGTTCAAGTATTTTCTAGAATTGGTAAATAGTTAAAATTACATGCTCTTAATTTATTATGAATATAATCTAAACTATTTAAGGAATATTTAAATTTATCACCTTTAACCATGTGATAAATTGTATATTTATGAAATTTGATTGTAGAGATAAGAATTTATATCTAGTGCATGTATTACTTGAAAATTAGATAAAATATCTAGATCTACATATACATATGAGTGCATATAATCATCAAAATGAATAAAACATGATCATAATTGACTGCATATATATAATCATCACATTAAAGTCATCTGATATAAATAAACAAAAATATGTATATGTCAAGTCCAACACATAAAAGTTTAAATAAAACTAGAGATGTCTGGTCTATTTAAAATTTAAAACCATTTAACTATCAGGCTGATCAGTCAAATCAAGTCTCCTCTTTGTTCCAAGTCGATTAGATGTACCTACATCATGCTGTAAAAGAGTACAAGTAACTTGAAATTAGATTTAAATTTATTTATAAATTTTGATATAATTAAACATATTTAAACCTGACAAAATATAAAATTTTGGATAAAAAAAATAAATTAATTAAATATCTAGTAAATACAATAAAAATGATTTTTAAGACATGAATAATTTACCATATGATCATGTGGATCTACTGGAACATTTTGTTCAACGGGTAGCATAACTGTCACTTGAGAAGATTCAAATGCCTAATCTACTATATCCTGCATATTCATATAAAGCAATCAATATGTTAAAACCTCGAATATATATATATATATATATATATTTAAAAGATCCGTAAAAATTGTTTAGGATATTTAGTAAAGTTTACAACCTTGAATGATATGACCTCAAGATCACGCACCTGAGATTGCCTATGCATAAATGCTGACGATGTCTCAGGTGCACCTGCAATGGGTGTCTCATGAAATGCCTGCATATATATGTACAACAATTTGTATAGATCATTCACGCATGTGTATGTAAATGTAAAAATTAAATTAGATCTATGATGTGTATTTAATTCAAACTTAACAAACTTTTTGAAAGAATGCACCTGAGCTGATGATGACTCAAGAGCGCTCACCACAACTTGTGCTTGGTTAGCACTAGGCATGCTCATTTGACCTCCCTACATCTAGATATAATATATATCAATCACACATCATGTGTAAACATTCAAAATAAATTAGATATATATATCCACATAAACTAAATTTAATATATATTGGTTTAA
This sequence comes from Sequoiadendron giganteum, assembly GCA_007115665.2. Lineage (NCBI taxonomy): Eukaryota > Viridiplantae > Streptophyta > Pinopsida > Cupressales > Cupressaceae > Sequoiadendron > Sequoiadendron giganteum. The sequence continues at coordinate 585,387,149 of CM021106.1, read as the reverse complement.
GTACCTGACCAAAAGGTGAGCCCATATCTACAACACTCGACATATAGACATGATCATTTTGAGTTTCAGGCATTGTCTGATCATGCGTCTACACCAAAAACTTATTGAATTAATATTGTATTATATATATATAATTTGATGTTATTATTTAAACATGAATTTTGCACATTCCAAAAAAATATATTAAGTTCAAAAGATGAACATACCTGTGTAAGATGATGCTCAGAATATAGTAAATCCAAAAATGACTCTGTCTCAGACGCAGGTGGGTCACCTGAAGTGGATGCCTGAGTATTCCTATTGTTGGAGCCTCCATGCTCTCTATTGACCACTTCAGCCACCGCGTGTGAAGTCTGATGAGTGAGATGTCCTGAAAGTGAACTCAATGCTCCTAATGTCGATAGCATGGTTTGCTACTGAAATGCAGCAGGAACACCAAGAGAAGTAGGAGGAACAATAGGAGCAATTGGAGCACGTCGTTGAGGATCAACACGTGCTCCTAATCTATGTTGGGGCATGCCACGCCCAGCTCCCTGAAATGACCTCATATCAAAATAGTTGGGTTTTCAACCCAACTCAAACTCTACCCATAACTTTCTCACAAAGTATAGGGGCACCTCAGAATTGCCATGTGGTGGAGTATCAAACACCATCCACCATCTATCCCAAAAATGTGCAGCTATCAAGGGGTGCCTACACCATAAAATTGAAATTCGTTTTTTGGTGGGTGGAATTGGTTGGCTTGTTTGAGGGTTAAAAAAATATTGGCACATGGCTTCTTTAGTAATTTTAAGGTCATTAATTTCTTTATAAGACAATCCATCTGCATAGAATTGTCTCCTCTCGTCTCTCCATTGATGGAACCTATCTAGGTCCGCATCAATAGATCGAACAGAATCAACAATAATTTGCATCATAGATGCAAACCGTGAGAGATGGGGGGGAATTCTAGGCTCATTTTTTATCAGATCTATATTTTCTTGAATGACTGTAAGATTTTCCCTAATGCTCTCTCTCAACTGATCTTGGTCTACTATAGGGGGTGGGGGGTTAGGAGGTGGAGGGTTTGGAGGAATGGGGTTTTCTGGTGATGGTGGGTTAGGAGGAATGGGGTTTTCTGGTGGTGGTGGGTTAAGATCTATGGGATCTACAGGAATATGTGGTTGAGGCATAAAATCCTCAATGCTAAATAGTGGATCCATGTGAATGTACAACCAAATGGCAACTGCACATGTTAAACAATTAAAAAATATATATCAACAAACTAATTAAATAATGCAGACAATTTGAAAGAACTATTTAAAAATCACATTGAACGTGCACAAATCCAAATGCAATTCATTTGAAGACCATTCGATTTATCATTAAAAAATCAATAATGTTCATTAAAAATCCATAGCATGTACACATTAAAGTTTATAATTTAAGTTTGTACAAGTTTTGAAAATTTCAAATTTGTGGTTTACAATTTGAGTTTTGGGTAAGGGTTTGTGTTCATATTTTAGAATGTAGGGTTTAGTGTCTATGTATATTAGAATAATGTAATAACCATTAAGATCTAGAAATTTAAAAAATTGGTTATAAGGATACATTTAAACATATTAAGAATACATTTAAACATATAATAATAGAAACATAGGAACCATGGTACATTTGAAAAGGGGAAATGATAATAGGAGTTACCATAGAACACAAAATATTGTTCATATGAGAGACATAAAAGGTATGAGAATTAAATATTATTTTAATAATAAATTATTAAACAATAGTATACTACATGAAACTTGAAGGATGCAAATAAATTAAAATTATAGTGATTAAAAGTAATAATTATGCAAAAAAATAAGGAATCCAAACTACCAATTTGGTAGGGTCAAATCCAAGAAAGTTTGCAACCCAATCCTTCACCAATTATAGAATTTAGAGTTATACATTTTAATTTCTTGATTTTTTTAAATTTTGAGTAATAATAATGAAGGAAAATCTATAAGTTGATGTTCTAGGACGGTCCCCTTTGACAAAATGGTAACAATCGACCTAGATTATGTTGAATCAAGAGTGAAGGAAATGAAAATTCAATATGCTATGACTAAAAGTCTATGGTTGTTATAACAAATTGAGGGAAATGCATTGTCTTGTGATACCTCACAATTATCTCTACTAAAAATAAACTTTGTTGATCACACCTAAAGACCCCATTACATTATATATGTTTGTAAATAAACTCTTTCAAAACTAAGATTGTGAGAAACAAAAATTGAAGAAATAAGACTAAAACCCTATGTGTTTTAAAAAGTTCCACTAGTATTCATGATTTTTAAATCCTTATTTTTCAAGATTAAGATAAAAAATTTAATCGATATATAGATGAAGAATTTTTTAAAATACGATTTCATCTAAGGATATGTTGCCTTATATTAGAATTTTTATCACACTAATTCTAACTTGAACCATAGACGGGCTAATTATAACTTGAACCATAGACCCTAATTATAACTTGAACCCTAATGTATTCTAACTTGAGCTCTAACCCTAATTGTAATTAAATCGGGTATCATAACCTTAGTTGAACACTAACCCTAAATGCATATAAACTTTTTAATCATAAACCTAATTAAATATTGATTGAATGTTTAACTCTCACCAAAATTACAACCATTTAACCCTAGACTCTTAATTTAATTTTTACCCCAACCCTAGAACCCTACACCAATTGACGGGGCTAATTCTAACTCCAACCCTAACCCGCATCTTAAATTTTAATTCATAATTTCATAATCCTAAACCTAACCCTAATAAAAATATAACCCTAACTCTGAACCTAGCTGAATACAAACCCTAACCTCAACCCTTACCCGAATATTTATCTTAGAACCCTAACCCTAGAATGAATTTTAACCCTAGAAGCAGGTAATTGAATTCTTTAATATTAAACAAGTAAACCTAATCATAACCCTAATTGTAATTTTGAAATCTAACTATACAATATATATTAAAGCTTAAGCCAAACCCTAATTGTACCCTAGATTTAACCTAATTTTAACCTACAAATAGGGTTTTAGTTTATGTTATGTTTTCTAGGGTTTTAGTTTACGTAAATTCTAGGGTTTTAGTTTATGTTACGTTTTCTAGGGTTTTAGTTTACATTTTCTAAGGTTTTAGTTTATGTTTTCTAGGGTTTTAGTTTATGTTTTCTAAGGTTTTAGTTTATGTTTTCTAGGGTTTTAGTTTATGTTACGTTTTCTAGGGTTTTAGTTTACGTTTTCTAGGGTTTAGGTTCAAAGATTAACGGTCTGAGTAAATTAGTTTTTTAGAACCTACAGTTTAGGGTTTTAAATTTCAAAACTAAATGTGTAAAATTTAGGTTTTCGATTTAAAATTTTATGTTGTTTGTTTCGTTGATGTTTTTGGTTAATTAAATGCAATTTAAAAACTATTAAATATTAAATTAAAACAAACTAAACAAAAATAACTAAATAGCAATTATAAAACAAAAATAACTAAATAGCAATTATAATGCAAAAATATTGTAGAATTCAAACAACCTGGAGGTCACTGAGGTCAGGTGTGTTGACTGGAGGAGGTGAGAGTGAAAATTTAGCAGATTCCGGCCATCCAAAATGCATACGCGATCTGCTATTTGTTGTCCTGGCGCTCCAAAGTTGGCTGTGAAAATGACTTTCACAGTCTCTTATTTAAAAAAATAAATAGTCTTTAGAAACACGCATTTATCATGAACACGTGACGATTTTAGGGTTTGTAACTCCGGAATCCATAATCGCATTGCCATTGATTTAGGATAGCTGGCGCGGCGTATAACGCTGTAAGCGTATGGCGGCGGCACGCTGATGCGCTTTATGTGAGAATTCTTTTGCCTCAAACTTCCTCTCTCATGGACTCCAACTTGCACCAACCTGCGACATAGTAGTCATGAGGATCTCCTCCTCATCCTTCATAGGTCTTAATCCTAGTGGCCTCAACCGAATCCCGACACTCATACTCACTCATGTACTCTCAAATACCTCAGACTCCATAAGGTAAAATGACTATGCCATCTCCTGTGCCTTCCTACTCATCCTAAGTCTAAATGAGCCCCTTGTGGTTTATGGGGAGGAGGATTAATTATCTCTTTGATTAATGAATCCACTCACACCATCTAAGTACATTAATTTAATTATCACTTGATTAACTCACTTTTGAAGGTTACCCGGTTTACCACTTTGGGCTCCGGCCCCTAACAAAAGCCACTCTTCTATTCGACAACACACACCCAAACAATCCACTAAGGGAAACACAAGTGCATATCAACTAGGCATCATAATCCACTCCAAAACAATGAGGAAACAAAAGATAGAACTCACTCCAAACATCTTGGAGGCAATAATCACATAGTCCACTCCTTTCACATGAGGTACAAAAGATTCCCGTTCAAGGAAATTAAGTAAACTGAAAAGATGCCATGCACTACCCAAGGGAAAACAATTGGATGACATAAAGGTTCAACAACCCTCATCCTCTAAGTTCTCCTGGAAGACTTATAATTTAGGACTAACACTAAATCCCAAAACCAACAATGCAACTTGACGACATAGCAACAAAAGCATTCAAGTCATCAATCAAATCTAATATTTGGATTTCCTAAATCCATACTCATTCAATAGGTAGTGTTGATAAAGTCAAAGACACGATAACTAAATCATCTAAAATAATCATAACCCCTATTTCCCCTTTCATTATTGGAAATCTAAAACAATTAAACTTACTTCCCTTTACTAAATACAAAGAATTAAATCCTTTAAGATAATCATGAGGAAGATACTACTTTTGGATATACTAAATCTATATCTCTTTCATAATCCAATCACAATGATTCAATTAATCTAAATAGAAATTAATAAATAAAATAATTGATTGTCTCATCAATAAAATAAATTCTTAATTTACTTTTAAATCGACACAAATCTATGTAAGTAAACTCTTCCCATTTCCTAACCAAATGTTACATTTCATTCAATTTCCTATTTAGAACATGCAATCACTTTAATATAATAAAATATTGTTTCTCTATCCACTTACCCATATACACTAATCAATCCATTTTAAATCTCTATTCAATAATATATTGCATACATCTTATTAAAACGAAATACGATAATGAATTTACCCTTAACATATTTTTATATGCTCCATATTATATATACACCAAACATATATATTAATAAACTCAATTATATAGATTCTTTAATATTCTAATCACAACGATTAATTTGCTCTATGGAAATAAAACATAATAACTATTGCCCTTTCAAAATTAATTGAAAAAAACTAAATAAGTGCCTTTATAATAAAGGATAGACTAGTTCAAATAATTTAAGTCGAATCCATTGTTTTCCTTTAAAATTAACATAAATCTTCTATAATAATTCTTTTCAATTTCCTAACCCAAACCTTATATTTCTTCTAGTTTTCCAACAACACCCTATGTTAATCTCATCTAAAAATTTCCCTTTCCAAACTCTTATTACATACATCCATTTATTCAAACCATAAAATATGCATTCTCAACAAATAAATTGTTCAAATAGAAAATGATTAAATTAAAATAATTAATTGTCTCTTCATCATAATCAATTCCTGAATTTACTTTTAAAACAGCACGATCCCATGCACTACCAAGAGAATTCACAATAGGTTGACATCACAACGACAACCCTCACAAACAACAGACCATCTAGAAGACTTATAAACTAACAGGTATTCAACCCATTCTAACACTATAAACACAAAAGACATAATCATTGAAGGCAATAGAAGAAACTACATTTGGATACTCTAAATCCATTTCTCATTTCATTACGTAATTCATTATATCGATAATACTAAATTAAGAATTCATCTTTTCAGATAGGGGAGAAATTACACTAATATTTTATTCTCTAATTGTTCTTAACAAAATAAGTATTTTCAGCTATAAATCAAAACATTTCACTTTAAATTAAATAACCAATTGCCCATGCAAATTAAATCATTATAAAATTAATCAAATTAACATTTGGTCTCTTCCATTACTTATTGTGTTAAAATAAAATCAATAT
>CM021106.1:585299942-585380954 GCA_007115665.2 Sequoiadendron giganteum | reverse complement strand
CGAAATTTTTTTCTTTTGTTTTTTTATAATAAATTTATGACGAAAATTGCCGAGAAATAGAAGGCGGAATTTTTTTTTTGAAAATAAATTTACTAGGTAGGGACGGCCGTACGGGCGTATTTGCAAAAAAAAATTGCTTCAAATTTCAACTTTGTCTAAAATAGATGAATGAACAGTTGATTTAGGGGTTTTTGATTGCTGTGGATGCAATGGTGATGTCCGTTTGAGCTGAAAATGCTTCAAAATTATAGGTGTGCCCTAGACCAAGAAAACAATCCCCAAACCCTTGAAGCTCCAAAAATCTTCAAAACAAGAACAGGAAGTAGCAGGTGTGGAGCTCTGATACCATGTAGGAGTTGAGAAAATACAACACCACAAACCCTGAAGATCACCTGCATGCAAATAACCTGTCACAAAAGAAGAGATGGAGACAAACAAGCAAGGGTTCTCTGAAAACTGAAAATGTATATATTAGAGAGAATGAGAGAATGAATTGATATGAAATACAATGGGATCAATCCTTATAAAAAGGAGATCATGCAAACCCTAATAAAACCCTAATGGGAGCCCTAATAGGATAACATTTAATAATTAATATAATTATTAAATGTCACTTGATGCAAACTAACGTATTTCATTAAACCTATCTATTAAACTATATAATACGTTGTATGTCAAAGAAGTATTCTCATTAGAGGCTTAAAGATGAAATCCTTCAAGAAACAGGCAATTCCTCAGAAGAACCAAATACCAAAAGCTATGAATACGATAAAACAAAATATAGGTAAACCAATTAGAACATATTTATAAAGGATTTTCTAAAATCAAAGACCAGACCTAGAAGAAATACGCTCAACACATTAAGATTAGTGTCTTATCTCAGGGTATGGAGTCATCACAAAGTGAACTGAATTGTAAGGTGATTTTAATCTTAGAGATCCATTATCTTAGTGAAAATACATTACAATTCACGTATTAACAATCAAAACCATCGACTACTTACATAATCCATTTAACATTTACATAGAACCACATTCTAATTAAAGCATTCTAACTAGTTCATTAAGCCCGAACCATAATCAAAATGTATTTCATTATGAAAAACAATGAGAATCAACAAAGTGATTCTTGATCATATTTTCATTGATAATTCACATATAATGCAACAATGGAGAGATGAAGGAATCAAAAGATTAGCATATTTGCTTCTCACATTCCTAAGAACCATACAATTGACAAAGTTAACTTCCTTAACTCAGAACCTAAGACCTTGACTCAAACATGATATTTTTGTGCTTATTCACTTGCATCGCTCTGATCTAGAATTCAACAAAAGACCTCTACATATCGCTATAAATTCCCTTTTATAAGAACAAGCGAGAAAAACAAGCTTCGGGCCAATATGTACACATGTCCCATTTCTATTGGACCACTAAAACATATTCCTTTTGTAGTTACATTTACAAATGGAGGGAAACATGTGAGAAAAAACCTTATTCGGAGCAGTAAATATAACTGCCTTCCAAAAGGAATCTTGAAGTATAACGATAAACTTTGTACTGTTGTAACCTCTTTTATATTCATGAGCATTTGAAGGAGAGAAGATGAGTCATCTTCTCGATCAACATCAACACCAATCCATGTCAGTACCAGTCAACATTTGTTTATTACACCTTGAGCTGAGCATAAAGCATATCTTTATACAATGTAACTTCTGAGGCCTATCTTGTACTATACTCGACCAAGTACACGCGTTCTCCTACTATATTCTCAGCTCTAAATCACCGATGAAAACCCTCGTCCATGATTCATACTCTATGTTTGAAGTCCAATCAAACCCGATAATTTGATCCATCTTCTTTCTGTATGGGGCATACTTTATCATTACAGAAGTAGCCTCCTTGTCAAAATCTTGGAAGAAACCAATGATGAAAGACAACTTCTCAAGAGTATTCTTAAACATGTCAATATCAATTCTTTTACAAATATATGATGCTTGAGAAGCAATAGTTTCTTCGATCTAATCCCTCCATGCATGCAGAGGTTTGATCCCATCATGTGTATCTTGAATGTTAGGAAACAATGCAGTATCTACATCATCAAACTTGTCCTTCAACTCTTTTATTTTGGCATCCATAGGAGCAGCATAACCTTGAAAAATTTGCTCCATAATCTCACTGATAAATCTATAATTTGGGATAACATTTGGGTACATGTCTTCCTTCTGCCTTTCCCCAATTGCCATAAGCTTCAGATTTTTAACCCTTGGAATCCATTTATTAAATAATGGAGTAGCCAATTCCCTATCTCTTTCAAATAATTTTATTGATTGAATCTTTGAAGAATAACTCGAATGAATGCTCTTCAGTGTACCTTGGATTTTCTTATTCATATGCTTCAAAAATGTGTGAACAATTACAAAGTTAGTTTCATACACAACATTCTGAGCCTGTTGAAGCAATTCCTTATATTCCTTGATTTGGAGCATTAATTCCTCCCTGGTAGGTTCAGTTGATGGGGCCACTCCTGATATGCCTAGCTATTCAACTACCAAGGGTTCTTGTCCCATATTGTAATGCATAATTGACAAGGATTCCTTAGGAGGGGGAGGAGGGGAATGAGTCACGGGTGATGTGGGTGTTGCATGAATTAGATTAGCAGGCCCCTGAGACTCAAGAGTCTCTACTTGGTGTCTTAATAATGTCACTTTTGTTTCAAGCTCAACAACCCTTTTTTGACTCAGGTTTTACTCACCGATCAAATCATTATACTTACTCCTATATGTATCTCTTTCTTTAGTGAGGCTTTCCATTGTCACCTTTGTGAACCTAGCCATATTGACGGTCATATCATCTGCCTCTAATGCAAGGGTATCAACAACTCTCTTTATAATCAATTGCCCATTAAAATTAGCTGGTTCTTCTATAACTAGCTTCTTAGAACCAAGGGATAATGACCATATAGCTAGAGCATCCCATTCTTCACTAAAAGAAGACCCTTGAAGTGCCAATCTAGCCTCCTCCTTAGTTTGGAATAAAGGTCTCCCAACTCTCTTTATTGTTTTCTAGAACATTAACATCAACTATATCCCACGCAGGCAGTAATAAAACACCACTCCTTTGTACTAGTGCCCAGGCCTCATCCTATTTGATATCCTCAATCTTCTTTTTCGTCCCACTTCTTACATTGGCTTTATGACATCCTCTAGGAGATCAGGGTGTGTACTTTCCTTGGCCACCCTCTCAATATACTCTTGAACACTTTCTCTCCACATAAATTTTTTAAATGCCTTAGTCTCGATGAATGAATCATCTTCCATGAATTCCCTATAGGCATCTTGTCTTAAACCGTCATCATTTTTCAGACTGCTCAAATCTGTTTTGCTTAGCCTAAGGTCACCCATTCCAGAGCTTGATGCCACTTCTCTTGGGGGAGAGGAAATCCCTTGTTGCATATGTTCAGGGGTCACCAAAATATCATCCTCATCTAAGTTAGAATAATCAACAACCTTACATACCTCAATTTTTTGCTTCTTGGCTAGTGGTTGCTCAGATGGAAGAGGTTCCCTAAGAGGTGAATCAATATCAACAATAATTTGAGAAGACCACCTAGGAGGTGATGGAACTGAGCTATGAGGGGAAATCACCCTTGATCCCTCTGATATAGTAGGGGTTGGCAATATTTGCTACCTCCTTACCTTCTCCTTCCTCCTAGAATAAATTCTTAATTTTGGTTTAGGCTGATAAGAAGGTCTCTCCTCAAGCACCACTGTATGATCCTACCCTACTACCATTGATTTTCCTTTGAATGCTAATGCACGTTCAACCCTCAAGACACCTACTATGTCCTCAAAGTTTTGGATGGCATACACAACCCTATTGAGTTCACCTGTAATATTTGGCTTGGGATTATACTTAGGATCTAACTTTGCAGCTTGCTCCATCATCTTTTGGAAAGCCAAATATTTTTATTTTCTCTCTTCTTGTTCAAAAAAATCCATGATGTTTCTAATAACATCCTCAAGATAATAAAAATTATGTTCGAGTTGACCACTCGTGTGTGCTTCCTTCAAACCAACAATAAAACCCTCTGGATCATGATTCCTTAGGCATACTATCTTCAACTGATAAGGGGATAGAAACTTACTCAAATCCCTCCAACCACCCTTGACCATCATAAAGTAATAAAACTCTATCCATTTAGGGAAGAATGACCCTTTCTTTTGAGAGTCTAGTAGATGTGATGTCTATGAGGCCCCAAATTGTCTCATGATTTCAATAAATCCTAATATTAAAGGCACATCCCTTGGGAAAACATAAGGATTCATAGGAGTGCCATATACTTTGAAAATAGTAATATGAGGGTAGGAAATTATATCACCCCAGTTATGACTCAAATTCAAATCAGGCCTCCTCTCCATAGCCGTTAAAAACTCATGGATTTCCTTTGGAATCCTAGGTGGTTTAAAAACCAAAAATTGTCTTAGCCTTGAGGCAAAGACATTGTTGAACACCGCATAATAAAACTTGGAATCATCCTTATCTAGAATCTTTGTCCAATATTGGACAAGAAAGTCAATGTCATCCTCCCTTTTCTTCAATTTCATATCTTTGCCAAAATAATTCTTCCCCCTGAAAAGGAACATATGTATCAGCAAGGAGTACCACCAAAAGCTTAGTGTTTCTTTTCCCTCTTTAAGTGTACTTAGACCTTAGTGCATTCTTTTTGACAAGTATGTGGCATAGTCATAAACCACATTATAAGCTAAATGTTGGAGGTGTACAACAATATACATGAGGTCTATAGGCATGGTGGATGGTTCATCCATGCTGAGGATCTGGTAGAGGGAATATACCATCTTCTTGAAGTAACTAGCAAAGTAACTCATGGGGAAAGGATCATTTTCATCTTCACCAATATTGATTTGCCTTATGTTCTTTCCTTTCCTAGTGGAGGCAATATGAATAGGTAGGATTGTTGTTCTAAAAAGAACCTTTGTGTTCTTATACTCCTCCTTGAGATTTTTTAGGTTAATTGGGATTATGCTCAAATCCTACTCATGTAGATTAAAAACATTTACAATTTCCTCTTTGGTTATTTTGACCAATTTTTTTCTTGCAAATGACCTAACTATTCTTGAAACAAGGTCGTACCTTGAAGCAATATCCATCAGTAGATCAATATCCATGTATACATTTGATACCACCAATTTTCCCAAGTCTAACATCCAAGGGTTGCAAATAGGGACACCCAAATTTCTATTTCCAAACCAATTCAGAAATAATCACCATCTAGGAATTGATAAATTAGCATCCCTGATACCACACATTTTATCTTTCAACCCTTCCTAAACATGATAGCCATAAAAAAAGTGACTCCCTCAGCCTTTTTTCTTGTGGAGGGTTTCAATAGGTCAATTATATCCTAGGAAAGTGTCCTACTTTGTGTTCCTGAACTTGACACTTGAGCTTTGGGTGCCATAGGTAGAAATAAATATTAAAAAAACCCAAGGTTTTACTGAAAGGATGTAAAAGACCTAGCACCTCAGAACCAATACTAGGATATTACCTATGGGACAAAAATTTACAGAATTAAATGAGGCCTACTACCTTTTAATGCATACCCAAACATTAATAAAGCACTTCAAAACAAGCAGATGAAATCAAACAATAGATATCTACCCTAAATCAAGCTTTCTTCTTTTTTAAGAAAACGTTATAGGGACAGTGTTCGTTCTACGTATGGCTTTCTGCTAGTAAGAAGCACCAATTCTGGATGCAATGAACTCTGGAATGTGTTTTCTCAACCTCCGGGGTACCTATGAATCGCTGACAATCTTCAGGTGTGCAAAAGAAACCAACCTTAAATGTACTTGTGTTGACGCTAGATGGATTCAAGCATATTTACTGTAATTACTATTCACTCATGTGAAAAGAAACGACTCTTACACTTACAATTTTGATTTTAAATCACATCCGTAGATCTGATTCTGATGTGGTAGATTCAATGACCCCAATCGAGCCAAAAACACATCAGCATCATTTTCCACTCAATTGACCGATGCAAAGTTCCCCGCTCGGATTCCAACGCATTTGTCAAAGGGCCCCACATTCCTTTCCCTATCAATAAGAAGATACACATGTCAAAATCACACACACCTTACAACAAACTTTAAAATATGATTTTAAGGCTTGCATGGTGTGCACTCAACAACTTAGATTTGATTGTATTTTTATATCCCTTCCATTGGTTCTTCAACATAGTTACATCAGATGTTATAGTGGGAATCGGGTCCCACATTCCGCAAAGGGACACATGTTAGAAATGTGCAAGCCGTGCAACTTTTGAAAGATGATTCATTTCAATCTTGCATGATGTGCACTCATGGTCAGGATTTAATCTTTGAAATCAACATACCTATTTTCTACACATACAACTAGAGTTAGTCATTAAAAAGGGGCCCTAACTAGGTTGATGGACGATGTTCCCTTATTCAACAATCAAGACTTAAGTCAAAAATATTAGGCCTGACTATAGGAAGATATAGAACGATAATGAATAAAGGTGACCGATAAGCCTAAGAAAAGGGGCCGTTAATAACAATAGATATGATGAATTAAGTGATTATTAAAGAAACTAACAACTTGGTACTACAAATCAACACACAAATATAAAGCAAGGGTTCAATAGTTTCAAAAAAATTTGAATGAAGGTATTAGTCCCAAAACCCTAGGCCAACAAACTGTTAAGAACATAAGCAAAGGACCACTCTAAGCATTCACTTCCTTTGACAAGGCTTCAAAGGCAAGCACCACAACACAATGAAAACACTTACTCCCATTGACTACAACAACCGACAATGCTACTACCTACTCCCTCTAAGAGGTAGCCACCAACATTAGTCCAAAATAAGGAATGAATCTTGAAATCCACTATACTGATACATATCATTATGCATATAATTGAAATGATGGTAAATAGCTCCCAACTTCTCCTGAAGATACTCAAAATTATCCTTAGGAAGAGCCTTCATGAAGATATCTGCAACCTGATCCTTAGTGGGCACATACTCTAACTTTACCTTATTCTTTACAACCTTTCCTCTCAAAAAGTGATACTAGATTAAAATATTTTTTGTCCTTGAATGTATTACTGTATTCTTTGAAATATTGGTAGCACTTGTATTATCACATCAGATAGAAATAGGTTCAACATATACCACTTTGATATCCTTTAACGTTTGCTTCATCCACAACACATGTGCGCAGCATGATGTTGCACCAATGTATTATGCCTCTACAATAGATAATGACATTGAATCCTACTTCTTGCTTAGCCAAGACACCAACATGCTTCCAAGAAAGAAAGCACCCCCACTTGTACTCTTCCTGTCATCAATACAACCTACCCAATCTGCATCTATATAAGAACTTAAAGAGAAATCGATATCCTTTGGATACCATAAACTATGTTACAAAGTGCCCTTCAAATAGGGCTGATGCAAGAAGTTGGGTCCACAAAAAGCTCAAAAAGTGGAAGTGTTTTTGCTGTTTTTCAGAATTTGTCACACTTGAACTGAAAATTTGAGGCACTTACACAATGAATTTTTAAAAAAGTCAGTAATATGAAATTTAGAGATTTGAATCTAGTTTATAAATATGTAAATTATTCAAATACCCAGATTGTAGAAACTAAATTTTGATAAAGATCTATAAAAACCACTTTTTAAAAGTCCCTGTTTTTTTACCATACCATGCACGTGTACGGACAACACTTTTTGAATCAAATAAAAGTATTTTACTAATTCCTTTTGGGGAAAGAGAGCTAACAACATGAAGATTGATGAGGAATTTTTTTTGTAATTTTTTGTTGAATATTTTTTTTATTATTTAATTTTTATTGGCCTTAATTGTTGTTTTTAAAAATCAACGTGTACGGACAGCATAATTTGACCTAAACTAAACTTTTTTTGAATTTTTTTTTTTTCATTGTGTAAAGAATTGTCTAAAGATTGATGTCATATAATTTTTTTTCTAAAAAATTTAACCAAAAAAAAGTTATTAAAAAACAAAAAAAGTCTGATATTTCAAGTTTAATGACTAGTTTGCTTTGAAATTAATTAAAAAATAGAAAATATAATCCAATCTTAATAAAAATTATATATATAAAAACTAGACATTATGTTCTGTAATGGGTTTTAATTTTATAGATTGATTCAGAAAAAAAATTCATCAACCATATTGTCAAAGTTGAACATTCTTCTTCAATCTGCCTTAGTTTTTTAGTTGCAGGTCAAAGGCTAAGGCTCGGATTGCCAAAGCTTTCCCGAACCTAAAACCAAGTCTTTAGGCGGGTTGGGAAAGAAATTTTTTTAATAACGCATACGCGTTATTGAAACAAAACACGTACGCGTTTGATAATGCGTACGCGTTAATTTTTTACCCGTTGGGTAAAGGTAACGCGTACGCGTTCTTTTTTAGAAACGCGTACGCGTTTCTAATATATCCGTTTATCCTGATTTGACATTTTCTGATAGAGTACGGTTTTCTTGCAATATTCTTTTTCTGCAGTACGGCCCGCAAGTTCGATTTTCTGCATTTTTTATTACAAATTTGTCTTGTGCAGGGCATATTCTATTGCAAATTGGTTGAAAAGTCAAGTGCAGGTTGAATTTTCTGAAGTGGAATCAAGTACAAGAATAATTTACAAGAAGATTCAAAAAAAAGTTTTTGGATGTATTCATGATATTTTTGTGTACTTCAAAGTTCAAAGAAGAAAGGATCTTCATAGTACAGAGTGTTATTTGAATATTTGAAGGAGATAAAAATTTGAAAATTGGTTACAAGTAAATCATTTGAACATTTTTCATCAAAAAGGGTTTTGTAACCATGGGATCAAAACAAAGACAAAGAAAAAAGTGTAGAATGTCAATGACACCCGAAGAAATTCAAGCAAATAAAGATATGGAGGCAAAAAGACAAAAAGATAGAAGAGAAAGAATTCGTCAAATGAAAAATTTGGAAGCATCTACTTCAATGAATGTTGAAGAGAAAGTCATGAATGATGAAATGAATGTAGATGATGCAAATGTGGAGATGGTGAATATAGAAGAAAATACAATTATGGAGAGAAACTCAACTATGTCTTCAACTACAACTTTGAATGATATGGAAACAGTACATATGCAAATAGCTTCGGGTATGTCTTCAAATCCACCTCCCAATGATATGGAAAATGCACCTATTCAAACAATCTCTCCAGGTATTCTTTCAAACCCAAGTCTTGATAATATTGATTTTGCTTGTTTAGATGAAGCTGGATACACCATTGATGATATCAATAATTATAGGGTTGAAAGAATGCAAAAACAAAAAAATTATGAAAATATATCTTATGAGAATACAAATGCTAATCAAATCCCTCATATTGATGAAAATGAGAATGAAATCTTTTTTACTTTTGAAAATGAAAATGAAACCCCTTGTGTGAATGAAAATGAAACCCCTTGTATGGATGAAGATGAAAATGTTTTTTTTACAATTGAAAAAGATGTGTTAGATAACCTTCGTGGTAAAGTTTCTTGGAGACAAATTAGAACTTATGGAAATAAAATATATAAAATGTTTTTTTATAGAAAGAAATTAGGATTCCAATGTCAACTCATGGTGCAATTGATGAGAATGTGGAAAATGAGAAAAGTGATGAAAAAATTAGGTATTTTTGTAAAACCAAAAAAGAAAGATGATTCAGTAGAACAAGTCATTTCTAGTGTTGCTAATGCTATTGATTTTATAGGTAAGAAAAGTCGATCCAAAGATAAAAATGCGGCTCGTCGTGCAATAACAACTGCTTTAGTTGATAAAGCAACTTCAAATAAAAGAATGTTAAGTAGGATTAGTAAATGTATAAAAGTAAATCCCAAAACTTTGATTAGAGCTGCTAAAAGAAGAGAAAATATTGAAAATGATCCAATTAATCAATGTTGGAGTTTTAGTGGTAGACTCCCAAGATCAGACATGAAATTAACTAATGAAATTAAATCTTTAATCAATAAATTTTGGCATGATAATACAAGAGTATCACCTAACATTAGAGATGTCTTAAAATTAAGGGTGGGTTCCAAAATTCGTGTACCTCATCCAAAGCATCTCTTAGATATGACTCAAACTGAATTATATAAAAAAATTTTAGATGCTTCAATCTTACCATTGAATATTAAAATAAGTCAAAGATCATTCGAAAAGTGTAAACCTTGGTATGTTAGAATTAATAAGCAACGAATTTCTTGTTGTTGTAAGACTCATGTACAATTTCGTTATTATTATGATAGTTTTCGATATATACGATGCACTTTGCATGTTAACCAAATTATGCAGGACATTTGTGGTATTAATATGCCACCTGAAAGAATCAAAGATTTTATATCAGGTTTGTTTTGCGAACCCTCTAACGGAAACTTATTTTATTTAAAATCATGTATTTCTAGAGAATGTGATAGATGTGCTAACTTTTCATTATTAGGTGAATGTATGCATGAAAGTAGTTTAAATGAATTTGGACAACAATTAGTAGATGTAAAAAGATTCAAAAATGTTGAGTATTCTTTAAAAGATGGAAAAACTGGAAAACGTTGTGAGCTAATTATGGAAAAAAATACTGTGCATGCATTTATTAAAGAATTTAAAGATAAGATTGTACCTAAATATGTTCAACACTCTCAGTATGCTCATTGGCTTGATAATCAATTTTGTTTATGTAAAAACACATTCCCAATTGGAACTATATTGTCGGTTGTTGATTTTGCTGAAAATTATACTCTTGCTCCACAAGAAGAAATTCAATCATAGTATTATAATTCAGTGCAAGTATCTATTTTTGTTCATATTGTTTATAGACATGCAGATGATAGTAGAGAAGATAATAGAAATTTTTTGAGAGAGTACCATTTTTATGTAAGTGATAATCGATTACATTCATCTGAGTTTGTTCAATATTGTTTTGATATATTTTACAAAAATTTAAAAGAAAGAGGAATTCAATTGCTAGAACATCTCATATGGTCAGATAATTGCACGGGTCAATTCAAAAATGCTAGGATGTTTTATTGGTTATGTAGAGTTCATAAGGAAAATAATATCCAGCACATATGGAGTTTTTTTGAAGCCGGTCATGGTAAGGGAGAACACGATGGAGCAGGTGCATGTGTGAAAAGAGCTCTTGCTAGAGAGCAACTAAAATTTGAGGATGCTGCAAAATTTAGAGATGCACATGCAATTGTAGATTGGTGCAATACCAAATTATCTACAAGAGTAAGTGAGAGCTCAATAATTCACCGCTTCTTTTGGTTAGTTGAAGAAAATGATATTTGTTCTCGACAAGATTGTGAAACAATTAATGGATCTGCAAAATGGCATTCATTTAAGAGTTCGAATGCAAACACATGGACAATATGGACAAGGGAGTTGGCATGCTTTTGTCAATTTTGTATTGCAGGTGATTGGGAGGCTTGTGAAAATATGGAATGGGTTGAACAATGGCAACAAAGAGCCTTAACACCTACATCGACACATGTTCAACATGGAACAATAATTGAAGATAATCAAGCGTTCGCATCAGATGATTATGACCGTGTTTCTGATCTTGTACAAGAAGGTACATTATTTATTGAGATGAATTTTATATGTATGCATGTTTATATACATGAATTAAATATAAGTCGTGCTCTTTATTGAATTTTTTATCTATTTTTGTAGGACATGTGTATGCTGTTGTTGCACCCGAGGGGAATGAAGAGGAGACAGAGTACTGGTTGGCTAGATGTGTTGAGAGAAAATATAAGTTGGTACATCCTAGAGTGGATGATGATAACTTTGAGTATCCAACTGGTTCAGTCGTTGTTGTTGGCACCTGGCTTCGAAAATATTTGATAAGAAAGAATGGCTTGCCTGCATTTGAAGATTATGAAAGACACAAGAAGATTATACATTATTCACATTATACATTATTCACATTTGATTTTGGCAACCAATATAAAACTAGTTAGATATCACGGGAGGCCTGCTAATAAAGTTTTATGGACACTTTCAATGGATGATCATGAGACAATCATAGATGCATTACAAAAAAGAGAGGATGTGGATGGTACAACAGAGTAAATAAATATTGGTAAGTATATCTAGTTGTATGTATATATTTAATTGATATATATATTTGTCTTTAAATTCATTTCCTTATTAAAGTTTTATATCATTTTTTGTTTCAGGTCTCCCTTGATACAAAAAAGAGAGGAGATGCACTCTTATTACAATGGAATTCGAATCTACAGACAGGTAACTATATATAGTTGTAGATACATTTAGTTGAGAGTATAAATATAAAACTAAATTTAACTCATTGTCATTTTATAAAAAGTTTATAATTTATTTCATATCCCCTTAAGCCATCCTCGTATGTGCCATTAATCCATCCGCTTGCATCCCCTTTAAGTCTCTCTATTAATTCCTTTAATTCATTCTATTAGGACCCCTTAATCCATATCCTTGTATATCTATCCTTAATCCATCCTCTTGCATCCCCTTAAGTCACTCTCTTAAGACATCCCCTTAAGCCATCCCCTTAGGTCACATGGTTTAGAGTTTAGGGTTTCTAGGGTTCATGAGATGCTTAGAATAACAAATTTATATGGATTAATGGTTTAGGGTTGATCTCCTAGGATTTAGGTCATGTGGTTTAGGGTTTAGGGTTTCTAGGGTTCATGTGATGCTTAGAATAACAAATTTATACATGGATTAATGGTTTAGGGTTGATCTCCTAGGATTTAGGTCACGTGGTTTAGGGTTTAGGGTTTCTAGGGTTCATGTGATGCTTAGAATAACAAATTTATATGGATTAATGGTTTAGCGTTTAGGGTTTAGGGTTTAGGACCCTTAAGTCATATCCTCTTACATGTACCCTTATTCCACAATCTTGCATCCCTTAAGTCACTCGCATAATTCCCCTTAAGCCATTCTCATAGGACCCATTAAGCCATACCTTAGGGTTCATGACATGCATCCCATTCATCCATCCTATGGAAAACATCATTTGAATTTTTATGAAATTTATAAGATCCAATTTTGTAACTTTTACTATATATTTACTTAAATGAATCAAAAAAATTATAGAACTACTTACAGTTTACATTAATTATTTTTGCAGGTTCTCATCAAGTTGGTCTACCATGCGATTGTCACTGAAAAATTATTTTATCAAGAGACTATGTAAATATCAATTTTTGGTCTTCACGTAAAAATTGATAAGCTAAATAATTGGATATACATGTGCACACATATATGTTTCATCATGTTGTATAGTTGTATGATTTTCAATTAACTTATTAGTAGCATTTTAAAAATCTCATTCCAATTTTATAGATTATACATTTCATATAATTGTTCAAATATTTTCTAGAATTGGTAAATAGTTAAAATTACGCGAGCTCTTAATTTATTATGAATATAATCTAAACTATTTAAGGAATATTTAAATTTTATCACCTTTAACCATGTGATAAATTATATATTTATGAAATTTGATTGTAGAGATAAGAATTTATATCTAGTGCATGTATTACTTGAAAATTAGATAAAATATCTAGATCTACATATACATATGAGTGCATATAATCATCAAAATGAACATAACATGATCATAATTGACTGCATATATATAATCATCACATTAAAGTCATCTGATATAAATAAACAAAAATATGTATATGTCAAGTCCAACACATAAAAGTTTAAATAAAACTAGAGATGTCTGGTCTATTTAAAATTTAAAACCATTTAACTATCAGGCTGATCAGTCAAATCAAGTCTCCTCTTTGTTCCAGGTCGATTAGATGTACCTACATCATGCTGTAAAAGAGTACAAGTAACTTGAAATTAGATTTAAATTTATTTATAAATTTTGATATAATTAAACATATTTAAACCTGACAAAATATAAACTTTTGGATAAAAAAAATAAATTAATTAAATATCTAGTAAATACAATAAAAATGATTTTTAAGACATGAATAATTTACCATATGATCATGTGGATCTACTGGAACATTTTGTTCAACGGGTAGCATAACTGTCACTTGAGAAGATTCAAATGCCTGATCTACTATATCCTGCATATTCATATAAAGCAATCAATATGTTAAAACCTCGAATATATATATATATTATAAAAGATCCGTAAAAATTGTTTAGGATATTTAGTAAAGTTTACAACCTTGAATGATATGACCTCAAGATCACGCACCTGAGATTGCCCATGCATAAATGCTGACGATGTCTCAGGTGCACCTGCAATGGGTGTCTCATGAAATGCCTGCATATATATGTACAACAATTTGTATAGATCATTCACGCATGTGTATGTAAATGTAAAAATTAAATTAGATCTATGATGTGTATTTAATTCAAACTTAACAAACTTTTTGAAAGAATGCACCTGAGTTGATGATGACTCAGGAGCGCTCACCACAACTTGTGCTTGGTCAGCACTAGGCATGCTCATCTGACCTCCTTGCATCTAGATATAATATATATCAATCACACATCATGTGTAAACATTCAAAATAAATTAGATATATATATATCCACACAAACTAAAT
Organism: Sequoiadendron giganteum; assembly: GCA_007115665.2. Lineage (NCBI taxonomy): Eukaryota > Viridiplantae > Streptophyta > Pinopsida > Cupressales > Cupressaceae > Sequoiadendron > Sequoiadendron giganteum. The sequence goes on along the minus strand of CM021106.1, from coordinate 585,366,307 downwards.
TTAATATATATTGGTTTAAGTACCTGACCAAAAGGTGAGCCCATATCTACAACACTCGACATATAGACATGATCATTTTGAGTTTCAGGCATTGTCTGATCATGCGTCTACACCAAACACTTATTGAATTAATATTGTATTATATATATAATTTGATGTTATTATTTAAACATGAATTTTGCACATTCCAAAAAAATATATATTAAGTTCAAAAGATGAACATACCTGTGTAAGATGATGCTCAGAATATAGTAAATCCATAAATGACTCTGTCTCAGACGCAGGTGGGTCACCTGAAGTGGATGCCTGAGTATTCCTATTGCTGGAGCCTCCATGCTCTCTATTGACCACTTCAGCCACCGCGTGTGAAGTCTGATGAGTGAGATGTCCTGAAAGTGAACTCAATGCTCCTAATGTCGATAGCATGGTTTGCTGCTGAAATGCAACAGGAACACCAGGAGAAGCAGGAGGAACAATAGGAGCAATTGGAGCACGTCGTTGAGGATCAACACGTGCTCCCAATCTATGTTGGGGCATGCCACGGCCAGCTCCCTGAAATGACCTCATATCAAAATAGTTGGGTTTTAAACCCAACTCAAACTCTGCCCATAACTTTCTCAAAAAGTATAGGGGCACCTCAGAATTGCCATGTGGTGGAGTATCAAACACCATCCACCATCTATCCCAAAAATGTGCAGCTATCAAGGGGTGCCTACACCATAAAATTGAAATTCGTTTTTTGGTGGGTGGAATTGGTTGGCTAGTTTGAGGGTTAAAAAAATATTGGCACATGGCTTCTTTAGTAATTTTAAGGTCATTAATTTCTTTATAAGACAATCCATCTGCATAGAATTGTCTCCTCTCGTCTCTCCATTGATGGAACCTATCTAGGTCCGCATCAATAGATCGAACAGAATCGACAACAATTTGCATCGTAGATGCAAACCGTGAGAGATGGGGGGGAATTCTAGGCTCATTTTTAATCAAATCTATATTTTCTTGAATGACTGTAAGATTTTCCCTAATGCTCTCTCTCAACTGATCCTGGTCTACTATAGGGGGTGGGGGGTTAGGAGGTGGAGGGTTTGGAGGAATGGGGTTTTCTGGTGGTGGTGGGTTAGGAGGAATGGGGTTTTCTCTAGGATCTATGGGATCTATAGGAATATGTGGTTCAGGCATAAAATCCTCAATGCTAAATAGTGGATCCATGTGAATGTACAACCAAATGGCAACTGCACATGTTAAACAATTAAAAAATATATATCAACAAACTAATTAAATAATGTAGACAATTTGAAAGAACTATTTAAAATCACATTGAACATGCACAAATCCAAAATTCAATTCATTTGAATACCATTCGATTTATCATTAAAAAATCAATAATGTTCATTAAAAATCCATAGCATGTACACATTAAAGTTTATAATTTAAGTTTGTACAAGTTTTGAAAATTTCAAATTTGTGGTTTACAATTTGAGTTTTGGGTAAGGGTTTGTGTTCATATTTTAGAATGTAGGGTTTAGTGTCTATGTATATTAGAATAATGTAATAAGGTCCATTAAGATAGATAGAAATTAAAAAAATTGGTTATAAGGATACATTTAAACATATTGAGGATACATTTAAACATATAATAATAGAAACATAGGAATCATGGTACATTTGAAAAGGGGAAATGATAATAGGAGTTACCATAGAACACAAAATATTGTTCATATGAGAGACATAAAAGGTATGAGAATTGAATATTATTTTAATAATAAATTATTAAACAATAGTATACTACATGAAACTTAAAGGATGCAAATAAATTAAAATTATAGTGATTAAAAGTAATAATTATGCAAAAAAATAAGGAATCCAAACTACCAATTCAATAGGGTCAAATCCAAGAAAGTTTTCAAACCAATCCTTCATTGATCAATTATAAAATCCATAGCATGTAAACATTAAAGTTTATAATTTAAGTTTGTACAAGTTTTGAAATTTTCAAATTTGTGGTTTACAATTTGAGTTTTGGGTAAGGGTTTGTGTTCATATTTTAGAATGTAGGGTTTAGTGTCTATGTATATTAGAATAATGTAATAAGGTCCATTAAGATAGATAGAAATTAAAAAAATTGGTTATAAGGATACATTTAAACATATTGAGGATACATTTAAACATATAATAATAGAAACATAGGAATCATGGTACATTTGAAAAGGGGAAATGATAATAGGAGTTACCATAGAACACAAAATATTGTTCATATGAGAGACATAAAAGGTATGAGAATTGAATATTATTTTAATAATAAATTATTAAACAATAGTATACTACATGAAACTTAAAGGATGCAAATAAATTAAAATTATAGTGATTAAAAGTAATAATTATGCAAAAAAATAAGGAATCCAAACTACCAATTTAGTAGGGTCAAATCCAAGAAAGTTTGCAAACCAATCCTTCATCAATTATAGAATTTAGAGTTATACATTTTAATTTCTTGATTTTTTTAAATTTTGAGTAATAATAATGAATGAAAATCTATAAGTTGATGTTCTAGGACGGTCCCCTTTGACAAAATGGTAACAATCGACCTAGATTATGTTGAATCAAGAGTGAAGGAAATGAAAATTCAATATGTTATGACTAAAAGTCTATGGTTGTTATAACAAATTGAGGGAAATGCATTGTCTTGTGATACCTCACAATTATCTCTACTAAAAATAAACTTTGTTGATCACACCTAAAGACCCCATTACATTATATAAGTTTGTAAATAAACTCTTTCAAAACTAAGATTATGAGAAACAAAAATTGAAGAAATAAGACTAAAACCCTATGTGTTTTAAAAAGTTCCACTAGTATTCATGATTTTTAAATCCTTATGAAACCATCAAAAACCTTAGGTACCTAAGTACGGGGATTCAGTTCAAAAAGACATTGCTAATAGATTTATTTTTCAAGTTTAAGATAAAAAATTTAATCGATATATAGATGAAGAATTTTTTAAAATATGATTTCATCTAAGGATATGTTGCCTTATATTAGAATTTTCATCACACTAATTCTAACTTGAACCATAGACGGGCTAATTATAACTTGAACCATAGACCCTAATTATAACTTGAACCCTAATGTATTCTATCTTGAACTCTAACCCTAATTGTAATTAAATCGGGTATCATAACCTTAGTTGAACACTAACCCTAAATGCATATAAACTTTTTAATCATAAACCTAATTAAATATTGATTGAATGTTTAACTCTCACCAAAATTACAACCATTTAACCCTAGACTCTTAATTTAATTTTTACCCCAACCCTAGAACTCTACACCAATTGACGGGGCTAATTCTAACTCCAACCCTAACCTGCATCTTAAATTTTAATTCATAATTTCATAATCCTAAACCTAACCCTAATAAAAATATAACCCTAACTCTAAACCTAGTTGAATACAAACCCTAACCTCAACCCTTACCCGAATATTTATCTTAGAACCCTAACCCTAGAATGAATTTTAACCCTAGAAGCAGGTAATTGAATTCTTTAATATTAAACAAGTAAACCTAATCATAACCCTAATTGTAATTTTGAAATCTAACTATACAATATATATTAAAGTTTAAGCCAAACCCTAATTGTACCCTAGATTTAACCTAATTTTAACCTACAAATAGGGTTTTAGTTTATGTTACGTTTTCTAGGGTTTTAGTTTACGTAAATTCTAGGGTTTTAGTTTACGTTACGTTTTCTAGGGTTTTAGTTTACGTTTTCTAAAGTTTTAGTTTATGTTTTCTAGGGTTTTAGTTTACGTTTTCTAAGGTTTTAGTTTATGTTTTCTAGGGTTTTAGTTTACGTTTTCTAAAGTTCTAAGGAATTAGTTTATGTTTTCTAGGGTTTTAATTTATGTTACGTTTTCTAGGGTTTTAGTTTACGTTTTCTAGGGTTTAGGTTCAAAGATTAACGGTCTGAGTAAATTAGTTTTTTAGAACCTACAGTTTAGGGTTTTAAATTTCAAAACTAAATGTGTCAAATTTAGGTTTTCGATTTAAAATTTTATGTTGTTTGTTTCGTTGATGTTTTCGGTTAATTAAATGCAGTTTAAAAACTATTAAATATTAAATTAAAACAAACTAAACAAAAATAACTAAATAGCAATTATAAAACAAAAATAACTAAATAGCAATTATAATGCAAAAATATTGTAAAATTCAACCAACCTAGAGGTCGCTAAGGTTAGGTGTGTCGACTGGAGGAGGTGAGAGTGAAAATTTTGCAGATTCTGGCCGTCCAAAACGCGTACGCGATTTGCTGTCTCTTGTCTAGCGCTCCTAATTCGGCTGTGAAAATGACTTTCGCAGTCGCTTATTTAAAAAAATAAATAGTCTTTAGAAACGCGTACGCGTTTTAGGTTCATAACCCAAACCGTAACGCGTACGCGTTATTGATCTAGGATCGCGTATGCAATGCATAACGCGTATGTGTTTTTTAAAAACGCGTACACTTTTTGTGCGAGAATTTTTTTTTCGTCCGAAACTTCCCATGTTCGTGGACCCAACTTCTTGCACTTACCCAATATTTAAATATCTTCTTTACTCCTACCACATGTGACTCTGTAGTATATTCTTGAAATCTAGCCACAAGACAAACTACATGCATGATATCTAATCTAGTAGTAATTAGATATAGTATTCCTCCAATCATTGATCTGTACTTGCTTTGATCAGCCTTAGGAGATTCTTCATAGTTACTTAACTTGCAACCAGTAACCATAGGAGTACATACCATTTTAAAGTCTTCCATTCCAAACTTCTTCAACATTTCTTTGACATACTTTGATTGTGAAATAAATATGCTTTTATTTTTCTGATTGATTTAAAGTATAAGGAAGAAATTCATCTCCCCAAACATAGACATTTCAAACTCTTTATGCATCTCTTCTGCAAATCTCTTTCACATTGCTTCATTACCTCCAAATATTATATCATCAACATACACAACCACAATCAAGATTTGATCTTTTTTTAACTTTGAAATAAATATTTCTATATGTGGTACCTTTATTGAATCCTTTATGCAACAAGTACCTACCCAATCTTGCATACCAAGCTCTAGGATCTTACTTGATTCCATATAATGCCTTCTTCAATCTATATACCATATGAAAATTATCTAATAATTGAAAGCCTTCTGGTTTCTCAATATAAACCTCATCTTCCAACTCACCATTCAATAATACAAAATTCACATCCATATGATAGAATTTGAATTCCTTATGTGCTGCAAAATCCAAAAATATACTTATAGCTTCCATCCTTACCACCAAAGAAACTATCTCCTCAAAATCTATTCCTTATACTTGTGAATAGCCTTTACACACAAGTCTTTCCTTGTTTCTTACCACTTCTCCACTCTCATTCAACTTGTTTCAAAATACCCACTGTTCCAATCACATTTTTGTTTGCATGTCTTGGGACAAGTTTTGAAATCTAATTCTTCTCAATTTGCATCAGTTCCTTTTCCATATCCTTGATCCAATATTCATCTTTTCATGCCTCAATCACTATTTTAGGTTCAACTTTGGAAAGTAAACATAAGCTTACTTATTCTTCTATCATATCACCTTCTTCTTGTCAACCCACCTCTACTCTTGTCACCAATGATATGATATTTTGAATGATTCTTTTGCACATACTTAGGGGTCTTAGAGATCTTTTGTGGAGCTTCTTCCTCTTCAATCTGCACTTCTTTTTCCTTACCTTCATCTTTCTCTTCTTCTCTGAAAGAGGACTCATCTAACTCATATCCATCTATCATCACTAATATTTTATATAAGTCTTCATCCAATTTTACACTTGCACTCTCAACAATATTTTTTAGCCTCTTGTTGTAGCACCAGTAAGCCTTGCTTCTTGTAGAATATCCAAGGAATATTCCTTCATCGGATCTTGCATCAAAATTTCCTAAGTTTTCTTCATCTCTTTCGATATAGAATTTTCTTCCAAACACTTTGAAATATTTCATAGTAGGGGTTCTTCCATACCACAACTCATCCTAAGGAGTCTTTGAACTATTTATCCTTGTGTGTGCTTTGTTATTTATGTAGACTGAAGTACAAATTGCTTCTCTCTAGTAAACATTCGGTATTTTTTCTTCCTTCATCATTCTCCTTCCTACTTCATGAATAGTCCTATTATTCCTTTCCACAACTCCATTCTACTAAGGAGTCCTAGGAGTTGAAAAATGCCCCTTTATTCCATGATCTTCACAAAAAGTGTTAAACTCATTGGAGGTGAACTATCCATCACAATCAAATCTCAAACATTTGATCTTTATATCTATTTCATTCTTTACCATAGCTTTGAATTCCTTAAACTTATTTTGAGCTTCTAATTTTCTTTGAGAAAAGTAACCTGAGTCATCTTAGAATAATCATCAATCAACAACATGAAATACCTATCACCTTGAAAACTTCTTATTTTGATAGGTCCACAAAGTTCTGTATGCACCAACTCCAAAGGATTGGTAGTAGATTGTTCTTTAATTTTGAAACTCTTTCTAGCTTGCTTCCCAATTTGACATTTCTTACAAACAATATTGATAGGATTTGTAATTTTTGGTAGATCTCTCATAGCTTCATTTGAATTGATCCTCACTAGGTGATCAAATTTGACATGAAAAATTCTTCTATTGCATAGCCACCTTTCATTAACTTGATTCATAAAGCATTGACCATGTTGGTGGTTTTTAATGAAAAAAACTTGGTCTCATCAATTGTCTATGAATCTGCCATAATTCAATGATGAACAATTGTGAGGATTGGCCAACTACTAGGTGAAATCTTACTAGAATTTCCCACTACACTTCGGCCTCTATAGGATGCAGGAGGGTTATCCCTTTAATTTGTTTAATGATACTCTTGTGCCACTTACCACCGACATTGTAAATAATAGATATGGACCATATGATGGAAATTAGATGAAATCCTTCAAGAATCTGGAAAATTACTTGACAAATTATCATCTAAAGCAAAGAATGGATGACCTCTAATGAAACTTTAAAACAACTTAAGACGTATGCATAATATTATTTAAGAATTTATTCTTTGAAAGGCAAGGCTGACTCAATGACTTCAAAGCTAACCAAAGTAATAGAAAAATGCCTTATCCATGGGTAACAAATTCAAATTTGAAATAGACTGTGATACAATAGTAACTAGACTTAGCATTTCAAGAATATTCTGATATTGCATTACAATAAAACAACTCAAACTATCCCTAGAACATAAACTAGTTATAAAATCCTTTTACCTAATCATATGAATCCATGATTTCATCAAAGCATTTTAATTAATTCCTTGAATTAAAGTAGAGAAAAAATCATACATTTAACCAAAATGATTGAAGACTAATCAAAGGATCTTTGATCATTTCATTAATAATCCATATGAAAAAATAAAAAAATAGAGAATCTTCTTTAGAATTTACACTTCTCATTCAAATGCTATTACTATTGTAAGACCATTATGCCTATTACAAAATCGAATTCAACCTAAAGACTCAACACTAATTCTATTTCATTGTGCTTGTATTACAAGATTCTTTAACATGAATTCAATAGCTCTCTCAACCAAATACCCATACAACTGGACTTGAATTCCCTTTTATAATAACAAGGGAGAAAACAAGCATCAGGCCAAATTGTACATTTTGTCACATTTTACATTTGACATACATTTCAATTTCATTTCAAAACCTCCCCAAAGATAGTTACATTTGCATTTCCAAATAGGGGGAAATAATATAAGACAAAACTGTTGGAAACAAGCTACACTGAGAGGGGGGGGGGGGTGAATCAGTGTTGTGCAAAAATTAAATTTATTAACCTTTATCTTCTAAGCATTAGCAATATTCAACCATAATGCATAAACAAGAAGAAAATGAACACAACACCATAACACAAGGATTTTTATGTGGAAACCCTGTTAGGGGAAAAACCACGGTGGATGGCCAATCCACAATTTAATCTAAGTATACTCAAATGAAGTTTACAATAAGGGGAATGCACTTGCATTTAGACACACTTCCTAGAGCTTGCTACTCAAAGGGAAGGCTCACTGCCTTACAAAGAAAATTAGATTAAAACCATTTGCGAGTTTGAACTAAAAAAATAACATCTACATATGCTTGATTATAGTTCCAGTTAGGCACAATATTCAATATTCTATCCTACAGACTAATTCTGCAATTCTGCTCTATTTTTCTCACACTCGCAACACAAATTCTTCATTCACAAGTGAAAATGTGCATTATCGCTCTTTTGATCTACTCTAATTCATAATTCGCATCACCACACACTTCATACATCATCTAAAATGATACGAACGATCTTATATATATCTACAACTTAGAATTTAACTACACTATGTCGGCTTTAATAGAATGAAGGGATATTTACATCTATTAGATCAAATCATGCATAATATGCAATGTGTGTCCACAATGACCAACCACAACTTGGCTAGGACCCCAAAAAAGATGTACAAACACAAAAATACTTAACCAATTACTTTCAATACATCTGTGGCATGATACATTCATGAAGTTAGCTATAGTACTAATAAAATAGAGAATTAGTCAACTAGACCTTCAAACTCACACAAGGATCAATATGAGCCACTGTGCTTCAATAGTAACATAGATAATATACCCAAAAAAAATTCCTGAGATGCACAACACAAAACAATAACAAAAAATATTCATATAGATCAATGAACACTAAACTATCAAATGCCCTGTTCTTCCTTGTCAATCTTCAATCGATCTGTCAGTATCATCGAATGATGATGTGTGTATCTAATCATCAGTTAGGGTTGAAATCAATGAAAACACCAAATGATAGTAGCAGTGTCACTTGCCAACAATGTCCCCCTTTGGCATTGATGGCAACACTTAGTGAAAAATGACTAATTGTTGGATCAAGACCAAGATAAACTGCACTACCATCCCCAAAATTCAAAAAATACAACTCTCCCCCTGAGAAGATTATGCATTTTTCACTCCACTATTCCCCCCCTTTGACATCAATGGAAAAGGCAAGGATTCGCATACCAAAAATGGATCTATCAATCAAAACTATTATACAAAAATACTTTTTTAACTTACATAAGCTAGAAAATATCTACAAAATATTTCTTTAGCTAGATCAAATTTGTGTCCCAAACTCTTTTGAGACTCTCCAGGATTGTTATGTGACCATAGATCATGTAGGACTGTGTCTCTGCAAATTCTAAATTTGTTGGATAACTAAATGTCATAGTGTCTTCTACTTCCTTTAGAGCGTTTGATATTATCTCAATTTTTGGACCAATTATGCCTCTGAGTTCACATGCTCTTGCAACAATTTTTTCATTCTCATGATTGAGGCTTTTTATTTTGACAACTAAGGACATTAATTCACCTTCTATCTTTCCAACAGCACCAGTTAGAGGATCAAATGCTTCAGAAATAGTACTTAACTATTTTTCCAGATCCTCAACCTTTTTCTCATTAGCTTCAATAAATTTTGAAAAAGACAAACATGATTTGTAAATATTTCCATCTTCTGAAAAAGCTTTATGTACATTCTTCACACATGTGGCTAAAATGGTTTTATCTTTAACAATAATTTCTTTCAATCCAGCAAAAAATTTTACATCAAATTCTTTCTGCACTTTCACCATAGCTGATTTCTCAAGTGACTCAAAGTGAGTACTAACTAAGCTGATAAGATTTTTCAATTCATTGGAGGAAGAACTAGTTGGATCTTTCACATAAGAGGGAATTATCTTTTCTAATACTCTAGATGCAAGATTTAACAGTTCACTATCTTCGATGTGTGACTTCACTATCTCTTGTATGGATTTTTCTTGAGAAAATGAAGCTACTTTCATCTTCTGGATTGGACTCAAGGTAGATAGGTCAATAGGACCTTCAATCAATTCTGGATCAATTTCTTCCTTTTGTTCAACCAAAAATTTCTTCACTGCATCAGTAGTGTCTCTTGCCTCTGTTGGGATTGCTTTTACATCATATTTCTTCTCTTCAACTATTTCTCAACTGATACATTTTCAGGTATCTCAACTTCCATAGGAATTTCTGAGTTGTCCTCTACAGGAGGAATCTGTGAATCCTTAACTGTATCAAAATTTTATTCTTCTACTTCCTTTACTGGACCAGATGGGGCATCTTCAACATGTGTTTCCTTAGCTACAACATCAATTCTATCATTTAATAGTATCTCCCTCAATATTTGCTCAATTTCTTTTGTAACTTCATCAGTTAGACCGATCATTAGCTTATTCACCCTTGTTTTGATTATAAATTTCATTTTGGATTTATTCAAGAGTTCCTGCATGTCATCCATAGACATTACTAGACACAATTTTGCAAGAATCCTTTCTCTCATATGCTTTTCTTATGTTCTAGCATTGAGTCTCCTTGTAGTGACCCTCCTAATGACATTTTCATTTCAGTTGTTTCTAAGTTGATGTTAGTCATTAGTTTCTTTTGAGACTATGTTATTTTGATGCATTATGTCATGGTTTACATGACCAGTTGTGAAACTCAGTTGATGATACACTTTACTTTAAGATGCTTCATTTACTTTCATGAGATGACATTATTATGATGATTTGTGTTGTTCTGAAATGTTTATGATGGTACTATGATGTGAGTGATCTTAGATGCTATATATTATGTCAGTTTGGTGAAGGAGACAGTTTAGCAGAACTCATTTGTGAGTGCCCTGCTATGCCATGATTCTTCTTCACGTTGTGTCTTCATATTTATACATGTTCTTTTGACTGTGAAGTGTGATGCAGATTTCAGGTATAGGCATTGACTCCACTTGCTTTGTCAGTTCTGAGCGTGCCATGGCCCAATGGAATTCATTGAAGGGAGATAGACTCGTCCTTTGTCATGAACCTTTGTTCTGTAAAGAACGAGTATCATTTTGTTACCCTTATATCTTTTTATTGTTTGTCCAATTGTTTTTCTCGTTGGTTGTCACATCGTGTCATATTTGTCATGTTTTATAATGCTATATTTAGATTTAGTGGTAATGTTATGATTAATGATTAATTGCAATGTTTAAATTTGAAAATTTATTTTTAGAATATTGAGAAATTAAATGTGAAATATTTATATATATTAATTATGAAAGATTAATTAGTTGAAATTGATGAGAATGCATAATTTGGATATTTTTGAAAACTAGTAAAGCATAAAAATTAGTTATGAATGAAATTTGCTAAAATATCCTATTTTGAACAAGATGTAATTAAAAAATAGAACTAGTTGATTATTCACATGCAATCGGAAGTTGAGTTTGGATAAAATTGCATTTAATAGGAAATGAATGAAAATTTTGGAGAGGATTCTTTCACATGACAATTTTTGGAAAAGCATCCTCCTTGTATTTATGCATAAAAAATTGTAGGCAGTGGTTTTCGAGGGAATCGGTGCTTTTGGAAAAGAAAAAAGGATTGCACGTTTACTGGTTCCAGCTTCTATCTTCATTGGAATTTGAGGCTATTAATCAAGTTTTCTTCTTTTGGTTTTACATGTTCTCGAATGAAATTTATGAGTATTATTATGTTTGAAATTTGTTGACTTTGGAGAAACATCTATGCTGTGTAAGACGTGCATAGGATGCTCTTGATAGAATCCTGTTTAAAAATTGTAAATTTCTTTATGCACAAACATGGATTTGTGCTTGTTTTTGAGTCGTTCTTCCTTCACCATTGCTTTTTATGTTAATTTGGCTATCCTGTTGCTTGCGTCATACGTACCTATGTTCGGTAGTGGATTTGGGGCAGCACCGAACCAGTAACCTTTGGAAATGAGGTTGATGCCTTTGGATTTACGGTGGCCTACTCACGCTTGCATGTCATATGCATGTGCACTTAGTTAACTGTTCTCCCTAACTAAGGCTTGTGTGATTAGCAAATCTTGTTGATTCGTGATTTTAAGACGTTGATATCTATTACTTCTCTTTTTTTTTATTAGTTTGGTAACTACTTCACTTTGAAATAGTCGGCAAACGGTTAGTCCTCAATTTGATTATTTGGTTCCTGTCGTATTCATTAGATTTTAAGTTGTTGGGGAAATATTTATAATATTAGTGCCTTGGTGTAATTTGTGTATGGTGATATCCTTGTTTACATGCTTTAGAATTGTTTACTCTTATCCGTGTTTTTATGTATATACATAATTGGTGGTTTTATTTGGTAATTCGAAGTACACTGTTCGTTTGGTTCACTTGACCATGTACCTACCCACTGATATTTGTTTTCATGTGTCTGAGTTTAATCTTTGAATCCACTGACCCATGTTCACTCCTTCTGTCTGGCTTCTGTATATTTGTATCAGAGTTTTCGTTCAACTGTGTTATCTCCTCACGTGCATACGGGATGCCTGTCACATGTCTTCTTATATGGTTTATGGGCTTCATCTGTTTACCCTATCAGGTGATTTACCTTTGCTTGGCCAACATCGTATCTTCTTGGTCTTAATTGGATTCTCGATCTGGTATGGAGTTTTCAATATCAATTCTTTTTTTGATTGCATGCATCGACAGTTTGTTATTGTGTTTCATGCACTTTGCATAGAGATCACCTACTATCGACTATATGTTGTTGTGTACCTATTTCCCTTGTTGTAGAACGAATAATGGAGTTGGGGCGGCTATCTAATCCTGTTTATTTCGCTGATAATGATGGCACTTGCCATTTCTTCTCTTTTTTGTTAATGAATATTCTTATATTTCTTGCCAACCGACTGGTAAACCTTAGCCATGTGAATAAGGTTATAATGTAATTTTGTTTTCCTATATGGGAAACGTGCCATGTTACCTTCCTTTACCCATGTAAGAGTTAGCCTCTTATTGTCCTCTGTGTGTGGCGTTGGCTGCTTGTAGTTTAGCCTCTCTGGTTTATACTGATAGTCAACAAGTATGTATTGAATCTGAAATTTCAACACAACCTTTATCTCACTGTATGTGTTTCCTTTCTCTGTGTCACGGGTGCGCATGCATAAATGATGATTGATTTCATTAACTACATGCAAAAGCCTGCATCTGGTTGGATTTCTTTTTATATAAAATCTGGATAGCCTTCTCATTATATGGCTACTCACGTTAATAATTATGTGTTCTTTATCTTTTTCTTTGAGCTGCATGAATCTCTTTAGGCCGCAAATTTTTGAGAGAATCTTTCTCAATCTGATTTGTTGATAATTCTAGTTTAGGAATTCATGTTCGGTAGAGACATGTGTTTTAGCATTTTCTAGTTCTTTCGAAAATTAACTTTTTTTTTTTTTAATATTCATGATCCTTGGCATTTTTTTTTCAGTCTTTTGACCTAGCATTTGATGCGTAACAACATGCATTTCTAGTTGAAAGTTTTTTCTATTTGTTAAGTAATCCTTCCTCTCTGATTTTCTCTTAACTACGCACTTTTGTGCTAAGTATTCGACGGGTCTGACTGCAACTATTTAAATCTATGATTTTGTATGTCTGAGGTTGTACACAAGTCTACAATGTTAGAAAGTATATCGTGGTCCATAGATTGAATTCCAGTAGAGCTAAGCAAGCAATAGCCTTGGCGTTACTAGCAATGCTCCTCCAAAACGAAGGCAATGTGTAATACAAATAAACTGCTAAAATTATCTTATTCCTTATCCTATAGCAGCAGCTTAAGCGTCAGTCGTACACCCTTTGGAACAATAGTAATATTATCAGAGTTTAGAATGCATACTGAGGGTGACTTCTAATTCAGAGGGATGGATGACGGTGCTTTCAATGGGCAAACAGTGGCAGATAATCTTACCAAGTTAAAGAACTCACATCAGAGTATTGAGTCAGGCCTCTCTTTCTACCACAACTCACTCACACTCTAGCTCAGTTGGCTGCAATGTGTCTAGGAAGAATATGTTCTCTATTTACAATCTAAGTGCAAAGGCTAGTTTATGTTAGATATAATTCAACTGTCCGTTGCTTTACTAGTTGTTTTGGTTGGTGGAGTTGGTAACTGCATTAACTCTTGTTTGGTCCCGAATACTCCAGAATGCTCCGTATTTGTTTATGTTGCTTGGAGCTTACTCCAACTTCTTCAAGTTGCTTCCAGCTACTTCTAGAAGTTCTCTCATTGCCCTAAATACTGTTTGGTAGTGTTTTTGAACAGCATGATGAATAGATGAATATTTTGGCTTTTAGTTTTCTGTATATGCTCTATTTTTCTGCTCTGTTTTGTTGCATTTCTTTTTCTCTGCCATATTTGACATGGTATCAGAGCATGTGGCTGCAACAATAGCAGCTTGTCAAGCAGTATGGCTAAGAAGGATACTAAATGATCTTGCACATGTTGAAAAGGAGCCAACTCCTATTTTCTGTGATAACAGTTCTACAATTGCCTTATCAAAAAATCATGTTTTCCACAAGAAAAGCAAGCACATTGATACTCGCTTTCACTTCATTCGAGAGCTCGTCCAAAATGGAGAAATTTCTCTTGACTTCTGTAGATCACGAGATTAGCTTGCAGACATATTTACAAAACCATTGGGAAAGAATGTTTTTGAATTTCAAATAAAACTCTTAGGAATTGTTAGTGCTGATAATTGTAACAGTTGACATTAGAAGGGAATGTTAGATATAATTCAACTGTCCATTGCTTTACTAGCTATTTTGGTTGGTGGAGTTAGTAACTACATTAACTCTTATTTGGTCCCGAATACTCCAGAATGCTTCGTATTTGTTTATGTTGCTTGGAGCTTACTCCAACTTCTTCAAGTTGCTTCCAGCTACTTCTAGAAGTTCTCTCATTGCCCTAAATACTGTTTGGTAGTGTTTTTGAACAGCATGATGAATAGATGAATATTTTGGCTTTTAGTTTTCTATATATGCTCTGTTTTGTTGCATTTCTTTTCCTCTGCCATATTTGATAGTTTATTACTACTATAGCCAGTTATTTTTATGTTAGTCAAGTATGAATATTATGAACTATCTCTTTTTGATATTTAGATAGAAAATAGTGTCACTTTACTCTAGTTAGGTTCAATGAGACTAATATGAACCATGTGATGTTGAACTAAAATCGTGATCTTTTATTCTTATAACTCATAGTTGAACTACAATCTACGTTTTCTTGCATAATTAGTATATTTCTTTGGATGTTGTTTCTTTATTTATGTTTTCCTTTAATGTTTGGGCTGCTTGAAAGCACGTGGCTAGCATTTGTTATCTTTTTCTGTTAGGGAAATCTCTCTTTGTGTTGGAGTCACTATCAGTCTCTACAATTACTTCATGTTTGAAAACCATCACCTATGCTATGTGTTAGACTACTCTTTGTCGTTGGTTGAAAAGTATCTAACGTAGTTTGGGATACATGGTTATGTGGTTCTTTCTCCAGAATATTACTTTGGACCAGGTTATTGATATCAAAGTTTGTTATAGTAAATAAAATAAAATTCTTCATTTTATAAGATTCATATAAACGTGGTTATCACAGATTATTTATATAGAAGTATTGTTTGTGTTAAGGTGAGTTAAAATGCATCGATTTATATAAATATTTATAATAGCATGTTATTGCATACGCATTAAATTATAAAATAGTTTTCTTATGGAAATACCCATACAATGTAAATATTAGTAAGTTGAGTTGTTGTGATATATATTGAAATATGTATAGTGATTTTTTTTGCTTAATGTCAAAATTTATACGAATTACTTTGAATGGTAGGAATGACTAAATGTATTTAGTTAATTAATATCAAGTCTTTACTTTTAGTTGGCTAATGGCTTATAAGTTTAGATACATATGTTTTATTAAAGTTAGAAATATGTATTAATTTATATAGCCATGGTGGAATTATATATATATATTGTTAATATAGTTTAACATGTTTAAGTTATTCTTGTATGAGATTGTGAATTTTGAAACATCGTTTTATGGGGGTGCTTATTGTCTAAGAGTTCAATGAATTTAAATGTTTGAATAAGACATAAAAGTTTGGATATCTTGAATGAAAATTATAAATGATGTTTAAATAGTATTGCTATTTAGAGTTTATTCTTAATTCTTGTATTGAGGTATGGTGTTTAGTTTATCATTCCCCAGAGGCATTTTATGATAGTGTTGTTATGAGAACATGGATAGATTATTATGGTTGTTTTTATTTTATGTTAAATGAGAAAACATGAGCCATGTACGTATCAAGTTCTTATGATATTCTTCTTTTTTACTCTTGTTCCCATGGAACAGAGTCATGCTTGTTCGTTCGTTCTAGGCCATGCATGTTTGTGGTACATCTTGAGATATTTATTGTTACTGTTTAGTTCTAATGACTTGAGTCCTTGTGTAAAGGAGTTTTATGTTACATGCATGTTGGCTTTATTTATTTAGTCCTTCTGAGAAGTTGTACCTTAGGAGGAGTGGCTTTGAGTGGGGCTGGACCCGAAAGTGTTTGTAGGGGTAACCTCTCAGAAGTGTGTTAACCAAGTGATAACTAAAATAAGCTTTAGGGGGTTTCGGGTAGCATCTCATCCTAATTCAGATAAGTTAGCCTCAATCAAGACTGAAGTCCTCATTTGGGCTTGGGATGAGTGGGAAGGCATGGAATGGGAAAGATCAAATGTCTTGTCCCTTCAAAAGGTATGTTGATCCCGCATGAGTGAGAGTAGGGGTCAAGGATCGGTTGAGGTTGCCAGGGTTTAACAAAGTGAGGGGGTGTATAACCTATGAAGATCCCATTGGGTAAGCCATGTCGAGCTTGTGTGATGACACTCCTGTCCATGTACACTTGTTAGTTCTCTTGTGTTGACTCACTAGTGATTGTGGGTCACCTCTGGGAGTATGTCAGTTATCATGTCATTGTGATGTCATGCATGTCGACCATGTATTGTATGATGTTTCTTCATGTTGTCTATTTTGAATTGAGGACCTATTCTATCTCCTAGCACAGCGGGTGGGCTTTCGAGTTCCACATGGTTGGGAGGAACGTGCCACATCTTCCATTGGGTCCCCTGTAGGTGATTTTGTTCGAGACTTGCTTGTTTTTGGCAAGATCCTGGTTACACATATTTCACAGAGTTCTTCATCGAATGATTTCATGGATGTGGTTGTCATCTATTATGGATCTTATTCTTTATTGTACACATTCATGATGTTACATGAGGTTTCATTGCATTGTTACTTTTGATGTATCAAGATTTGTCATAATCTCGCTTGTTGTAGATGAACTTGAAATGTAATCTGGATATGACTATTCACTTGATTTGATATATATAGTTCTTGATGTGTTATAATGTTTATTTACCTTAGAATCATAGTTATGGAACCCTAGAGCATTTATGTTAGGTTATAATCACATGTCGTTATTAAATGTTTAAAAAAAATTTAAAAAATTTGGATGTTTAGTGTAATTGATGTAACGTTACCTGGGTTCCACGGCGGGGCGTTACACTCCTCATTTCCAGAATGTCATATAGACTTTTGGGAAAATTAGGCATTATTTCAATAAAAAAATTATTGAAAATATTCAAATGTTTTATTGTCGCTTCTTCAAGAATTATTTTATCAGATTCACCAAAAGACTCATACCATTTACAGAGTGGCTTGAGATTTCCAGCCTTAACTAAAGCCATTTCAACCTCTTCTACTGTCATACCTGAATTGTCAGTTTTTGTCTTCTTCTTTGCTTGAACCACCTCCACTAGAGAGTTTTCTTTTTGTAACAGTTGTTGCCTTGGTGCCTTGATGTTTTATTTCTCTGACTTCTTCATCAGACTTTGTCACTTCATCCTATGAAACTTCCATATAGACTCTTTTTCTCTTATCTTTCTTCCTCTTACCTTCTTTACCAGATCCCTTAGATTCAGTTTTCACAGGGATTGATTTTTCTGCAGGAGTTGAATGGGATGTAGAGCTTCTAGTTGATCTAGCTCGGGAATATGGTGTTGTCAGACCAGTTGATTGAGTTTTTGCTACCTCCTTAGTTGCTTGTTTTGCTACTTCAGCGTCTTCCCTTTTCTTTGTAGGTTCTTTTAATTTCTCTATGGATATGCCCAAACTTTCTGCAAGAACTTCTACATCTTTTCTAACTCTCTTGGTTACCACAGGTTTCCTGAGCCCATTGTGAACCTATATGTCCTTTTCAGCATAGGTACCATACCTCTCTTCTATTGGATCTAGAGATTTACTTAGTAAGTGTTGTGCATACATATCCAAAAAAAAAAATTCAACTTCATACCCCATAGGCATGATCCAAATTGTTCTAGGATCAACAACATCCATCATACATTGATCAACATCTACCATGAAGAAAATTGAATCCTTGTATTTCTCTACAATGGAGGTGGGAATCCTCTCTCTGGCTTGCATGATAGTCTGAATTTTTTTAAAGTATCCCTAGATAGTGGCATTCTTTGTTTTATAATCTGCATATTTGTGAAAGAGATCTTTGATATGGGCAACTACCAGTATGTATTTTTGCTAATGAATCTTTTCGAATCCCAGAACTTTACCCATGAAATAAAATAATAGGAATAAAATAAAGTTACCATACTTGAAATATTTTCTCTTATCTTTCTTAATCTTTGTAAGATTTTCCACTAGTTGACTCCTCAACAATTCACAAAGATCATAGTCTGCATTTTCTTTCACCATCTGATAGGTGACATAAATTGTTGTACCCAACACAGAGTTGTCTCAACTGGAATGATAAATCTTTTATCTAATAACCATAGATGCAAATTTGACATCCCGTCAACAATGTTATCAATTTTCATTGCTCTTCTATCATACCTAGAACCTGTAGTATCAATGACCATTTGATTTTTCATAGATTTCAAAATTGGTAATCCACCGAAAGAATTTAGGCCTAGTACAACACTAATAGCCTCCTTTGTGATTTTGAATGGTATGTTTAACCACATGAATTTTGCATGAACTTGACTTAGAATATAACGAACCCATTCCAACTCTTCAAAGATGGGAAATTTGACAATCTATGTAAATTTATTTGCCTCTAGGATTTTATGTTTCGGCTTAACACATAAATCTTCACCTATGATGTGATTATTATACAAATTCAGCAGTTGTGAACTTCCTAGTTGTTCAATATTTGCATGAAAATAAACCCTAATATCTTCTATGTGTAACACTTCATACATAATAGACGAAAATGCTCCTAATAAGTCTATCTCAAGAGACTTGTAAGGATTCCATTTGAATTTGGTACGAGATTTGTCCTTGACTTCAACTAACAAAGGAGTATTCATTTTGACCAAATCACAAATTTGTAGAGTTTTTTGATAAATAACTTTTTTGCTGGATTAGAATTTGATTGCTGAATCACTTCCACACTTGAATTTCGCCTCAATTCGCCAAAGTTTTCTTTAGAGCTCTCCAAACTTCTTTTCTCCAAAATACAAAGTGACAAATGAAGAATAGAAATGAATTTTTATCACTTGCATACCTAACCCTTTTTGTCGTAATAAATTCTTTAACCCTAACTCATCTGGTTACCTTATTTTTATGCACTATGATGGGTAAATCTTCTGCGGACCTCCAATATGGCATACCACTTCCTCCAATGAGTTTAACAAAATTTGTTGAGAATCTATACACCTTCTGTACACATCCACAACTAGTGTCAATTACCGGTTAGGGGGTTAAAAGATTCTCTTGATAGCTCCCCATAGGCGAAAGGCCTGGAACTAATTCCTAGAGGAATTACTAGAAGCATGTTCTGGTGCTGGCACATTTTCTTCAATAGAGGGATCTTTCTTCACCCATTTCTTCTACATTTGCTATCTGACCACATCTTTAGTGATTTTTCCTTTTCCCTTGATATCCTTCTGCATGTTTTTCCTTTGATTTACTGAACCTTTTCTATTCCAACAAAATGTAGCAATGTGATCAATGTTTTGGTAGTTATAGTACACAACATTTCTCTATCCAGACTAGTTGTACCACTGATTTCCTCTTGATCTGCACTAGTTAGCATTATGGCCAAGTCTATTGCATGTATAGCATTTGATATTTCTATGAAATTGATTCATCATTGTCTGCATTCATTTGACTTATGACCAACCTTATGACAATTAAAAAAATGATCTGAGAATGATGGATTTATTAATTTAATTCTACTTCTACATTGAGTAGCCATGTGTCCAAATTTATTGCAACTAAAATAATATCCATTAAATCTCTGAGCATAAGGTTTCCTTACCGGATACCTTCCAGATTTTTTCTTTTGATTTCCTTGCCTGAATCTCCTTTGTCCATATTTTGAACTTTCTCCTTCTTCATATCCGAGACCTCTCTTGTCACCATTAGTCCTCTAACCTTTAATCACTTCACCAAGCTTGGTTGAGCTAACTTTGAAATTTTCTTTGTATTCATTAGCAACAACAAGTTCATTTCTAAGATCATCCATTTTCTTTTCAAGTGCCTCTTCAGTTTTTTTAGATTGTTCTAGTTCATCATCCAATCGGCTGCATACATTAGATTTTTCTTTCAGGGACTGTGCTAGGTTCTCTTCATTCTTCTTTCTGTCTTCAACCTCCTTGGTCATCCTCATCATCATAGATTCCATTTCATGCTTTAGGACTATATTATCTTTGGTAAGCTTTTCATTCTTCTATATTTTCCTTCAGGGCTTGACTGAGTTGTTCTTCTTCAATGCTCTTACTATCATTTTGCTTAATCTGATCATAGAGTTCCTTTCTCTTCTCTCTAGACTTATTGATTGTGTCTTTCAAAGACTCAATGAATTTCACAGAATCCATGAGGTTTTCTTGCAATTTATGAACTTCATCCTTTGACTAATTAAGATCATCTAGGGCCACCAAAATTTGTTGTTGAAGACTGCTTGAATCCATTGAAACAGTTTCCAAGATCTCCCCAAGTTGTTAGACTTCTTTAGAGGAACTAAATCTGATACCAATTTTTTGAAACAAGATACACTGAGAGGGGGGGGTGAATCAGTGTTGTGCAAAAATTAACTTTATTAACCTTTATCTTCAAAGCATTAGCAACATTCAACCATAATGCATAAACAAGAAGCAAATGAACACAACACCATAACACAATGATTTTTACGTGGAAACCCTGTTAGGGGAAAAAACATGGTGGATGGCCAATCCACAATTTATTCTGAGTATACTCAAATGAATTTTACAATAAGGGTAATACACTTGCATTGATGCACACTACCTATAGCTCACTACTCAAAGGGAAGGCTCACTACCATACAAAAAAAATTAGATTAAAACCATCTGAGAGTTTAAAGTGAGAAAAACAACATCTACATATGCATGATTATAGTTCTGGTTAGGCACAATATTCAATCTTCTATCCTACAAGCTTATTTTGCACTTATGCTCTTTTCTACTAACACTCGCAACACAAATTCTTTATGTGTAAGTGAAACTGCGCAATATCGCTCTTTTGCTCTGCTCTAATTTGTAATTCAAATCACCACACACTTCATACATCATCCAAAATGATACAAATGATCTTATATATATATATATATATATCCGCAACTGAGAATTCAACTACACTA
This sequence comes from Sequoiadendron giganteum, assembly GCA_007115665.2. Classification (NCBI taxonomy): domain Eukaryota; kingdom Viridiplantae; phylum Streptophyta; class Pinopsida; order Cupressales; family Cupressaceae; genus Sequoiadendron; species Sequoiadendron giganteum. The sequence continues at coordinate 585,344,704 of CM021106.1, read as the reverse complement.
TGTCGCCTTCAATAGAAAGAAGGGATATTTATATTTGTCAGCTCAAATCATGAATAATATGCAATGTGTATCCACAACGGTTGGCCACAAATTGGCTAGGACCCAAACAAAGATTTACAAACGCAAAAATAATTAACCAATTACTTTCCATAAATCTGCAACATGGTATATTCATGAAGTCAGCTCCAGTACTAATAAAATAGAGAATTATTCAACTAAATCTTCAAACTCACACAAGGATCAATACGAGCCACTGCACTTCAATAGTAACAAAGATAATCAGTGCTGCCATAATAGTGGTTTACAATTTCTCAGAGGAACTATTTTTTGTCGAAATCACATATCTTTAGAAAATATAATGATTTCAGCCTTAAAAAGTTCAATTCTAAGGATTACAATTGAAGAAGGTTTGATCAAACCACCTTAGATCAAAGCCCCTCAGATACAACCTCGCTAGTTTTAAACCATACCTATAAATGAATCTCCTATACACCTATCAAAATGCTGATAAAAAATCACTTTTGATTTACCTTTTGGGGGATCAAATGAATTCATTTAAAATTTATTTCAAATGATTATGGTATTCCTCAAAATGAGCTATCCAATGAATATAATTTTAATATGTTTTGGTTTTATTATGTATTTGGTTTTTTAGTTTTATTAAACATAGGTTTTTCATCAAAAATGAAGTCTTTGTTCTGCACATGTGGAAAAATAGTAGATTATAAAATAAAAAATTGAAAAATATGAGTGCACCAAATATTGAAGTCCTTGATCCAACAAAAATAAATAAATTGATTTTTGATATATACCAAAAACTTTACGCATTGTACAATCGCACTATGTCTAAATTGTAATTGGTTTGACTTCAAAACTTGATTAAAGAAAAAATATTCAATAAAAAACTATATAACCAAGTGGAATCACTAGATATCAGAGTTACAAATCTAAATTCGAAAGAATTAGAATTTTAAAAATGATGATTTCTAAAAAAAACCTGTTTTCATGGGATATGGAAAAAGAAGTGCAATTTGACTCCAAAAATTTTGAAAAAAATATTTTTAGAATCTACAGACAAAATGTGACGAAACTCTAGTTTGCATCATCTTCAAAGTTCTCGTGGTTTAGCTGCTATAGGTGCCCAAATGTGAATATTTAGTTATAAATACTAATTTTAGTGTCCAGTTTGGCCAAAAAAATGTAAACCACTATTGTGGGATCACCCTATTAATATATCAATTCTTTTTTCCTAAGATGCACAACGCAAAACAATAACATAAAATCTTAATATAGATCAATGAAAACTGAACTACCGGATGCCCTATTCTTCCTTGTCAATCTTCAATCTATCTGTCGATATGATTGAATGATGATGTGCGTATCTGATCATTGATTAGGGTTGCCATCAATGACAACACCAAATGATAGTAGTAGTGTCTCCTACCAACAAAAACTCCTTTGCTCATTGCTAGAGAAGATAGTTCTAGCCCTCCAAAGGGAATCTTTCATTACTGCAGCAACACCAACCATGAGCAAAGAATCTTTTCCATGAGAAAATTGCATTCCACATGCACATCGAGACAAAAAAATTTAAAACATAAAAGTAATAAAAGAGGAAAGGCATAGACCATGTCCACATCAACGCCCCTGATCATCACTTCACAATTAAGAGGAGAGAATATTTTACAATACTTCATCCAAGGATTAATTTGTAAACTTTTCAAGCCATGCATTATACTCCTCTTTAGTAGGCCATTATGTATCTAGCTATCCCTACACCTTAGTGAAGTGTTGATTGTATCTAGCATCCATTAATATTTCAGCCTCTTTTATAAATGTATCCATGTTGACTTCAATTCTAGTCATATTATCCACAACAGTATTCAACATTGTATAGTCTATGAGAGTGATTTATTCCTTGAAATGTGGGAGAAGATTTCCCAACTCACCCTTCCAAGCATTAAAATACTTCATCTCCCCTTCATAATTTAGTATCTTAGGCATTCCATGCCCCTCCATGTCACTGAACATCTTCAACTTGGTTTCTAATTATACACCCAACTTGTCATGGAAAGCCAAAATTCCACCTAATAGGTCCACTTCCTTCAACAAATCTAGAACTTTTGTTGGAGCTTTAGAATCATCCTTCATATTTGGCATCATCTCCTTAAGTGTTCCAACTCTAGCACTCCATTTACTCCAATCATTTTGAAAAGAATTTTGAACTTCACTATACCTCTTGTGGGATTCATGAATGCTCTTGTAGGCTTCCCAAATAGTACCAGATTTGTGCGCCAATTTTGTGATCGTATGCTTCAAAATATCATCAAAAATACCATCAGCCACTTTTACAATTTCCTCTTTAGCCTTTTTCACATTGTCTTTTTCAATTTTCAATTCCTCTTTCAATTGACTGAACCTCAATGATAAAGTTTACCAATCTTGCGATGATAATTTTGAGGAAGAAGGGGAAGGAAATGTGTTCATTAATGGACCTGCTTGTGCAGTGGCCTTCTCTTATTATACTCATCCAAGAGAGTATTACAATGTCTCAACAACTTGTCATATTTCTTTTGTGAAATTATTGTAGTATCTTCTCTCACCATAATAATGTGCACAATCCATTTTACATCCTGAATAGGATTTATTTCAATGGATATTTTTACTACAACTACACCAATGAACTCCTAAATTTACTTTACCACCTCAGATTTTCCTATACTAGGTGTCATTGACCAAATTGCAAGGGTATGCAATTTGGGACCGAAACCAGAACCAAAGAAATGATTATCAAAATGCTCTTCAAATACAGATGCCTCTGGATCCTTTTTTATTGCATCAAGTGCAAAGATAGAGATAAGATTCCATCCTATAATTAACATTACACCACTATCTTTGACAATATTTCTAGCCTCATCAGGAGTGATTGTTGCAATTTTAGTCATTATATTCTCCTCTACTTTTTATGCCTCCTCTTGCAATCAGGGGTCTACACTAGCCTTATCATTTTCAATTCTCCATTTAATTTCTTGGCTCTTGGATTGGATGACAAGATCTTTGAATTCCTTAGTTTGAACAAAGGAATCATCAACAAGAAACTCATCACGGGCTTTGACCTTGGGATCATCATCAACTTCTTCATCATATTTCCACTTGACAATTCTATCTTTTGGAACATAAGGGTCAAGAGCATCCTTTATTTGAGGGGAAGGGAATCTCTTTTCCACTTCTTGATGACTAGGCATATGCTCTGTAGATTGATAATCTCAAATTAAATTAGTGGCAGAGTACTCAACTATAGGGCTAGCCCCTTCACCGACCTCCAAAGGTTGTTCCTGAATTTTCTAAGCCTCTTTCTGCTCTTTGAGTGCTTGTTCCTTATCTGCGGCCTCCTTGACCTTTATAGTGAATTCACCACTTTGATAATATTTTTAATTGGTCATGGAATTTTCATGAGGATTCTTAATGTCATCATAAGGGTTGATATAAAATTAATTTATTTATTATATCCTCTTCAATGTCATAAATGACAATCCATTCCTTTCTTGAAGTCACTGCACCATCGGTTGTCAAGTTTTTGATTATATCATCAATGTACAAGAAATGGTGGGAAAATCCAGACCCTATTCTTATTTTTGCATTATTAAAAAACCCCTGGGCCATAATTCCTCACCTCATCTACTGGCATTCTGAGGTTGCTCAATATTATACCAAATTTCTCACAACCCTCCTTTGCAGTGGAAATGAAATAACCAAAGGAGCATTATGGGGTTACCACTAAACCTTTTTTGTGAGTTCTAAAATTTTCTTTATCCATAAATCCCAAGTGCCACATAATTTCCATAAAAGTGAAGCTATCAAAAACATATATAGGTAAGAAATGAGGTGCAACTCTAGCTCCATAAGCTTTGATCAAAGTATAATGGGAATGCAAAAACCAATCACCCCAATTGTGACTCTTTGTTGATCCTTCTCTAGTATCATGAGGGTACAAAATCTCCCTTACAACCCTTGAGACTCTATATACAGGTGCTACACCCAAACTCTCCAAGATGCCAACCTTTAAAACATTACAAAAAGCAAGATAGTTCGAAGGTGGACAATTTTGATCCCAAATAAACATCCACATTTTCACAAGAAATTCATTTCCTTCATCATCTTCCTGCCTTAGCCTCATGATATTTTTCCATTTTTCTTGCCCAATGCAATGAATCATGTGCATCAATAAAGAATAATGGGGAAAAGATAGAGGGGCTCTACAATCCTTCAACTCAATCATGCCCTTATGCCTTTGTTCTACAATGTAGGTTGTATAGTCAAACCCTCTATTTGAATTCTAGTTTTGAATATCAATAATCATCAACAACAGTGTAGTAGGTATCCTCTCATCATATCTATAAGCCAACACCTGATCCAAACAATAGTAGGTTCTTGAAGTGGTTATCGAATTCATCATTGTAAAAATGTTCCAAGTCCTTAGGACTAAAAGCTAACTTATCCCCTTTCCTGTACCTAGAAAGCACATGCTTTCTATATCCATACTTATTCTTCTCATAATATTTACACAAATTAGAGAAATTAATACTAATATTAGAATTATAGTTTAGCTTAAAAACCTCCACAATTATGCTTCTAGTTATATCTAGAAGTGGGGTTCCATTCTCGCTCTTGATTGTTCTATCTATAGAATTTTAATTCTTTTCCAACTCTAGCATCAAATCCAATTCAACAAACACATTAGGTACTACCAGTCTTCCAAGGTTAAAATCCCATAAGTGACAGGCTGGACATTTGGCATACCGCCTGTTGAAAGCATAGAGGAACAACTCCCAACCACTCTGAGGTAATGATACCTCTCTAATTCCAGCATCATTTTCAATCAATTTTCTTATCATGACATCCTATCTCGTACGCCTTTTACCACTTTTATTTCCTCCCTCAACAATATCCTGAGATTCACCTTCCATGAACTTTCTGAAATATCTCTTCTCTCCCTTAGGCTTTGCAACCTTCTTTGAGGTTTCTAGCTTAGGTTTAGCAACCTTAGGCTTCTTTTGTTTAGGTTTACCCCCAACTCCCAAGAATTCACTAGGCTAACTGATGGCTTACACTTAGGGTTTATGTATTAACTCTGAACTAAGGATTTATGGCTTATACTTTTAGGAAAAAAAATTACAAAACACAAACAAAAACCCTCCCAAATCTTACTTAATTCCCACAAATTTTTGTGAATTCCCACAATAAAAACCCCTCTTTTCAAACCCCAAGACAATAGAGCTTACTAAACCAACCAATACTTTTCTTAATCAACTAAATTCAACCAAATTTTACACAAAGAGGTGTAAATATTGCTAACTTGAAAAAATTTTCCTTCAATGTCTCTGCAACTTCACCTGAGCTCTTCAAGTCTTTCTCTTTCAACTTGACTAGTTCTTCTACTTCAAATACTTGCAATTTTTAGGATAAATGAACCAACAACCTTCTTTATGGCTAAGGAATAGAGTGTCTTCACCATTAATGCCTAGAAGAAATCTCGTGTGAGTGAATTGACACTTAGTCATTTAAGTTTGAGTTCTAGCTGTTGATCACCTTAATTTAAAACTCCATCAATTTTCTTCCTTTATCCTCCTGCTTTCCTTTTTCCTTACTCACCTTTTACTTGAAATTCATCACCCATTGCCAATTCATCTTTAGCTTCATGAATGGATCAGTGATACTTTAGTGTCTAGTGATGAGAGGAATATTCCATCGAATATCCCTTAGTTCCACCATCACTCATCGCCAATGTGTTACCCAAGTCTCCATTTGTATCCATGATAGCCTGAGGGGAAGCAATGGGAATACAGGTTAACTGTACATTGTGTATCCTTGATACCTCTTTTCCCTTTGTGTGTTCCATCAATGATATGAACCATATATGTGATGAGATCCTTTCTATTAGATCAAGTCATTCTCCTTTTACTTTACACTTCTCCCATCACTCATCATTGATAGGGAAATCTATTTAGAAAAACCTTTAGTGATGAATTGGACCCCAACGATGAGTATATGTGTTAGTGCTATCCATCGCTTATCGCTGACCACTTCTTAATAGTTGAATCATAATAGCAATGGGAGAAACTTAGGAAAGGTTTTAGATTTATCCACACATCCTAGAAGAAAGATCAATGGTCATGTAGGAATTTCTCTTAATAAAACTTAGATTAGCAATGTAATATTAGAACCATAGACTTCATCGTTCATCACCAATATGGAAAAAGATAGAAAGTATCAATGCATGATGGTGATGAGCTATAAAATTCAAAGGGCCATAGTGTTATTGTGTATCGCTGATTCTGAACTTGAAGCATTTGGGTGATTAGTGATACAAAGGCTACCAGTCATAGTAGGGAAACTCTTCACATCGTGCATCATTGATATGAAAATTAGGGCCTAATACCTATCCGTAATGTGAAGTAGGCTAGCAATACAAAGGAAAAAGGATCCATCACTCATCACCAATTGAAGACTAGTCACAAGGCTATGTGCGATGAAAAATATGCCGAGCGGTAAGCAAGAACATAAGTGGGAAATATTATGCATGTGGTCGTAATTTTTTTTAAAAGGGGACTATCTAGGTAAGATGAGAGATATGGACTTATAAAGACTTAAGACCAAAATCAACTAAGGATATAAAGGTAAAATACTTCCAAGTTCCAACCTTATAAAATATTAACTCCAGACCCAAAATTGAGAAGACAATACTATAATGGGGTAAATAGGAATCCTAGGCATAAGGGGTCAGTGACCATGTGGCTACATAGGCTCAAAATGTAACTTAGACAATAGGGAACCTACCCAAAAAGTGAATGAAATAATAGACCAAAATAATAAGGATTAAAATGAAAGAGAAATATGCCACATAAAGCATAAAAACCTAAACCCTTGTGATGTAAACCCAAACCAGAGAGCAAGAACAAGGCCAAATGAGATAACCAGACAACCTCTTAGGCCAATGGAACATAAAATTTTGAAGGGTCAACTAGACCATTTGCACCCTTGAGTTGATAAAAATTTCTATCTATCATTCTTCCCTCTACAACCATAGTTTTGTATCCTTTTTTGATCTCACAACCATTGTCCTAAAACACAAGATTGTATCCTTTGCTACACATTTGTCCTACACTCAAATGCTAATTCTATAAACCCTTAACATAAAGAACATCATCTGTATTATGGTTTCCATAAAAATTGATTGAACCTTTTCCACATGTCTTAGAGGATGTATTATCACCAAAATTGACTAAGAAACCTTCAAAATTCTCAATATTAACAAACTCACTCTTATAACGTATCATGTGATTTTAGCATCCCTTGTCATTGGTCTAGTTGTTCTTCTCCTCTCTAGTATGAAAACAAGTCACCATTACTCTTGAAATTTTATGACTTGCTTCAGGAGAACTTTCCTTCATACATCTCTCATAGTTAGTATAATTACCTCCAACATTTATAATCATGAACAAGCATTAATCATCTTCATAATCCAGATAATCAGATTCATCATTAGATATACTAGCATCTTATTTAACATAATAATTTATCTTAATTGATTTACCTTTATTCTCCTTAGGTCTATCTCTTGAAGATTTGACAAGACATCTTGAAGCATAATAACCAATATTTCCACAAATAAAGTATTTGAAAGGCAAGTTACCTCTATATTTTCCAGTATCATTTTTCAATTTCCTCACAAAGTTTTCTTCTAACTCATCAAATTCATCCAGGTCAGATTCCCATTCTTCCCCGCTTTTCCAACTTTAAAACCAGAATGCATTTTTACATCACTTGGATAAACTCTCTCAATTAAAAATTAGTTAATACACCAACCAACTGATCTCTAAAATAATTAATCAAATTATGAACTTCTTTATTAGCAAAAAATTTATGGCTATAATATTTAGTAAGATTTCTTAGTACCTTCTTTACCACCTCATCTTCATCTAGATTTCCACCAAGACCTTTGATGGGATTGACGAATTCATCCACTCTATGTAGCTTTTAATATCTTCATCTTCTATCATTCTTAGGTTTTCAAACTTGATCTTCAGATTTTGCATCATTGCTTTCTTGAACTTATCATCTCCTTCATAGATACTTTCCTATTTTTTCTAGATTTCACCAATAGTTTTAAGACTCATAACTTTCATAAGTTATTAATTAGAAAGACCACTCAAAAGGAAATACCTTTATTTTCCATTTTTCTCATATTCCTTGATTTCATCATGAATACGCAGACCATTTTATGGCATTGTATATCTAGTTTCAACAAATCTCCAAACTCCAAACCCTAGAGAAATAAGGAAACCTTCCATCCTCATCAATTCTAGAATACATAATCATATCCATCAAACAAAGGGGACTCCTTCTTGTGCACCATCCTAGATCTACCTCAAGAGGTTAAGCTTTCTTCTAAGGAACCTTTCTCTGATACCAATTTTTTAATGCACAAGACAACTAAGAAGGGAGGTGAATCGGTTGCATATTAAAACATCAAAACCCTCATTAAAATTTAGATCTATATTAGTCCTTAAACCCTTAAAAATCATTAAACCCTTATTATGTATTAGAAAAATTTAAACATGGGAAACAATAATGCAAACACATCCAAACACATGAGAGCACCGAATTTATGTCGAAAACCCAAGAAGGGAAAAACCATGGTGATGATTAGCTCACAATATAAAGTAATTGCAACACTGAATACAATAGGCTCACTACCATATTAGAAAGAACAAGATAGAATAATTTTACAATGATAAATCCATCTTAGAGAAATATAAAATTTCCACCATTGCTTCACCAAAACATTCACACTCTCTCTAAAGAATGTAGACACATTTTTCTCACTACTTCCAGTAGTCTTAGGTATTAAACCTCACATTGAATTTCACACTTTTTTACTTCACATCCCAAAATTTCACATCACACACTTCTCTCATATATCCTCCATCAACTAATCACTCATATATACCATCCTCAACCTTGAAAATAATTCACAAGGTCAGCTATACAACTCAAACATGAAAATTCAAATTAGGTTGGTACGAAAACATTAAATTAAGGTAAACCAAACCACACCTTAACTCAAACCTAAATCCACTCATGGAAACCATGCCACACTTCCAACATATTCATTCTGCACAACCAACTAACCTTCCACACATTACAACACCTGAATCAAACCTTGTGAAGTAATAAATAAAAAACAACTTATACTGAAGATAGATATGAGTAATATAATCACACCCTCAAATCCACAAGACAAGAAACCAAACTACAGAGAAATGTAGAGAAAAACCATTTGTCCCAGACAACACTATTTACACAGTTCACACACTGGTGAAGACAAATTTCTCTACACAATAATATAGAACAAGAAAATTTGGATATAACACCTCTGAACACCTCTAAGAAACATATCCAAACCACACAGGCATATCTTTAGCCATAAATAAATGTAGAGAAAAATACTAAACACCACTTTGTCATATTGAACACTCTTCACCATACTATTTCCTCATTCATTCAAATTTTCTTAAAAGCACTTGGAAACCAAGCACCAAAAGCACAAACTCAACATCTGGATCACCTTCTTACCATCTTAACCACACAAAAGGTTGAACATCTCCAACACATGTTCATAAAAGAAACACTATAGGTTGATATTAGTGATACTACTGATGACAACATAATCCAACCAATCAAAACATTTTCATAGACTTCCAACAATCTCCCCATAGACACATTGACATCAATGCAACGAAAAAGATATATTTACATCAATGAAAACAAAAAATTCCAATAGGTCGAAGTTAAGGTGTGATGTGGTTCACCTTAATTCCTCTCCACCGTAAGAATGTTTTGGTACCAACCTAATTTGAATTTGCATGTTTGAGGTGCATAGCTGACCTTGAAAGAAGTTTCTAAGGTTATGAATGGTATAAAGGCAAGATGAATTATTGGATAAGTGTCTATATATTAGAAACATGTATTGATATGTGAATTTAATCTGATACAAATATTTGAAGTGTGAGATTAATGCCTATGACTCCAATGCAGTGAGAAGAAGGGTCTACATTTATAGAGTACCTGAAGTTTCTGATAGCAATGAATTAGAGGTTATTGATGGTGCAAAATTTTAGTAGTGGATATTGTTTATTACTCTGAGATGGATTTCACATTGCAACAATCTTATTTCTTCTTCTTTTTAATCTAGTAGTGAGCCCTTCTTTCTTTTGGATGGTGATCCCTTTGGCAGTGAGCCTATTGTATTCGGTGTTGCAATTACTTTATGTTGTGAGCTAGTCTTCACCGTGGTTTTTCCCTTCTTTGGCTTTCCACGTAAAGTTGGTGTTCTCATGTGTATGGATTTGTTTGTATTACTATCTCTCATGTTTATATTATGCTAATGCATGATAAGGCCGGTTTAAAGGTTGTTAAGGGTTTAAGGATTAAAGGAGATCTAAATGTTAATGAGGGTTTCAATTTTTTAATGTACAATTGATTCACCCCCTCTTAGTTGTCTTGTGCATTTAAAAATTGGTATCTGAGAAAGGTTCCTTAGAAGAAAGCTTAACCACTTGAGGTAAATATGATAACACACAAGAAAGACGGTCCTTTGTTCGATGGATCTGATTATGCGTTTTGGAAAACCAAGATGGAAGGTTTCCTTGTTTTCCTAGGGTTTGGAGTTTGGAAGTCAATTAAAGATGGATATACAATGCCTACAAATGGACCATAAATTTATGATGAGATCAAGGCTTATGAGAACAATGGAAAAGAAAGGTATGCTCTCTTGAGTGGTCTTTCTAATTCAGAACTTGTGAAGTTTATGAGCTATAAATCTGCTAAAGAAATCTGGAAGAAACTAGAAAGTGTCTATGAAGGAGATGATAAAGTCAAACAAGAAAAGATTCAAAACCTGAAGACTAAGTTTGAAACCCTAAGGATGAGAAAAGATGAAGAGATTATAGGTTACATGCATAGAGTGGACGAAGTTGTCAATTCCATCAGAGGCCTTGGTGGAAAAATTGAAGAAGATGAGGTAGTAAAGAAGGTATTAAGAACTCTTCCTAAATCTTATATTCATAATGTTTCTACTATTGAAGAAGCTCAAAATTTAGATCATTATTCTAGAGATTAGTTTTTTTTTGCTTTAGCTAGTTTTGAATTGAGAGATTTTGGTCCAAGCGATTCAAGAAAAGAGACTAATGTTAAAGTTGGAAAAGCAAAGAAGAATGAGGAATCTGATCTAGATGATTTTTATGAGTTAGAAGCAAAATTTGTGAGGATATTGAAAAATGTCACTAGAAAATATAAAGGTATGTTACCTTTCAAATACTTCAATTGTGGAAAGATAGGTCATTATGCTTCAAGATGTCTAGCAAAATATTCAAATGGTAAATTTAAGTAGAATAATGGGAAATCAATTAAGAGAAGTTATTATGTTAAAGAAGATGTCATTATATTTTATGATGAATCTAATTACTTGATGATGAAAATGATGAATGCTTGTCCATGGCTCTAAATGTTGGAACTAATTTTGCTGACTCTAAGAGATGTATGAAGGAAGTTTCTCTAGAAGCAGGTCATATTGGAACTATGGTAACAACTTTTCATGCTAGCAAGGACAAAAACTATTGGATATTGACAATAAATTCTCAAATTAGATGACATGCGAAAAGAGTAAGTTTTTTAAACTTGAGAAGTTTGAAGGTGGTCTTGTTAAGTTCGGTGATGATACATATGCTAAGATATGTGGAAAAGGTTCAACTAGTTTTGATGGAAAGCATAATACAAATGATGTTCTTTATGTTAAGGGTCTTTGGCATAATATTCTAAGTGTAGGAAAAATGTGTGGCAAATGATATAATCTTATATTTCAGGATGGTGGTTGTGAGATCAAGAAAGGCTTTGAAACTCTGGTTTCTATAGGAAGAAGGACATATGGAAATGTTTATCAGCTTAAGGGTGCTAATGGTATGTGCTTTATGACTCAAACCAATTAAAGTTGTCTGTGGAATAAAAGAATGTGTCACATCAATTTTGATAGCCTAGTTAGGATCAACTCTACTCAAGTTGTGAGAGATTTTCCAAATATTATAAACCTATAAATGTAGTTTGCAAGGAATGTCAATTTGGGAAGCAAACAAGAAAAAGGTTCAACATCAAAGAATAATCTACCGTAGGACCTTTGGAGTTAGTGCATACAAACCTTTATGGACCTACAAGAATAAGAAGTTTTCAAGGTGATAGGTATTTCATGTTATTGATTGATGATTACTCTAGAATGACTTGGGTAACTTTTCTAAAAGAAGAAACAAAATATCTAGATAATTTTAAGGCATTTAAATCTATGGTTGAGAATGCAATGGATATAAAAATCAAATGTTTGAGATTTGACAGAGGTGGAGAGTTCACCTCTAATGATTATAATAGTTTTTTTGAAGATAATAGAATAAATAGACATTTGGTAGCTCCTAGGAATCCTCAATAGAATGGAGTGGTGGAAAGGAAGAATAGGACTATTTAGGAAGAAGAAAGGACAATGATGAAGGAATAAAATTTATCAGATATCTATTGGAGAGAAGAAATTCATACCATAGTCTACATACTTAATAAAGAAAAAGAAAGGCCAAATAGTTCAAAGACTCCCTATGAGTTGTGGTATGGAAGAAATTCCTACTATCAAATATTTCAAAGTGTTTGGAATTAAGTGTTATATCAAAAGAGATGAAGAAAACTTAGGAAAGTTTGGTGCAAGATCTAATGAAGGAATTTTCCTTAGATAATGATGGGTGAAAAAAATGTACAAATCCTATGCCCTTTTTGCTTCATTTTATTACCCTTTCTTAAGTCTTACTACCATTAATTATTATGAGAATGAAGAAATATTTAATATGTTTTAAAAGATGAAAGAATGCTTCCAAAGTGACAAATTGTTGAGATAATAATCTAGTCTGAATGATTTAGGACAAGAACTGATCATGTTGAAGGAACCGACCATGCTAAAGATAACCCCTGAAGATCATGAGACATGAGGAGAGGCAAAGGACGGGCTGGATGTGCTATGAAAACTCTCATTTCTATTTCTGCATTACATTTAAAAATTGTTTTCAATGTTGTTTTGGGTTTGTGGCCTAAGGCTAAAGCAAAGACTATTAATATTCAATTTTTTCCCCATCAACCATAAAAAGCCATAACCTCTTTTAATCTCATTCTATAATATTTGATGTGTTGGCTAAAGGCAATAACGGTAAGGAATCACATAGATAAATATGTTATGGTTTACACTGTAGAGGATATAGAAAAAAAAGAATATACATATACTTGTTTCTGCAACAAACTTAATGAATTAAATCAAATTTTTGTGATATCGAGTTAATGTGATCGATTTATTTCCACTCACCTTGTGAACCAGAGGAAGGGCCCACTCTCAAGATGCTCGATGAGGTTGTTTTGTGTTTAAATTAGTTAGAATTTATATGATTCGTGGTTTGTTTCATGTAGAATATATTATGCAAGATGTGATCAGTTTATGATTTAATTTCCTTTTTAAGTTCGAAAAGATTTGATATTTGGCTAATGTGGTTGATTCATTGTTAAATCTAGTTTTGTAATTGGTGTGATCAGTTGACTATTGGATGCAATCGTTATCTAAATAATAAAAGCTTCAAGTATTTTAGCAACTTATTTACCATTCAATTACATGCATTTATTTTGAAAGCTATTCTATTTTGTTCTATGAACTTCTTATTGCACTATGAAATCACTGTTGCACTATGAAATTTCCGTCACATTGTGAACTTCCTATCGCACTATGAACTTCCTATCACAATAGAAAATAGCAGCTGGATTAAATCTTTTCTAGAGTTTTAGCTGCATCCATAATTGTATGCATGTGGTCATGAAAGATGGTGGTCATATCTTTTTGATATGTTTCTCTGAAATTCTTGAAACCAAATGGCATAATATTCCAACAAAAGGTACCGTGAGTACAAGTGAAGGCTATTTTGTATTGATCCTCAATGGAAATTTTGATTTGATTATATCTCGAGAAACCATCCATAAGGGATAACATCTCATATCCTGTTGTGAGGTCCATTATGATATCAATGTTAGGCAATGGGAAATCATCTTTATGGCAAGCCTTGTTTAGATCTCTAAAATTTGTACATATTTTGATTTAAACAATTATTTTATTGATAGGAACAAGATTTGATATCCACTCTAGATATTCTATGGGATGAATGAAACCAACATCCAAAAGTTTCTTCAATTCAACCTTCACTAGGAGCACAATTTGTGGGTGCATTTTTCTCAATTTCTATTTGATAGGCTTAGCATGTTGAACATGACAACTAAGAGGGAGGGTGAATCAATTGTATCAATTTTAACCTTTAAAACATCCACCAAAGATTAGATCAATTACCATTCACAAATCCCTTACTCTACTAATGTAATAAATCATTAAGTGTAAAAGCAGAAATTGAAAGAAGCAAAACCATAAACACAATAATACTAGAGTTATGTGGAAAACCAAATAAAGGAAAAAATAAGGTGAGGATTAGCTCAGAATATAAAGAAATTCCATAACCAAATACAAAGTCTCACTGCCAAAATGGGACTTACTTGTCCAAAATAGGACTCGCTATCCAATGAGGGTTAACCACTTGGAGGGATCATTACCACAAAATTACAAATAAGATAGAATAGATTTGTTATAAATAGAAAAAAATCTTACTACAATAGATATTTCCACCACAATTCTCTCACACACTTGCATACATGCTTGAATGGTAGAGTACACCTTCAACTCACTACCTACAGAAACTTAACAATTAAATTTTACACTGATCAACTCTAATTAACATCACACACACTATTTTGCATCTATATTTCTTGCATTCATATTTCATAAACATTTCAACTTATATTTATACCTTCTTCCACCTTGAAACTCATCCAAGGTCGACCACACACCATTTGTATTTAAAAATTAAAATTAGGTCAGTGCCAAAACATTCTATGATGGAATCAGAATGAGGGTGGCCCAAACACATACTTAATGAGGACCTATATAAGTCCCAACATGCTTCAACACACTTCCATAAGCTTCGTGAGTAGTGTTAAACACAAGTTTGACCAACACTCATGTAAAACACATAAAATAATTAAGCATGTGAAACGTTAACTGAATCCAATCTCTACAGACAAAAGTTTCACTTGAACTCGACCTTATCAACTTACTCTCAGAACTACAAGTCCTAAGACAAGAATACAAAGAGATTTAGAGCAACTACATTTCTATTGACCTCAACCAGACACATCAAACTGCACAGTCGTATACTAGTGAATATATCTCACACTTCACAATGATCCAGAGACCCAAATTCTAGATACAACAACTACCAACAACCATGAATAATATGTATGAACCACACAAGAATAGAAACACATCCCGAAGGACAACCCAAAGCAAACCAACAAACCTTCTTTATTACAATATTCTCAATATCCTCAACATATACAATCAATAACCCGTTTCCATGACATCAATGACAATATAACTAGTTGATAACTTGTTCACATCAACGACAATACCTTCATACTTGCAACGATCTCCCCCTTTGTCATTGATGAAAACACATGATGCGAAAAACCATCAAAGACAACATAGCTCTAAACACACTTTCTTATGATCTCACTTTCTCTCCTCCTAAGTAGATAAAAAATTTCACATGATACTTTCTCCCCATTTGACATAAATGGTAAAGGAAAAATATATTTTACATTGTTTTCCATTTTTACATTAAGAGCACTACTAGTACAAAACTCTCCACCTTAGGAGTACACCCAAACATCTGCACAATGACAACACAAGAAAATACCTGCTCCCCTTGAGAGGTAGTCACCAAACATTAGTCTAGAAGAAAGATAGATCCATAGATCCACCAAACTGATGCATCTCCATATGCATCTATTTCAAGAAAGGAGGGGAAATAACCCCTAACTTCTCTCGGAGATACTCAAAATTATCTTTAGGAAGAGCCTTAGTAAATATGTCAGCAACCTGATCCTTTGTAGGTACATACTCAAGCTTTAATTCATTCTCTACAAGCTTCTCTATCAAAAATTGATACCTTATTCATATGTGCTTTGTCCTTGAGTGCATCATTGGATTATTTGAAATTGTAATTGCACTTGTATTATCATAGAAGATAGAAATAGTATCATCATACATTATTCTGATATCCTTCAATGTCTGTCTCATCCATAAAACTTATGTGCAAAAAGATGTTACAACAATATACTCAGCCTCTCTAGTGGATAATGAAATTGAATCTTTCCTTTTATTTAACCATGCCACAATTCTACAACCAAGAAAGAATGAAACGCCACTTGTACTTTTTCTATCATCAACACAACCTATCCAATCTACATCTATATAAGCACTTAGTGTAAAATCAGTACCCCTAGGATACCACAAGCCACAATCTAGAGTGCCATTCAAATATTTGAATATCCTTTTAATAGAACCAACATGTGTTTCTTTAGGGTCTTCTTGAAATCTAGCCACAAGATGAACTGCATGCGTGATATCCGGTCTGGTAGCAGTTAAATAGAGAAGTCCTCCAATCATAGATCTATATATGCTCTAATCCACCTTAGGTGAATAATCATATTTACTAAATTTGTAGACAATCACAAGAGGAGTGCATACCAGTTTGGAACCATCCATTCCAAACTTCTTCAACATTTCTTTTACATATTTTGAATGTAAAATAAAAATATGTTTTTCTATTTGATTGATTTGCAGCCCAAGAAAGAAATTCATCTCACCAAACATAGACATCTCAAAATATTTTTACATTTATTCAACAAAAATTTTGCACATTGTTTCATTTCCTCCAGAGATAATATCATCAACATATACAACCACTATCAAGATTTTTTTGTTTTCAATTTTGAAATAAAGATTGTTATCTTTTGTACCCTTATTCAAACCTTGTTGAATCAAATATCTATCCAACCTTGCATACCAAGCTCTAGGAGCTTTCTTCAATTCATATAAATCCTTCTTTAATCTTTATACCATGTTCGGTTGATCTGACAATTGAAATCCTTATAGTTGTTCCATGTAAACTTCTTCTTACAGCTCACCATTCAAAAATGTAGAATTTACATCCATTTGATAAACTTTAAAATCCTTATGAGAAACAAATGCCAAAAACATTCTGATAGCTTGCATACTTGCCACTAGAGAAAAAGTATCCTAAAAATCTATACCTTCTACTTGTGAGTAACCCTTACTCACAAGCCTTGCCTTATTTTTGAGCACTTCTCCATTCTCATTCAACTTGTTTCTAAATACCCATTTTGATCCAATTATGTTTTTATCTTTCAATCTAGAAACCAATTCTGAGGTTTAATTTTTCTCAATCTGCATAATTCCATCCATTTCTCTCATCCAATTCTTATCTTTACATGCTTCACTCACTATCTTAGGTTCAACTTTAGAAAGTAAAAGCATATTTGTTTCACTAGTAGTAGTAGATATGCTTCTTGTCAATACTCCTTTTCTCTTGTCTCCAATGATTTGATCTTTTGAATGATTCTTTTGAACATACTTAGGTTTCTTTGGGGACACCATTTAAGCTTCTTATTCTTCATTCTACTTTTCCTATTCTTCCACAAATTCTTCTACTTATCTATAATTAGGTTTATATGATAAATAGCCATCAAATTCAATTGAATTCTTCAATGCTTCATCAACCTTGGCATTTTTACTTTTTACAATCTTTCTCAAAGTTTTATTCTAGCATCTGTAAGCTTTGCTTCTAAGGGAGTATCCAAGGAAGATACCCTCATCATACCTTGCATCAAAATTTCCTAAATTTTCTTCATCTCTTCTGATATAACATCTACTTCCAAATACCTTAAAATACTTTATAATAGGAATCTTTCCATACCACAACTCATAGGAAGTCTAAGTACTGTTAGATTTTTCTTGAACTCAATTAAACACATAAAAAATAGTGTCAATTTCTTCTCTTCAGTAAACTTCTGGTAGACCTTCCTCAGTAATCATTGATCTAGCAAATTCTTGAACCATTTTTTTCTTTCTTTCAACAACTCCATTCCGATGAAGAGTTATCAGAGAAAACAACTATCTTTCTATTCCATGTGTTTCACAAAACATATTAAAATCATTGGAGGTGAATTCTTCACCTATTTTAGACTAGAAGAATTTTACTTTCATATCCATTTTATTTTCAAACATAGCTTTGAGTGCTTTGAATTTTTCTAATGCATCGTATTTTTCTCTAAGAAAAGTAATCATGTGAAGCTAAAGTAATCATCAATCAAAAGCATAAAATACATGTCACCTTGTAGAGTTCTCACCCTTGAAGGACCATAGAGATTTGTATGAATCAAATTCAGTAGTTTAGTAGTATATTGTTCCTTTAACCTAAAGTTGTTACTAGCTTTCTTTGCAAATTGACAATCCTTGCAAATAGCACTAATAGGCTTTGTAATCCTTGGCAAATATTTCACAACTTTTACAACACCGATTCTCACCATATTGTCAAAAATTCATATGACACATCCTTCGGTTCCATAACCAACTATCATTAACCTGAGACATAAACCAATGTCCATTAGCACCCTTAATTTGATAAATATTTCCTTCAGACTTCTTTCCAACTCAATCACTATTTTGGATCCTTTCCTTATTTCACACTTCTCATCCTTCAACACAAGATTATATCCTTTACTACACATCTTTCCAACACTCAAGAGATTATTCCTTAAACCCTTAACATAGTAGACATCATTAGTATTATGCTTGCCATCAAAACTGACTAAACCTATCCCACAAATCTTAGCACTAGTATCATTTCCAAACTTAACTAGGCCTCCATCATATTTTTCAAGTTTAACAAACTTACTTTTTTCACCGGTAATGTGATGTGAACAACCACTATCGACAACCTAGTATTTCTTTTCTTGTTTAGCATGAAGAGTAGAGATTACAATATCGTCAACCTTCTCTAGAGCACTTTCCTTCACTTGTCTTTCACTATTAGCAAGAGTAGATTCATATTTTATAGCCAAGAACAATAATTAATTATCATCAAAATTTCCATAGCTAGATTCTTCATCAGAAATACCATCATCTTCATTCACATAATATGATCTCTTGATCATCTTTCCTTTGTTATCTTTGCCTTCTCTTTGTTTATTCATCTCGGCTCTTTTAGGACATCTTGAAGCATAATGACCAATTCCTATACAACTAAAATATTTCAAAAGGTAACTTACCTTGATACTTTCTAGAACCCTTTTTCATTCTTCTCACAAAGTTAGCTTCCACTTCATCGAAGTTCTCTTCATCTGAATCTTCAGCTTTTGTAGGCCTGAAAGCAGTTTCTATCTTTGATCCATTTCTCAATCTAGACTTTCTCATTTCAAATGATGTTAGAGTACCCAACAACTGATCTTTAGTATAGGTATTATAATCTAAAAATTACTCAATAGTAGATACCTTTTCACTATATGCATTAGGGAGAGTTTTGAGAATCTTCTTTACTATCCTGGATTCATCCAATGTTACACCAAGTCCTCACATTCCACCTACCAACTCATCCACTCTCTATACATAGGATTTAATGTTTCTACATAAATTCACAAGATCTCGAATTGTGCCTCCAAGTTCTGCAACTTTTCTTCTTTGGCCTTTTCATCTCCTTCATCAATCTTTTCCAATGCATCCCAGACCTCTTTAGCAGCCTTCAGATTTGCAAATTTAATTAATTTGGAATGTGAAAGTCTATTTTTCAGAATGAAAATTTCCTTCTTTTTTTCTTCATTCTCCTTGATCTCATTAGATGTACTTGGACCATTAGTAGGAGTAGTGTATGTAGTCTTATAAGCTTTCTCAACATAATATCTATAGTATTCCATATATCCTTCCATCTTTGTCTTCTAGAAGGCATAGTCAGTCCCATCGAACCTAGGACACTCCATAGTGATCTTGCTCACCATCTTAGACCTTCCTTAAGTGGTTAAGCTCTTCTCCAATGAACCAAGCTTTGATTCAAATCCTTGAACAAGATAACTGAGAGAGGGGGGTGAATCATTTGTAGCAATTTTAACCTTTAAAATTTCCACCAAAGGTTAGATCAATTACAATTCACAAATCCTTTACTCTACTAATGTAATTAATCGTTAAGTGTTAAAGTAGAAATTGAAAGAAGCGAAACCATACACATAATAACACCAAATTTACATGGAAAACTCAATAAGGGAAAATTAGGGTGAGGATTAGCTCACAATATAAAGAAATTTGAGAACTGAATACAAAGGCTCACTGTCAGAAAGGCTCACTTCTAAAACATCACTTACTTTTCCAAATCAAGACTTACTTCTCCAAAACATGACTCGCTTCCAATGAGGTTTAACCACCTAGAGGGCTCACTACCACAAAATTACAAGGACGATAGAAGAAATTGTTAGAAAGAGAAAAAAATATTAATGTAACAAAGATTTTCACCATATTTTTCTCACACATTTGTAGACATACTTGAATGATAGAGTACACCTTCAACTCACTACCTCCAGAAACTCGACACTTAAATTTCACACTGATCTACTCTAATTCAAATCACACACACTATTTTGGATCTATCTCACATCTATCTTGCTTGCATTCATCTTTCACAAACATCTCAACTTATATTTATACCTTCTTCAACCTTGAAACTTATTCAAGGTCGGCCACACACCATTTATATTTACAAAATCAAATTAGGTCAGTGCCAAAACATTCTATGGTGGAATCAGAATGAGGGAAACCTAAACATATACTTAATGAGGACCTAAATAAGGCCCAATATCCATCAACACGATTTCATAAGCTTCATGAGTAGTTTTAAACACAAGGTCATCCAACACTAGTGTAAAACACATAAAACAATTAAGAACACACAACCTTAACTCGATCTAATCTCTTCGGATAACAAATTTCACTTGAACTCGACCTTATCGTCTTACTCTCAGAATTGCAAGTCTTGAAACTAGAATACAGAGAAATTCGGAGAAACTAAATTTCTTCGAGACACATCAAACTACACTTCCACATACTGGTGACGATATCTCGCATTACACAATGATCAATAGACCTAAATTCTAGATATACAAACTACCATCAACCATGAATAATATGTTCAAACCACACAAGCATACAATCAAATCCTAGAGCACCACTCAAAGCAAACCAACAAACCTTATTTATTACAATTTTCTCAATATCCTTGACATACATAATAAATAACCTATTTCCATGACATCAATGACAACAACAGCTAAATTTGATAACTAGTTGGCATCAATGACAATAGCTTCATACTTGCAACATATCATATGGAATCAACGGTAAATGATGTAGAAGAATTTTGGGGCCCAACCTAGGTATATCAATATATGACCATGCAAAATTAATTTATCTCTCTTAAAAGAATGTAGTGAACTTCAACTTTTCTTCAGTGGTCAAAGATGCTACAAGTTGAATGATTCTAGGATTATCCTTTGTCACAAGGTTGACATATTATGATTCTTTGACAAGTAATGGTGATCTCTCTCGATCAATGGGGATATTGTCCAATCCTCTATCCTTAGGTTCCTCAAAGAGGTTTTCACCTTCACATATGTCCTTTAATTTTACTTTTTCCTAGTCAAAAGGTTCCTTTTGGTTTTCAACTGGAGAACTATTCATTTTATTTTTATTTTTCTCATTTTTACGATTAGAGGGAGGAGAAGACTCTCCAAAGTATGCTACATTATCAATTTCTATGATGAATACAACTTTATGATGCCCACTTGGTATTATTTCACAAAGTCCCATGAACTTCACGATTTCTTCATTGTTCTCGAATGTGTCTAAACTCGATGGTCCTTGTTCATCCTAATATATCAATTGTGGGTAGACTAGGGGTAATCCATCATCGGTATCATTAAGGGTCAATGAGTAGGAAGATATGGTGAAAATAGAGATATTATTAGGATAGCAAAAGGAATTAATCTAGGCATTGGTTTTTATGGAATTGGTCAGGGAAGAGGATAAATCAAGCTCTTAAAAGACATCGAATAGGACATATTCACTAAATGTGTAGGAATCCCATTCCCACTTATTAGAGTCAGTTTTGGCATAGTATTCCTCAGATATCTCAATTTTATTTGAAACATTTAAATTCTCACTCGAAGGTAGCTTAGTACTAGGAAGACTCACTTTTGATGGTACAACCCTAGCCCAATGTTCTTTGGTAATCAAGGAGGCATTATCTATTCTATCATTCCTTGTTTGTTTAGATCAACACCACTATTTCCATCGTATCCTTTGCTTCATGATGTGGAACCCCTTTGGATATTGCTCAACTCGTAACTTCTTAGGCTCAATGTCTTATTCATATTTATAAATCCATGTAGAAATATCCTCGCCTATACACTCTTTTCTCACTTCTCCCCACTTAGTGAAATTAGTGGGAGGGTTTTGGATGATTATTTTAGACTCTTTCTAAATATGATGACGTTTTCCATGACTTTGGTGTTGTAGAAAACTTTCCAAAATAAAATAGGCTCTCCATGTTATATTCTCCACATCCCTTGGCATGGATATGGACCTTGGTTTTGCAAGGTGCAGTGAATGGAGTGGATGATTTAAACAAGGAAGATGGATCAATGTAATATAAGGAGGCGGTGGATGAAGCTTCTTGATTAATACACACTTAACATTCAATAGTCCTCAAATTACTGTAATATTGAAAGGGATCAGGATCACCTAGTATGGTAATTTTGATGCCATTGTGGGTAAACTTCAAGAATTGATGGTAGGTTGATGGTGTAGTGTAGTAAAATACATACCCTTGCATTTTCACACTTTTTTGGGCCCGCCTTGCTTTATTTATCCTTCTTTATGGCTTCATTGGCCCTATTTTATGTCCACAAGCCCTATGAATGACATATTTTTTTGGTTAATCTTGACATTCTCCAAAGCATATCTGATCCCTTATGACTTTGATTGGAGTGTCCCTAATTTATGGTCAAGACTAAGGTGCCACTAAGGGCATATTTTTCCCTCAAGGTCTTGGGACCCTAATTTTGAGGCATCTGTTTTGGGCCCCTTTTTGGTGTTTGTGCCCCCAGTTTCATCACTTGGAACTAAGATGACACCTACGAAATCTTATTCCTCCTTGAGTCATTTTTGGGATTTAATTTCAAATCTTGGTGGGATTTAACCTACTTTATTCTTTGAATTCATATGTCGGCTTGTTGTGATATAATTTTGGGATATTAAGCATGAAAAAGTATAAATACAAGGTTCATTATTTCATTTCAACCCAAGTCTTTTGTGAGAGAATTCATTATAGTCAATTTGAGTTCACAAGAGCATTCAAGAATAATTCATCAAGCAATTGGAGTCATCATGGAGTTTCAAGCATCATGTCAAAGATTTTTCTTGCATCATGTGTGTTGTGCTAACATTTGTGATTTAGGGTTTTGATCTAAGCAAGCAATTCAAGTGCATATATATCAAGCATTTCAAGATCTATGTCCATTGCAACCATTACACACAAGTTTATGGAATTTTCAAGGGTTTGGTGAGTTGAAGCATTGAATTTTGTTCATTCACCATTTCCTTCATCATTTCTATTTCATTTCAAGGTTTAATTACCAACAAGGGGTTTGACCAAGGCAAATCCCCATTCACTAACAATCATCAAGTTTTTCCGTCTTGTCCATTTGTGTTTGTAGATCTAGGTTGTAGACTTGAAGATCGCTTGGAGTGCAAAGTTTCAAAGTTGCTTTTTCAAAGTTTTCATATTCATGAAAAATCACCTACAAGTCAGATCTGGCTATTTCATAACCTGGTATCCAAGGAGAAGCAATTGTAGATCTAGGAGATCAGGACCACATTCACACTTTTCAAAAATTCAAATTGAGACTAAGATGGGAGTAAAGGTGTCTTACTCCTCTAGGTGGAATCTTTTAGTGATTTTTTAGGATTTTGTTCCATTATCTGAAGATTCTATGTTTTCCCCAAAAAATAATGACTAAAACGGGAGTAAAGGCGTCTTAGTCCTCCAAGGAATATTTCAACAGTCTGTTTGGATTTCTAGAACCCTTTTTGCATCTCTAAGCTTCCCAGGTACACATACCCTAACTTGGAGTCAGTATTAAAAAGCTTCCATTTGCTTATTTTAAGTGTTTTTCATATCACAGTGTGTTTTCAAACATTATTGTTTCCAAGCATTTGTTTGATGGTGAACCCCTTTATCTTATAGAAAACCCCCTTTGACTCACCTTCAGAGGTTGATAGTCAATCCTATTAAGGTTCTTAGGACATATTTGAATGAACTTGGTCTAGTGGGGAGACAATTCATCTTTCCCACTCCTACTTTTCACAATTGTTCAAATTGTATGAATCTCATGGGATGAATCCATGGGGGACCAAGGAGGATATTATATGGTAAGTCCATATCCAAGACTTGGAATATTGTGTTCTAAGTTGTGGGCCCAACCCTCACGGTATGTGTGATTAATCCTTAGAATTGCCCTCATTCTAATTCCACCATAGAATGTTTTGGCATTGACCTAATTTGAACTTGTAAATGAAAATTGTATATGGCCAACCTTGAAAGATTTTCAAGGTTGAAGATGGTATAAATATAAGTTGGATTGTTGTTGAAGGATAAGATAGATGAAAAAAATAGACGAGATAGATGTGAGATAGATGCAAAATAGTATATGTGATGTGAGCTTGAACATATTAGTGTGAAATTCAAGTGTTGAGTTACTAGAGGAGTGAGCTAAAGGTGTACTCTATCATTCAAGCATGTCTACAAGTGTGTGAGTGAATTGTGGTGAAAATATCCATTGCATTGAGATTTTTTTCTCTCTATGAAAATTCTCTTCTAACTTCTTTGTAATTCTATGGCAATGAGCCCTCTAGGAAATAAGCCCTTACTAGACATTAAGTCCTATTTTTGACAAGTAATTCCTATTAAGGATACTAATTTTACACTAAGTGATTATATAGATGTAGATTGGGAAGGTTTTGTTGATGATAGGAAAAGGAAAAGTGGTGATGAATTCTTTCTTGGTTGCAGATTGGTGTCATGGCTAAGTAAAAAGCAAGATTAAGTTTCCTTATCCACTATAGAAGCCAAGTATATTGTTGCACCATCCTACTATACACAATTTTTGTGGATGAGATAGACATTGAACGATATTAGAGTAATGCATGATGATCCCATCTCTATTTTCTATGATAATACAAGTGTAATTAATATTTCAAAGAACCTAGTGATGCACTCAAGGAAAAATTATATATCAATAAGGTATCAGTTTTTGAAAGAGATGGTTATGGAGAATGAAGTAAAGATCAAGTATGTACCTACAAAGGATCAGATTGATGATATATTTACTAAGGCCCTTCATAAAGATACTTTTGAGTATCTCCAAGAGAAGTTAGGGGTTATTTCCACTCCTTTCTTGAACTAGATGCATATGGAGATGTATCAATCTAGTGAATCTATGGATCTACCTTCTTTTTGGACTGATTTTGGTGGCTACTGCTCAGGCGAAGTAGGTAGTGTCATGTATTATCATTATGGAATTGATTGGGTGTAATTCTAAGGGGGAGTATTAAGTAATGGTAATGTTCTTTGTGTCAAAGGGGGAGAACAATGTAAAACATCTTTTCCATTTTTCATTGATGTCAAAGGGGGAGAATGTATCATGTGAAAAGGTTTATTCATTTTGAATTCCTAAAAAAAAGTGGGGATATTGATGGTTTAGAGTTGTGTTGTCTTTGATGGCTTTTCACATCATGTGTTGCCATCAATGACAAAGGGGGAGATTGTTGCAAGTGTTGGTCCCATAATTGTCGTTGCACCAAATGATCAATTTGTTAATGCCTGATACAACTGTTAGAGTTAATTGATCCACATGACATGGTTAGTCCATGCCACAAATCTCGAGGGGAGTGCTGACCATCTACCAAAAAAATCCCCCTTAATGTTACCCGAGGGGAATCGAACCAGACACCTTTGGATCTGATACCAATTATCGGCCCCACAGTTGTCGTTGCACAAAAAGATCAACCTATTAATGCCTGATACAACTGCTAGAGTTAACGGATCCAAGAGAGGTAGTTAGTACATGTCACAAATCTTGAGGGGAGCGTTCACCATTTTCCAACATGAAGTATGAAGGTGTTGTCAATTATGTCAACTAGTTATCAATTGGTTTTCTTGTCATTGATGTCATGGAAGTTAGTTATTTGTTGTATATGTTGAGGATATTGAGAAAATTGTAATAAAGAAGGTTTGCAAGTATTCAGTGAATGCTCCAAGATATGCTTTGGAATGTGCTTCAATGGTAGTGTGGTTCAAACATGTTGCACATGGGTTGTTTGTAGTTGTTCTATTTCGAATTTGGGATTTTGGGTCATTGTATAGTGCAAGATGTCTTTACCAGTATGTGTACTATTCTCTTTCAGTGTTTCTGGTTGTAGTTTGGTAGAAATGTAGTTGCTTTAGATTTATTTTAATCTTGGTTTTAGGACTTGCGATTTTGAGAATAAGCTAAAGAGGTCATGTTCAATTGAAAATTATTGTTTGAAAATATTGTGATGGCACTCTCAAATTTGCAAAATTTGAGATGCCTATTTCAAAAAGTTTGCTTCTACGCTTTCATAAGTGCACCTAATGATTCAATCCTGACTGACCCACTTTGGAGGCTTATAATTTAAAGCTTGTTGGTTTTTGTGCAAAACGCAGTTGTAGAAATATTCAGTTGACCTATGTGAGCAGGCATGTCAAATTCTAGCTTCCCATGATAAGTTCTGATAGTGTTTCGAAAAGTGAAGCTGGAAGGTTTTCACACTGTTATGCTATTTGCAAACTGTTTGTTTTGTGAAGTTGCTTCTTATTTGAGCTTGGTTTTTGCAACAAGTTCACTGTCATGTCAAAACGAGTGATGTTCCATATTCCCCATATCAACATGATCTCAGGTGTCATTTTTTAGAGCTTCATGATCTGATTTGCTATTTTTAGCAAATCGAAACGAAATGCAGTTTGTTATGTTTTGCAGATGCATTCCTGATAGCCTTTTTGAGAGGCCAACTTCGATTGTCAATAAATTTTAATCAGTGATGTTTCAAAGTAATTCCTTTTGTACACGTGCTCAAGGTATCTAAATTTTCCACCGTGTCTGATGGCAGCTCGTCAGGGGTTGATTTGCTATGTTTACAAATTAGCTGTTGGATCAGTTTTAACTGGTGCATAACAATTGTTTCAGAAAAGTTTAATCATGCAACTTCGCCGATTAATATCCAGTTCCTCGTGACCTATTTCTCTGAGCCATCTTTTGTGTTGTACCCATGGATCAAATGTCTAAATTCTCGCAAGATTTGATGTTTCCTGGAGGTTGTTCGCCCAATTTTAAAGATCGATTCCTAAAGCAACTTGACCTGTTTTATCCACTTTACAAAAGTGCCAGAAAGCAGTTTTTAATGGCGACCCAGTTTGTTTTTCAACTTCTAAGTTATTCAAAAGGTAGTGTAAAATCATTTGAACATGAATCTTGTTTGAAAACAAATTTTTTTTAGTCAGGCTCACATGGAGCCCGACATGCTTTGCACAATTATAAAGTTGTGAGTATTGCATTGTGGCCATCTTTTGATATGAATTGTTATGATTGGTGAAGGAGGGTGATCATAAGGAATACAATGAAACTGAAGGGGGAGATATTCAGAATGTTTTGAATGTTACTAATTTCACATGAGCACGCTTCTTGAAATGATGAAGCCACAATTATTGCTATGAACAAAAGAGATGAATCAGGAGCAATCAGGAGCAAGGTAAAATGCATCCATTAAGGCATTGAGCCTTGAGGAGGCTCGTGCGACCACTAATGGAAATCTTGTGCTAGCATGGAGAAGGTCTATGAGTTGATGAAATTTTCAAATAAACCAACCAGCTATTGAGTGGGGAGTTGAGCCCAGTATTGTGCATGAGATGCATATAAAAAAATTGAAATGAGGGGTGCCATAAGTTGCAGAATATACACCAAATGAAATAATTGAAAGAGGCATTTAAAATTTTAAACAAATACAGGAGCAAACTGAGATGCGCGTACTAGGGCAGGGGTATGTTCATTCCCCAAATAGAGAGATGCTCATGCCTTCAACGAATGATGAAGGGAGCTCTGTGCGATGCAACCAACAGGTATGGACACTCATCAAAGCATAAAATGGAGCATGGTGGGTGTGACTAGTAGAATGGAGGAGCTCACACAAAATGCAGTGGAGGAAGGTTGATGGCAATGTGAGGGGTCCACGCAGCTAGCCTTGCAAAGAAACTGTGTGTGAGGGAGAATCACACCCAACAAAGGGAACCACAAACCAGCGAAGGTGGAGGCTGCACATAGCACAGGAGGAGTGTGGAGTGAGCAGCCTGGCGAAGGCCCATGCCAAACAAAGAAGGCCAATGAGAAACCTTAGCCTGTGGAAGATAAAGATCTCACGTACACACTAGTGAATGGAGGGACATGGCATGTAGCATGGTGGGTGCTGGTGAAGACAAGGAGCTCATGCCTGCAGAGAGAAGGGAACCATGCACAGTGAAGGGAAGACAGCAGAGGTTGATGGAAAATGCCCTGAAAAGGGTGTGTGAATAGTTTGACAATGCCTAAATAAACAAGGTAGAAGCCACACCAAGCAAATGGGATAGGAAAGATGCTCGCAGCAAATGAGAACACACAACAGTAGGAGGTTCACGAGGAAGGGCGTGGCCAGTGGTAGGCTCGCGCACTATGGTAGGAGGACTCCCGCATGGAGGGAGATGAACAGGATGTAGGTATGGTACCATGGACAAGGGTGCACCCATGGTAGAGAGGCCCGAAGTAGGCATGAGCAGTAGGTGCGTGAGGACGATGGCAATGTCAGGGAGTGGCCAAATAAACCATGAGATGGGCGAAAGAAATGAAGGCTCACACATTAGCATGTGTGCAGCTAGATAAACAGGGGAGGGCAATCATCAAATGGAAAACCATGCACATCGGTGGAAATACGCGGCCTATTGTAGAGGTTGCACTATTGGAGGAAGAACCCACACTAGCTGTAGGAAAAGAGGATCAGAGCCTATGGAGGAGGCGTGAGCAACAAGTGAAAGGGCATGAAGTAGCAGAGAACAGAAAAGATGGATGCCCGTGCCTAAGAAGAAATGAAGAACAGAGGGCAGAAGCCAGCGATGGAAGAATGCATGAGAACACTCCAAAAGTGGAGGATTAGGGCATTCTCATGGACCTCGCGAGAATGTTGATCACATGGGAAAAAAAGGTGCGGGGTATGCGAGCATGACAGGAGCCTGAAATTAAAATTTAAAATTTAAATTTCTTACATAGTTTTAAAAACGCTGGTGGATCCCGGGGAGAATTTTCAAAGGGCATGGGTAAAATTTTAAATGTTTAATCCATAGTGTAACTGGGTAAATAAGAAATTCATGGGAAAATGATTTTATTTATCATTTAATGTTGCATAAGGTGAATAAATCTATTCATTGTATATTTGGTGAATATTATTTTACTGAAAGGGGAGTAAATGTTTTAAAATGGGAAATTTAAAACATTGAGTGAATGGATACAAGTAATGGTGAAATATTTAAAATTCTCAATGTGGATGTTTTATTTTAAGTAATAAAACATTGGAATTATAATTGCCCCCATGAGTAAATTTTAAAAGTGGAGAACCTATAAAGTGAATTTATTCACTTTGGTGGCAAAAGCTCATTATTTGCCAAAGTATTGCTGCAGCAAATAAAGAGAAGAAAACAAAAATAGTTGTATACGGGAAAGGAGATATTTTGAGCAGTTGGGTAAAATTAGAAGAATCTCAACATGGGCAGATTTTCTGTTGCTGGGCAATCATGGATATATGTTGTGTAAGAGAATGTTTTTTGCTGCAAGGAAGAGGAGAAAATATTTTTTAGGTTGATCAATGGTGAAAAAGGTTTCCGGATGGCAATTGTTGATTGAATTTGGGGCTTCTTTTGTTTCCTCTCTTCTTCTATATCTTCTATTTTTCTCTCATTGTAAAGGGTTCTGAGATTAGTTCTGAAAAGGTTCTAAGTTTTGTATTGGACTGTGTAGATAGAAATTTGTATTTTTTGAGTCTGTAAGCTATAATTTTATGAATTCAAGAGTAAATACAACTAGTTTATGCTTTTAATATAATGAAGTGCTTCCACTTTCATGAATGTCATCAGATTGTCTCCACATTTGTACACTTTCAGTGATGTAAATTTAATAATACAAAGTGTCTTTGAATTTATCATCTCAAGTTTCATGAGATTGTTTTGTCTGCTCACTATTCTGTTTCAAAGAAATGGTTAGAATACTTTGAGTAGGTGATTGTGATTTCAGGTGTGTAGAAGGGATTTAATAAGAAGAATCTGATTGATATCAAGAGAAGGATTGTTGGTGCAAGGCACTAATAGTTAATGCAAAGCATTAGCAATTTAAATCCACTGGTTGAGAATTCTTTTCTGGAGAATTCATTTTATGTGTTTGACTCCATGGCCTAGAACTGGCACTGATCTTTTATGCAGTTTTGTGCATCTCAAAAACAATATTAATTGCACAATCATTTATAATCTTACTGTGTTATTGTGTGTCCTACTTTCCAATGGCTGAGAGAGGGTTGAGTTGCTGAGAATCTAGCCAAATTTAAGGTAGTCAATGCTTCCCTTAGTATATTTGCATTGGGAGTTATCTATTTTATAAAACAATGTCAATGTATGAAGGAGTTAAGTTTTAAGCATTGTTTAGGTTTACCCACCTTGGTCTTGCAGAGCCAGAAGTGTAGGAGATGTCAGTCTTTGACTGAATCTTGTTAGTTGGCCACTAGTCTTTGTAGTTATCCTTGATAAGGGTTGGCTACCTCTTAGAGATCTACAATATCTATGTGGATTTTAAACACCAACAGAATGGCGACTCTGTTGGGGAAGATTCAAAATCTCCAGTTGCAGATGGTCAAAGAGTCATATTATTATTTGTCATTCTAAATTTGTTCAAGATTGAAGGATTTCAACCTTGGAGAAGAAAGTGTTGCAGTGAACCTGAACAATTTTGTAATCTGTGGTGCTCTGCTAGTGGAAAGGAACTCAAAAAGAAGTTTAACTAAAAAAGAACTTCATACTGCTTGAAGTTCAGTCCTCTGTGAAAAGAGGTGGCGACTCTGTTTGATAGAACCTGTTAAAATTTAAAGATAGTTCCAGATCTACAAATACTACCAGTTAGGAAGACAATTTGCAGCAGTTTAACAGTTTCCAGGTATTCCTCATTCTTGGTTTTCAAGAACTTGTGTATGAAGACGATATTTGAACTTCTTAGAAGAAACTTTGTTTCCCTATTGAGTGAGTTAGCACTGACAAAGGGAAAGAACAATAAATTAAGTTTGCACACTTCCATTTGTTGGATCTATTGAAAGTAATTGTAGTTCCATTGAAATATTATGTTTAGTGCTGAAATATCTACTAGTTTGGATGGTTAGAATGCATTTGTGTATCTTAGGGGTTTCCATCCATTTGTATTGTCATAATTTTCAAGCACAGGTTGTCAGTAATTATCCCTGTTGTCCATCATGGGGTCAGGCTTGTAATTATGCACAATTCCTGAGCCTTAATTTGTAATATCCATGGATCACCAAAGTAAAATAGCTATACAAGTCAATAATTTGGTTCAGCTTGTCAAGAAGTGTCAAAACTATAATGACCTTCAAGCATCTAATACCCAAAAGTGTAAGAACCCAAGAGATAATAAGCCTAGGTTCAGTCTTGAATGGAATGATGTATTTGAAAGAGGACTTAAAGAAATGGATGAAAGACACCAGCTGTTTCAACAAACCCGGTCAAGAGACCATCAAACTATGTCTACTTGTGAAGTCATTGCACCCATTGTCAATTCCTTTGACCCATTGTATTCTCAATTAGATTTGTCATGGGTTGATTATGAAACTGAAAGTATGTCAGCTCAAACTTATAAGGAGATGCCTAGATTTAATGGGTATACCGTATGTGAAGGAGATATACATGTTCAAAGTTTTTCCAACTTCATGGAGAAACATTCATTCGGGGATCAGGATATGCAGATGAAATTTTTTGTCAGATCTCTTGAAGCACGAGCTCAGGATTGGTACCTAAGTTTTCCTGAGATGTCATTTCCTTGTTGGGATGAATTAGTGGTTGCTTATAAAGAAGAATTTTCAAGAGATCCCTCAGACCTTGTCATGAGGTTAAAGCAGATCAAGAAACAAAATGAGGAGTCAAGTGTTGATTTCAGTCATAGATTTGTTGTTGCTTTGTCACTAATCCCAAAAAATTTCAGACCTAGTACTTCTGACTGTATCCATATGTATTTTGAAGCTTATGAAGAAGGATCTAGTGCACTATTAAAATATTTTGAAATACTGAGCATGCAGATGGCTTACACATTGTTGGATAATTTGGAGAAACGGAGGAATGAGTATGTTCAAAGTTTGTTGTCTTTAGTTATGGGAAAACCTACTGATGAAAGCAGCAGTGGTGTGAATGAAAGTGATCAGATGTTTCTAGACAAGTGCATACTTAAGAAGGTAAAAGATCAGAAGAATGCATCATCAGATGATGAGGAAGTTGTTAATGAACAACTTATAGAAGAAATGTACCTAGCTACAAATCAGCAGTTGAGTCTCCCAAGCCAAGAACCTGAAGAAGACTATGAGTTGGATTTACTCTTTGAAGAAGAGATATGTGATCAGCAATGTTGTGATACAGCTGATCAAATCAAGCCTACATCTGTTGAGTGTAGCAATGATGCAAGTCTGCATAGTGAGACAAGAGAGTTTGTTGATTCAGGAAATACTCTTGAGAACATAAGTTTATCAGTTGCAAGTGATAGACTGTGTGATGAATTTCATTTTGAAAGACAAGCCACAAGTAGCTGCAATGCGGAAACCATTGATGGTTTTCAGTCCTACAAAGAAGATGTTTATGATTATCCTCAAGAGGATGCAAGTGACAAGTTCAGTGATGATACCCAATTTGATGTTGAAATGCAAAGTGATGTGGATTGCTGTTTTGACAACTCAGAAAAAAATAAGAAGGGAGAAGTGGACAGTTTATTTACTATGACTGGTTATGACTTTTCTTGTGATAATTTTGTCAACAATTATGCTTCCTATGATTGGGGAGATCCAGTTTATGATCAGCCGATTGAATTCTCAGAGTTTGAAGATGAGGATACTTTGATATGCCTTGATTTGCAATTTGAAATTGCATCCAATTCAAGTGAAGGAAAAGAAGAGGAAGTGGTTGAAACAATAGACCAAAACAATGATCTATTGACTTGTAAACAAATTTCAGATTTGTTAACCATAGGATATCAAAAATGTGCACATGAGGATAACTCTCAGTTATTGTGTGCAGCCTCTATTGATTTTGACAATGGTGATGACCTTCAAGATGCAAGGTATGATGCAAGTGAATCTGATTCTCTTTCCAATGATGAACAAACTGATTGTGATGATGCACTGTATGATGAGTATGAAGCTATGGACACTGATACAAGTTCAGAAATATCTTTTGATGAGTTTGAAGCAGCAAATAACCATGAGGTTTACATATCCAATGAGACAAATCTTGAAGATTGTAATGCAAATTTGAACAAGTCTTCGTTTGATGACTTGAATGAGCCTAGACATGAGTTTTTTTATGTGGATGTTAATGCTGATTTCAATGAGAAATCAGATCATTCTTCTGAACCAGTATTGCTTGTTGAGAAAGCTTGTGAAATTGAAGAGGTTGATACCTTATGTTCAGGGGATGACTATATGATTACAAATGATGATGAATCAGAAATCTTTGATGGCTCTCAATACCAACATGATGAAGAACAGTTACAAAGTGTGCTAATGTATGAGTGTATTTGTTTGCATACACTAAGAGACAATTTGCATGATCAGCAAGAT
This sequence comes from Sequoiadendron giganteum, assembly GCA_007115665.2. Taxonomy (NCBI): domain Eukaryota; kingdom Viridiplantae; phylum Streptophyta; class Pinopsida; order Cupressales; family Cupressaceae; genus Sequoiadendron; species Sequoiadendron giganteum. The sequence goes on along the minus strand of CM021106.1, from coordinate 585,310,596 downwards.
CTTTTGGTAAGTTCTTGTGATAGTTTTAATTCTCATATGCAAACTAGTAATCAGTTTGAGTTTAACAGTTCCAACCACAAGGGAGAATGTGAGTGCTATTTTTGTTAGCTGGAAGAGGTTTTCATAGAATGTGGCAATATGAACAACACTGAGACAAGTTGTTTTCAGCTTGAGAATGATTTAAGTGATTTATGTAATCAGTTGTTGCCACATAATAATCAGCATTTTGAAAGTAAGTCTGACTTTTAGATGCAAAGTGATTGTGAACATGTTGATGATGTTGTGAATGATTGTCTGTTAGGAGATACCAACATGTTTTATCAGGCGGATGGTTGTGATCAAGCTATGGTTTCATATGGTCTTGATCCCCATTTTTAAATAATGTCACTTAATGAAAAGTCAGAAAATGAAGAATGTGGTAGTGGTATGACTTTTCTGATCTGGTTGCCATATGACGAAGTTGAACAGAGAGAAAGTTCACATTTGCAGAACGGTAGTTTGGTATTGCTATTTGCAAAGATGCAGTCGCCTGTGTTGTTGTGGTTTGATAGAGACAAGCATAAGTCGAAGGGGATCATTTATTTCTACAGAATTGTGTTTGATAGAGGAAGATGTTGATTCCCGTTTTTCATTTGGTGACCTGGGATCATCAAATGAAGTTGAAAAAATAAGGTTGAATAAGGGGAGTAGTTTGAGGATACTTATCAAAAACAGCATTTGGTCTACTCTCCAGAGACCTGGAATCTTGCTATGCCCATAGGGGGCATACATCCCTAGTCGGACCCACTGATGGCACTCTCAAATTTGCAAAATTTGAGATGCCTATTTCAAAAATTTTGCTTTTGCACTTTCATAAGTGCACCTAATGAATCAGTCTCGACTGACCCACTTTGGAGGCTTATAATTTAAAGCATGTTGATTGTCATGCAAAACCCAATTGCAGACATATTCAGTTGACCTATGTGAGCAGGCATGTCAAATTTTAGCTTCCCAAGATAATTTCTGACAGCATTTCAAAAAGTGAAGCTGGAAGGTTTTCACATTGTTCTGTTGTTTGCAAACTGTTTGTTTTGTGAAGTTGCTTCCTGTTTGAGCTTGGTTTTCACAACAAGTTCACTGTCATGTAAAAACGAGTGTTGTTCCATATTCCCCATATCAACATGATCTCAGGTGTCATTTTTTAGAGCTTCATGATCTGATTTGCTATTTTTAGCAAATCGAAACGAAATGCAGTTTGTTCTATTTTGCAGCTGCATTCCTGACAGCCTTTCTGAGAGGCCAACTTTGTCTGTCAATAACTTTTAATCGGTGATGTTTCAAAGTGATTCCTTTTGTACACATGCTCAAGGTATCTAAATGTTACACCGTGTCTGATGGAAACTCGTCAGGGGTTGATTTGGTATGTTTACAAATTAGTTGTTGGATCAGTTTTAACTGGTGCAGAAAAGTTGTTGTTTCAAAAAAGTTTAATTGGAAAAATTCACCGATTAATATCCTAATCCTCATGATCTATTTCTCTGAGCCGTCTTTTGCACTGTACCCATGGATCAAATGTCTAAATTCTCACAATATTTTATGTCTCCCGGAGGTCGTTCGCCCAATTTTCAAGATCGATTCCTGAAGCAACTTGACCTGTTTTATCCATTTTGCAAAAGTGCTAGAAAGCATCTTTTAATGGCGACCCAGTTCGTTTTTCAACTTCTAAGCTATTCAAAAGGTAGTTTCAAATCATTTGAACATGAATCTTGTTTGAAGATGAATTTTTTTTTAGCGGGCTCACATGGAGCCCGACATGCTTTGCACAATTATAAAGTTGTGAGTATTGCATTGTGGCCATCTTTTGATATGAATTGTTCTGATTGGTGAAGCAGGGTGATCATAAGGAATACAATGAAACTGAAGGGGGAGACATTTGGAATGTTTTGAATGTTACTAATTTCACATGAGCACACTTCTTGAAATGATGAAGCCACAATTATTGCTATGAACAAAAGAGATCAATCGAGAGCAATCAGGAGAAAGGTAAAATGCATCCATTAAGGCATTGAGCCTTGAGGAGGATCGTGCGGCCATCAATGGAAAGCTTGTGCCAGCATGGAGAAGGTCTGTGAGTTGATGAAATTTTCAAATAAACCAACCAGCTATTGAGTGAGGAGTTGAGCCCAGTATTGTGCATGAGATGCATATAAAAAAATTGAAATGAGGGGCGCCATAAGTTGCAAAATATACACCAAATGAAATAATTGAATGAGGCATTTAAAATTTTTAAAAAATACGGTAGCAAACTGAGATGCACGCACTAGGGCAGGGGTATTCTCATTCCCCAAATGGAGAGATGCTCACACTTGCAATGAATGATGAAGGGAGCTCTGTGCGACATAGCCAACAGGGATGGACACTCATCAAAGCATAAAATGGAGCATGGTGGGAATGACTGGTAGAATGGAGGAGCTCACGCATAGTGCAGTGGAGGAAGGTCGATGGCAATGTGAGGGTTCCACGCAACCAACCTCGTAAAGACACCGTGGGTGAGGGAGAATCACACCCAACAAAGGGAACCACAAACCAGCGAAGGTGGAGGCCGCGCATAGCACAGGAGGAGTGTGGAGCGAGCAGCTTGGTGAAGGCCCATGCCAAACAAAGAAGGCCAATGAGAACCCTTAGCTTGTGGAAGATAAAGATCTCGCACGCACACCAGTGAATGGAGGGATGCAGCAGGTAGCATGGTGGGCACTGGTGAAGACAAGGAGCCTGTGCCTGTAGAGAGAAGGGAACCACGCACAATGAAGGGAAGATGCCAGAGGTCGATGGAAAATGGCCTAAAAAGGGTGTGTGAACAGTTTGACAATGCCTAAATAAACAAGGTAGAAGCCACACCAAGCAAAGGGGATAGGAAAGATGCTCACGACAAATGAGAGCACACAGCGGTAGGAGGTTCACAAGGAAGGGGACGGCCAGTGGTAGGCGCGTGCACTGTGGTAGGAGGACTCCCGCATGCAGGGAGATGACCAAGATGTAGGGATGGCACCATGGATAGGGGTGCGACCATGGTAGAGTGGCCCGCAGCAGGCATGAGGAGCACGTGCATCAGGTCGATGGCAATGTCAGGGAGCGGCCAAATAAACAATGAGATGGGCGCACGAAATGAAGGCTCACACAGCCAGCATGGATGTGGCCAGACAAATAGGGGAGGCCTGTCATCAAATGGAAAACCACACACACCAGTGGAAATACGCAGCTTGTTGTAGGGGTCGCACTGTTGGAGGAAGAACCCACGCCAGTCACAGGAAAAGAGGATCAGAGCCTATGGAGCCCGTGCCAATAAGCAAGGAGGAGTATGGAGGAGGCGCGAGCAACAAGTGAAAGGGCATGAAACAACAGAGAATAGAGGAGATGGATGCCCGCGCCCAGGAAGAAATGAAGAACAGAGGATAAAATCCAGCGATGGAAGAATGCACAGGAACACTCCAAAAGTGGAGGATTAGTGCATTCTCGCGGACCTCGCGACAATGCTGATGACATGGGCAAAAAAGGTGTGGGGTATGTGAGCACAGTAGGAGCACGAAATTAAAATTTAAAATTTTAATTTTTTACATAGTTTTAAAAATGGTGGTGGGTCTAGGGAGAATTTTCAAAGGGTATGGGTAAAATTTTAATTGTTTACTCCATAGTGTAACCAGGTAAATAAGATATTCAAGGGAAAATGATTTTATTAATCATTTTATGCTGCATGAGGTGAATAAATCTATTCATTGTATATTTGGTGAATATTATTTTACTGAAAGGGGGGTAAATTTTTTAAAATGGGAAATTTAAAACATTGAGTGAATGGATACAAGTAATGGTGAAATATTTAAAATTATCAATGTGGATGCTTTATTTTAAGTAATAAAACATTGGAATTATAGTTGCCCCCATGAGTAAATTTTAAAAGTGGAGAACCTATAAAGTGAATTTATTCACTTTGGAGGCAAAAGTTCATTATTTGCCAAAGTATTGCTGCAACAAATAAAGAGCAGAAAACAAAAACAGTTGTACACGGGAAAGGAGATATTTTGAGCAGCTGGGTAAAATTAGAGGAATCTCCACATGGGCAGATTTTCTGTTGCCGGGCAATCATGGATAGATGCTATGTGAGAGAATGTTTTTTGCTGCAATGAAGATGAGAAGATATTTTTCAGATTGATCAACGGTGAAAAAGGATTCCAGATGGCAATTGTTGATCGAATTTTGAGCTTCTTTTGTTTCCTCTCTTCTTCTATATCTTCTATTTTTCTCTCATTGTAAAGGGTTCTGAGATTAGTTCTAAAAAGGTTCTAAGTTTTGTATTGGACTGTGTAGATAGAAATTTGTATTTTCTGAGTCATTGTTTGAGTCTGTAAGCTATAATTTTATGAATTCAAGAGTAAATACAGCCATTTTATGCTTTCAATATCATGAATTGCTTCCACTTTCATGAATGCCATTAGATTGTCTCCAAATTTGTACACTTTCAATGATGTAAATTTAATAATACAAAGTGTCTTTGAATTTATCATCTCAAGTTTCATGAGATTGTTTTGTCTATTCACTATTTTGTTTCAGAGAAATGGTTAGAATACTTTGAGCAGGTGATTGTGATTTCAGGTGTGCAGAAGGGATTTAATAAGAAGACTCTGATTGATATCAAGAGAAGGATTGTTGGTGCAAGGCACTAACAGTTAATGCAAAGCATTAGCAATTTAAATCCACTAGTTGAGAACTATTTTCTAGAGAATTCATTTCATGTGTTTGACTCCATGGCCCAGAACTAGCACTGATCTTTTATGGAGTTTTGTGCATCTCAGAAACAATATTAATTGCACAATCATTTATAATCTTACTGTGTTATTGTGTGTCCTGCTTTCCAATGGCTGAGAGAGGGTTGAGTTGCTGAGAATTTAGCCAAATTTAAGGTAGTCAATGCTTCCCTTAGTATATTTGCATTGGGAGTTATCTATTTTATAAACCAATGTCAATGTATGAATGAGTTATGTTTTGAGCATTGTTTAGGTTCACCCACCTTGGTCTTGCAGAGCCAGAAGTGTAGGAGATGTTATTCTTTGACTGAATCTTGTTAGTTGGCCACTAGTCTTTGTAGTTATCCTTGATAGGGGTTGGCTACCTCTTAGAGATCTGCAATAGCTATGTGGATTTTAAACACCAACATATTGGATCAACTTAAGGATGCATGTGCTTAATTATTTTATGTTTTTTACATTGGTGTTGGACAACCTTGTGTTAAAGACTACCTACAAAGTGTGGTTAAGTGTGTTGGGACTTATTTATGTCCTTATTATGTATGTGTTTGGGTTTCCCTCATTCTAATTCCACTATAGAATGTTTTGGCACTAACCTAATTTGACCTTGGAAGAGTTTCAAGGTTGAAGATAGTATAAATATAAGTTGGGATGTTTGTGAAGCATAAGATAGATGAAAGAAAGAAGTGAGATAAATGTGATATAGATGTGAAATAGTGTATGTGATGCAAGATTGAGAAAATCAGTGTGAAATTAAAGTGTTGAGTTACTAGAGGCATGAAGCTAAAGGTTTACTCTATCATTCAAGCATTTCTTTAAGTGTGAGTGAATTGTGGTGTTAATCTCTGTTGCATAGAGGATTTTTTTCTCTCTGTGACAATAGTGAGCCCTCTAGGTAGTAAGCCCTTACTGGACAATAAGTTCTATTTTTGGACAAGTAAGTCTTGTTTATGGAAAAGTAAGTCATGTTAGGGATATTGATTTTAAACTAATTGCTTATATAGATGCATATTTGAAGTTTGTGTTTATGTACACGTGGTGGTACATTCTTTCGTGGTTGCAAATTGGTGTCATGGTTAGGTAAAAAGCAAGATTTAGTTTCCTTATCTAATGTAGAAGTTGTGTATATTGCTACAACATCCTTCTGTACACAATTTTTGTGGATGAAATAGACATTGAAGCATATCAGAGTAATGCATGATGATCCCATCTCTATTTTCTATGATAATACAAGTGCAATTAACATTTCAAAGAACCTAGTGATGCACTCAAGGAAAAAACATATATTCATAAGGTATCATTGTTTGAGAGAGACGATTATGGAGAATGAAGTAAAGATCAAGTGTGTACCTACAAAGGATCAGATTGATGATATATTTACTAAGGCCCTTCATAATGATACTTTTGAGTATCTCCAAGAGAAGTTAGGGGTTATTTCCCCTCCTCTCTTGAACTAGATGCATATGGAGATGAATCAATCTAGTGAATCTATGGATCTATCTTCCTTTTGGACTGATTTTGGTGGCTACCTCTCAGGGGAGTAGGTAGTGTCATGTATTATCATTGTGGAGTTGATTGGGTGTAATTCTAAGGGGGAGTATTCAGTAATGGTAATGTTCTTTGTGTCAAAGGGGGAGACCAATGTAAAACATATTTTTCATTTCCCATTGATGTCAAAGAGGGAGAATGTATCATGTGAAAAGGCTTATTCATTTAGAATTCCCCAAAATTGGTGGGTATACCGATGGTTTAGAGTTGTGTTGTCTTTGATGGGTTTTCACATCATGTGTTGCCATCAATGACAAAAGGGGAGATTGTTGCAAGTGTTGGTCCCACAATTGTTGTTGCACCAAAAGATTGATCTGTTAATGCCCGATACAACTATTACAGTTAACTGATCCACACGAGGTGGTTAGTCCATGCTACAAATCTCAAGGGGAGTGCTAACCATCTACCAACAAACTCCCCCTCAACGTTACCCAAGGGGATTCAAACCCGACACCTTTGGCTCTGATACCAATCGGCTCCACAGTTGTCGTTGCACCAAAAGATCGACCTGTTAATGCCTGATACAGCTACTAGAGTTAATGGATCCACAAGAGGTAGTTAATCCATCTCACAAATCTTGAGGGGAGCATTGACCATCTGCCAACATGAAGTATGAAGTTGTTGTCAATCATGTCAATTGGTTATCAATTGGTTTTTTTTTCATTGATGTCATGGAAGTTGGTTATTGGTTGTATATGTTGAGGATATTGAGAAAATTGTAATAAAGAAGGTTTGAATGTATTCAGTGAATGCTCCAAGATATGCTTTGGAATGGGCTTCAATGCTAGTGTGGTTCAGGCATGTTGCACATGGGTTGTTGGTACTTGTTTTGACTAGAATTTTGGATTTTGGATCATTGTATAGTGCAAGATATCTTTACCAGTATGTGTACTATTCTTTTTCATTGTTTCTGGTTGTAGTTTGGGAGAAATGTAGTTGCTTCAGATTTCTTTTTAATCTTGGTTTCAGAACTTGCAATTTTGACAATAAGCTGATGAGGTCATGTTCAAGTGAAAATTGTTGTTCGAAAAGATTGCATCAACTTAAGGATGCATGTGCTTAATTATTTTATAATTTTTACATTGGTGTTGGCCAACCTTGTGTTAAAGACTACCTACAAAGTGTGGTGAAGTGAATTAGGACTTATTTAGGTCCTTATTATGTATGTGTTTGGGTTTCCCTCATTCTAATTCCACCATAGAATGTTTTGGCACTAACCTAATTTGAACTTGCAAATGAAAATTGTATATGGCTAACCTTGGAAGAGTTTCAAAGTTGAAGATAGTATAAATATAAGTTGGGATGTTTTTGAAGCATAAGATAGATGAAAGAAAGAGGTTAGATAAATGTGATATAGATGCAAAATAGTGTATGTGATGCAAGCTTGAGAAAATCAACGTGAAATTCAAGTGTTGAGTTACTGGAGGCATGAAGCTAAAGGTTTGCTCTATCATTCAAGCATTTCTTCAAGTGTGTGAGCGAATTGTGGTGGAAATCTCTATTGCATAGAGATTTTTTTTCTCTGTGTGACAATTATCTTCTATCTTCTTTGTAGTTCTATGATAGTGAGCCCTCTGGGTAGTAAGCCCTTACTAGACAATAAGTTCTATTTTTGGACAAGTAAGTCTTGTTAGGGATACTGATTTTAAACTAATTGCTTATATAGATGCATATTGGAAGTTTGTGTTTATGATATGAAAAGTACAAGTGGTGGTACATTCTTTCTTGGTTGCAGATTGGTGTCATGGTTAAGTGAAAAGCAAGATTTAGTTTCCTTATCCAATATAGAAGTTGAGTATATTGCTGCAACATCCTTCAGTACACATTTTTTGTGGATGAAATAGACATTTATGTATATCAGAGTAATGCATGATGATCCCATCTCTATTTTATATGATAATACAAGTGCAATTAACATTTCAAAGAATCTAGTGATGCACTCAAGGACAAATCATATATCAATAAGGTTTCACTTTTTGAGAGAGAAGGTTATAGATAATGAAGTTAAGCTTGAGTATGTACCTACAAAGGATCAGATTGATGACATATTTACTAAGGCCCTTCATAAAGATACTTCTAAGTATCTCCAAGAGAATTTAGGGGTTATTTACCCTCCTTTCTTTAAGTAGATGCATATGGAGATGCATCAATCTAGTGAATCTATGGATATATACTCTTTTTGGATTGGTGTTGGTGGCTTCCTCTCAAGGGGAGTAGGTAGTGTCATGTGTTGTCATTATGGATTTGATTGGGTGTATTTACAAGGGGGATTATTTAGTACTCGTAATGTTATTTGTGTCAAAGGGGGAGAACAATGTAGAACATCTTTTTTCTTTTCCACTAATTTCAAAAGTGGAGAAAGTATCACGTGAAAAGGCTATCATTCAAAAATTCCAAAAAAAAAATGAGGAGATTGATGGTTTAGAGTTGTGTTGTCTTTGATGAATTTTGACATGATGTGTTTCCATCAATAATAAAAGGAGGAGATTGTTTCAAGTATGAAGGTGTTGTCATTAATGTCAACTAGTTATCAATTGGTTGTTGTTGTCATTAATGTCATGGAAGTTGGTTATTGGCTATATATGTTGAGGATATTGAGAAAATTGTAATAAAGAAGGTTTGCAAGTATTTAGTGAATGCTCCAGGATATGCTCTGAAATGTGCTTCTATGCTAGTTTGATTTAGACATGTTGCTAATGGTTTTTGGTAATTGTTATCTCAAGAATTTGTGCTTTGCAATCATTCTACAGTGTAAGATATCTTTACTGGTATGTGTATTGTGCTTTTCAATTTGTCCATATATGGTATAGGAGAAATGTAGTTCTTCCAGATTTCTTTGAATTTTGGTTCCAGGACTTGCAGTTTTGAGAATAAATTGATGAGGTCATGTTCAAGTGAAATTTGTTGTTTGAAAAGATTAGATCGAGTTAAGGATGTGTGTGCTTAATTTTTTTTTGTGTTTTACATTGGTGTTGGCCAACCTTGTCTTAAACACTACCTACAAAGCATGGTGAAGCATGTTTCCACTTATTTAGGTCCTTATTAAGTATGTGTTTTGGTTTCCCTCATTCTAATTCCACCGTAGAATGGTTTGGCACTGACCTAATTCGAACTTGTAAATGAAAATTGTATATGGCCGACCTTGGAAGAGTTTCAAGGTTGAAATGGTATAAATATAAGTTGGGATGTTTGTGAAGGATAAGATAGATGAAAGAAAGAGGTGAGATAGATGTGAAATAGTGTATGTGATGCTAGCTTGAGTAGATCAGTGTGAAATTCAAGTGTTGAGTTACTAAAGGTGGTGAGCTAAGGGTGTACTCTATCATTCAAGCATGTTTGCAAGTGTGTGAGAGAATTGTGGTGGAAATCTTTTTTGCATTGAGATTGTTTTCTCTCTGTGACAATTATCTTCTATCTTCTTTTTAATTTTGTGGAAGTGAGCCCTCCAGGTAGTAAGCCCTTACTAGACATTAAGTCGTGTTTTAGACAAGTACGTCCTATTAGGGATATTTATTTTACATTAAGTGATTATATAGATGCAGATTGGGTAGGTTGTGTTGATGATAGGAAAAGTACAAGTGGTGGTGCATTATTTCTTGGTAGTAGATTAGTGTCATGGTTAAGTAAAAAGAAAGATTCGTTTTCCTTATCCACTACAAAAGTTGAGTATATTGTTGGGGCATCCTATTGTACACAAGTTTTATGGATGAGATAGACATTTGGGGATATCAGAGTAATGCATGATGATCACATCTCTATTTTTTGTCATAATACAAGTGTAATTAACATTTCAAAGAACCCAGTGATGCACTCAAGGACAAAACATATATCAATAAGGTATTACTTTTTGAGAGAGAAGGTTATGGAGAATGAAGTAAAGATTAGTATGTACCTACAAAGGAATATATTGATGAAATGTTTACTAAGTCCCTTCATAAAAATACCTTTGAGTATCTCTAGTAGAAGTTAGGGATTATTGTCACTACTTTCTTGAACTACATGCATATGGAGATGCATCAGTCCAATGAATCTATGGATCTATCTTTTTTTTGGACCGATGTTGGTGGCTACCTCTCAAGGGGATCAGGTAGTGTCATGTGTTGTCATTGTGGAGTTGATTAGATTTACTTCTAACGGGGAGTATTCAGTATAGGTAATTCTCTCTGTGTCAAAGGGGAAGAACAATGTAAAACACCTTTTTTCTTTTCCATTGATTTCAAAGGGGGAAATATTATCATGTGAGAAGGCTTAGTCATTCAAAACTCCAAAAAAAAGGAGGGAGATTGATGGGTTAGAGTTGTGTTGTCTTTGATGGGTTTTCACATCAT
>CM021106.1:585217069-585293071 GCA_007115665.2 Sequoiadendron giganteum | reverse complement strand
AAAAGAAAGATTCAATTTCCTTATCCACTACAAAAGTTGAGCATATTGTTGCAGCATCCTCTTGTACACAAGTTTTGTGGATGAGATAGATATTAAAAGATATCATAGTAACGTATGATTATCTCATCCCTATTTTATGTGGTAATAAAAGTGTAAGTAAAATTTGAAAGAACCCAATGATGCACTCAAGGAAAAATCATATATGAATAAGGTATCACTTTCTGAGAGAGAAGGTTATGGAGAATGAAGTAAAGCATGATTATGTACCTACAAAAGATCAGATTGATGAAATATTTACTAAGGTCCTTCATAAAGATACTTTTGAGTATCTCTAGGAGAAGTTAGGGTTTATTGCACCTCCTTTCTTGAAGTAGATGCATATGGAGATGCATCAGTCTAGTGAATCTATGGATCTATCTTCTTTTTGGACTGATGTTGGTGGCTACCTCTCAAGGGGAGCAACTAGTGTCATGTGTTGCCATTATGGAGTTGATTGGGTGTACTTCTAAGAGGGGGTATTCAATACTGGTAATGTTGTTTGTGTCAAAGGGGGATAAAGTATCATCTGAAAAGACTTACTCATTCAAAATTCTAAAAAATGGGGGAAAATTGATGGTTTAGAGTTGTGTTGTCTTTGATGCATTTTCACATCATGTGTTGCCATCAATGACAAAGGGGGAGATTGTTGCAAGTATGAAGGTGTTGTTATTGATGTCAACTGGTTATCAACTAATTTTTGTTGTCATTGATGCCATGAAATTTGGTTATTGGCTATATATGTTGATGATATTGAGAATATTGTAATAAAAAAGGTTTGGATGTATTCAGTGAATTCTCTAGGATATGCTCTAAAATGTGCTTCTATGCCAGTGTATTTCAAACATGTTTCTCAAGTTTGTTGTTAGTTGATGATGTATGGGGAAATATTGATGATAGAGATCCTCCTGGCTCTGTCGACACTGCTCTAGCTACTTGATGGCCTTTTATTTTCTTTTTGTTATTATGGACTTCTGGGATAGGCCCACGTAACTCTATTTTTTAATTTTCTAGGCTAGGCCCATGTGATTCCCGAGGTGTGCCTTCTTACCACCCATATTTTTTTGTGAATTTAGATGTCTTCCTATTCATCAAAAAAAAATTAGGCTTTTGGATTGTTGTACAATGAAAGCTATCTTTAACAGTATATGTACTATTCTTTTTAGTATGTCTAGCTGTGGTCTTGGAGAAATGTAGTTGCTCTATATAATCTTGGAATTTGGGTTTCAAGACTTGCAGTTCTAAGAATAATCTGATGAGGTCATGTTCAAGTTAAATTTGTTGTTCAAAAAGACTGGACCGAGTTAAGGATGTGTGTGCTTAATAATTTTATGTGTTTTACATTGGTGTTGGCTGACCTTGTGTTAAACATTGCGTACGAAGCATGGCGAAGCGTTTTGGGACTTATTTAGGTCCTTATTAAGTATGTGTTTGGGTTTACCTCATTCTAATTCCATCGTAGAGTGTTTTTGGCATTGACCTAATTTGATCTTGTAAATGAAAATTGTATATGGGCGACCTTGGAAGAGTTTCAAGGTTGAAGATGGTATAAATATAAGTAGGGATGTTTGTGAAGGATAAGATAGATGAAAGAAAGAGGTGAGTGTTGGTGTTTTTTCCAGCTAAACCTTGAAAGTTCTCTAAAGGATAGCCAGTCCTTATGCTTACAATCTTAAAGATTAGTGGCCAACGAATGGGAGATGGATTCTACACTTTTCTCACCTACACTTTAGGATTTGTTAAACCTAGGAAGGAAATACCACACAATGTACCTATGAATTTATACAACCAAATGACCATGTACATTGCACATAACAGATAAATTCTCATATAATAGCTCAATAAATGGAATATTTCAAGAAGTTAGGTACTCCTTTACAACACAACATTTAGAGCATGAGAATATGATGAAACTCAACTCGATACATACATTCAAACTAAAAATAAAGATGTAAATTTATTTTTGTATGGTGATTCGTTCTAGGGTTTGCACAAAAGAAACACACTAGACTAGTGCCTTGTCCATAATAGAGTCAAGATGAAATAACCTATTTGGTAATAGCCTAAACACAAAATCAGTGACCATTTAAACCATCACTACATTACAATAATGAAGTCTCTTCAGGGCACACCTACAACATTCTTATCGATCTTGAATGCAACACAATATATTCAACATTTGAATGAAAGCACATTTAATCTATTCTTTGAACAAAAGCCATAAATCCAAACATTTATTGCAATAAATGTGCAATAAAATCCATCATAATATTTGATTATTTTGATTTAAAATATAATGCATACATTTTAGAGACATTACAGTATGACATTGTTCATAATTTACAAACTGATTTTCTTGCCATTAACAAAAATGGATTACACCATTAGAACTTTGAAATTTAAAGAAATCCTAACTCTAGAGACAAATCCCTATACAAAAAATTACAATATCTTCTCAACCTAGAGAAATTGGAACCCCACAAAATGAGAACTTCTCATTTTAGAGAAAAGAGAAGAGAAGAGAAAAGCCCTAAAATTAATCCACAATGGACACATGGCATATTCACCTCCCTTGATCTACAATCACCTGGAAATAAGAGAATGCATCTTCACTTTACTTTCCCTTTTATTTTTCCCTCATTCTTGCAACTGAAAAGTTCTTTTCCTCTTATCTTGTCTTCATTCTCGTGCATTTTTTACTATTCTTGTAAAAACATGTTTTTTGCCCTCATTTTCACTTTGCAAGTGAAAAATAGTAACCCTGATTAAAAATCCACTTACTAGCAATTAAAACGTTGCTCTATAAGTAAAATCTTTACCCATATACAATCAATTTCACCACTCGAAGTTAAACATGTATGATATAATCATACATTTTAACATTTTAAACTCTTCAACATCCATGTACAATAAACTTGATATTTTAACAAACATTTGTCTGGCAACCATACACTTAACACATTACCTACAATAATTTGGTCCTCACAATTTCTACCTCTCTTTAGCTTAATCATTTTTGTACTGAGGAAATAATCACAACACTGGCCCAACCAATGCTTGAAAAAGAAAAACTCTTCCACATACTTTGCAATAGGGAGAAATAAATCTTATTGCAACCAATATAAAGGTCGTTTTTAATGAATCTTTGATATTTTTGGCATTACCAAACACTTATAAACATATGAAACCATCTTAAAAAAGCTTCCAATGCATTAGGAAAGGTTTAGAAATCTTTCTAGAGGCTGCAACAACATTTTTCAGCTCGCAAATGCATGCATAAATTTGCTCAAAACACAAAAACGTGAATAGATTTTACATCCTCCTCCCTCCACAATAAAAATTCTCCTTCTCAAAGTGATGAAAGGTATTCAAATCACGTGGAAACAATATCAATGTGCTCAATCATTTGACCCAACAAAAGAAATAAGGTGAAACATTGCTTCCAAACACCCCCACACACTTCTGTAGTGACCATATTTTCTAGTGTGGATGGATAAATTTATTTATCCCTAAAATTTTAACAATGTGCAATTTCAAATATTTAATTCCCATTCTCATCAAATGTTATTTTGCAAAAAATTAATTCCATAATATTTCCCACACATTTCCCCGCTTCATCGTGAGCTTCTTGTGATGTGAGCATTTCCTCCAACGGGTTGGGAGGCACACACTAAAAGGGGCACATAAAATATTTTTCTTCCTTACAAAGTTTGAATAAAGTCATTAAAAAATATCTTAATTCATCTCCATTCTTATTGCACCTCTCCCTCTCCTCTCCCCGCTTCCCCAGTTCAACATTTGATGTAGTGGGCTAGCGGGAGAGTATGAATTAATATAGTTAAACATTATAAATATTTTAATATTAATGAAATTTTCCCTAAAATTTTTCAATTCATGTGAATCTTTCCATTTTATAACATTTAAAATATTGAAAGTATTTTAAATATTATGTTTTAAAACATTAGGAACTATGCAAATTTTAATTTTGCCTACCGTCCAAATAAGGAAAATTCACCGTGTGCAAACTGAGACACCTAGAGCCGATATTTTTTGTGAGCGATTATAAACAATTATTTAAAACATGGGTTTTAAATCAGATATCACCCAACCATTAGAATTGTGGTGCCTCCTTTGTAATCTAACCTATAGGACATGTTCATCGCATCCGAAAAACACTAAAATAATGAATCATATTTCCTCCATTTTTTATGAAATCAAAACTGGAGATGTTTTAGACCAAAAAAATAAATGGGTTTCCTTTTAGAATTGTGAAATTTGAAACTTTTTGGAACACCAATTTTAGCCCGACCGCGATCAAAAAACAATTAAATAACCCATCGGAACTCAAATTGGAAGTGTGAAATTGGGAAAACATATTACCATATGTACCAAAAAAATTTCTAACAAGTAGATTTGCAAGATGGCATCTAAGTTGAAAATATCAATTGACAAAGAGGGCCTCCAGGGTAGATTTGATAGGATGCAAGACTAGGCTCTGTCAACACATTGAAGAGATATAGGCATTTCAAATTTTCAAAATTTGAAGGTGCCATCAGTGAGATAGATGCAAGATAGATGAGAAATAGTGTATGTGATGCAAGCTTGAGTAGATCAATGCAAAATTTAAGTGTCAAGTTACTCGAGGCAGTGAGCTAAAGGTGTACTCTATCATTCAAGCATGTCTACAAGTGTGTGAGTGAATTGTGGTGAAAATCTTCATTGCATTGAGATTGTTTTCTATCTATGACAATTCTCTTATATATTCTTTGTAATTATGTGGCAGTGAGCCCTCCAAGTAGTAAGCCCTTATTGGACATTAAGTCTTATTTTGGACAAGTCCTATCTTGGCAGTGAGCCTTTGTATTTGGTTTTGAAATTGCTTATATTATGAGCTAATCCTCACCATGTTTTTAACCTCATTGGGTTTTCCATTTAAATATGGTGTTATTATATTTATGGTTTTAATTCTTTTAGTTTCTGCTTCTACACTTAATGATTAATCACATTAGCAGGATTTGTGAATGGTTATTGATCTAACTTCGGTCGTCTTTTTCAACAATATGCGAAGCAGTTGAAGAATGGATATTTGTGTCAAAGTCTTTCCTAGATGATATAGGAGATTATATTGAATTTTCAGTTGTGGATTAGAGACAACCCCTTGTAGGGTCACCTTAGCTCTATGGGGGTAACAATACATTCTGAACTTTTATTGATGGTGATGATAGAAACATGATTATCAAGGGCTCAAATGTGATTAATGGCATAGTTATGTGTAACATAGGTATAATTAGCATTGTTATTGTTCCCTGAACTAGAGGCATTCCATTTTCTATGGTCTTGCAGGGAAGTTTTAAATATGGTGTGATTAGCATTGGTCTTACCTTGTGAATTATCCACTGATATATCTCCTTATTCAATAAGATCTTGGATAATATTCTTGAGTGTCGAACATGATGATGTTTTATGTCCTTTGGCATGATGGTATTCACAAAATTCATTTTCAATCCACCAATTTTGTTTAACTGGTTATGATTCATATGTTTTGATGCCAAGAAGTTGAATGATGTTTGACTTAAATTTTCTTCAAAACTGACTCAATGGGTTCCCCTAAGGGTGTGTATGTTCTTTTGGGAATGTTCGCTCATGAGGGACCTCTATGTTGTTGATTATTTTGGACCGCGTTCATTGTTTAATCATGGCTAGGTGTTGGTGTGTTTGATGTGGATGGACCTTTAAGGTGAATGGCAAGGTTTCCTTTGTTTACCACTTTAGCATCAACTACCCCATCATTGGTGATATTCTTATTTCAAGACTAGAATTTACCTTTGTCACTAGGAGAACTTGGGGTTTCTTTGAAAATTTTTACAAGTCCTTTTTCCATAAGAGCTTTCTCAATGAACACCCCCTTTTCAATTACATCCTCAAAGGTGGTACAACATTATATTTGGAGTTAAATCATCCAATTTTGTGTTAAGGATTTCTATAAAAGTTGTGACCTGCTATTTTTTAGGTATGGGACATGGACATTTGGTAGACTTGCTTCACCATTTTTGATAGAATGATGTGAGTGACTTCCCCTATTTTTATTTTGTCATGCACAATTTTGCTAGGGTTCGTCACTTTCTACATTGTAGGAAAAGTGTGTAATGAACCTATCAACCAATTCACCCCATGTTTGTATCCTAAGAGGAAGGTGTGCAAACCATTATAGAGCCTGCCCTGAAAAGATTTGTTGAAACAGTCTCATCAAATATTTGGGCTCAAATGCAATATCCATACATGTGTTAAATTCTCGTATATGTTTCATTGGATCCCCTTTCCCTTTGTACTTGTTAAAATTTGGAGTACTAAAGTGTGGGGGGAAAGGTGGCATGTATATGCTTCTATCAAAAGGGGAAGGACATAATTTTTCCATAGAATATGTCTTCTTGGTTGTCCCTAATTGTATTTTTTCCATTTTCTATTGTATTGCCTACATCAAGGCATCCATAGGGGATGGTGTCATGTTGGGTTGACTTTGCATAAGGCGATCAGTATTGGTGTTAAAAATGTTGAGATGATTATATGATGGGTTGGACACCAATGTGTGATTTGGATTGACACTCTGTTGTAAAGGATTTCGAGTACCTTGTTGATAGTGGGGTGTAAACATGGTATTGGTATTGGTTTGATTTTGGGGTATGTGTAGACACCAAATATTGTCCTAGGCCTGTGAACCTTAACTTCTGCATAATTCTTACATCTTCATTTCTCATAATTAAATAATGATGATTATTTAATTATTTTCTAAAATTGTATGTCCTCTATTAATTAAATAACTTTAATTATTTAATTATTCCTTAGTATTTTCTCTATTTAATTAAATAAATCTTTATTTATGTAATTTAATCCTAACATCTTGAATGTTGAATTGAATCATTATTTAATTCATAAAAAGGTTTTATCCATAGCATACCTCTATAATTAGATAATCTCTTTGTTATCTAATTAGTCATTAATCACTTAGGTCTAGATCTTATTTGATCATTCAGTTATCTATTGATTTAATATCTGATTGTCTCTAACGAACAAACTTTTTGTCTTAATCAATCGGTTATCTAGATTTATTCTTATGTTCTACGTGCAAACCTTTTTTAATTAAATAATTTTAATTATTTAATTAATTTATTCTCATCTTCTATCTATTTTAATCTTTATCTTTACATGCAGTCTTTATTCTTCTAGTTTCCACTAAAGATTAAAATATTTATTTAATATAATCCCCACCATTTATGCTTTTTCACTCACACTAATCTAAACCTAACTCTATCACATGTCATCTTTCAATTTTAATCGTCGATTTATCTTTTAATCTGAGCCTGTCATTCAAAAATCAATTTTCTATAAATTGGCTTTACTTCCATCATTATTACTCCTCCAAAAATCTTATGAGTTTTGGAAGCAACTTTAAGAATCTTCAACATTTAGTCATTATCATTATCAATAGGCCATATTTGCATACTTAAGATAAATCGAAGGTCATCAATACTACAACAAAATGAAGAAGTGCAATGAAGGTGATTCATGGAATGGATGAGAGTTTGGTGAGATCTTTCTTTTGTTTATGCTTTGATTCTATTGTTCTTTATTGTTAGCTTAGGATTAGTTTTAGTTTACGCTTATGCTAATAACCCATGAATTTTACCTATGCTACATATGGTGAACCCAATGTGAACGAAAAAAATTTCTGCAAATTTTGTATGAATTTATGTGTTTTGCAGGTTTTCCATACATTTTGGACGCAATCGCCAAGACAAAATGATGCAATTAGTAATAACCTGAGCCACATCTACCATTATCTACCACAACTGTCATCCCATACGCTGCAATTGATCTTTCAGCAACACATCTGATTATCACCATGCAACACATCTGTCATTTTGCGATGCAATTGTCTTGCTTTGGGTTTGCTTTAAAGTTTTTTACTTTTTTGCATTTTAGTTAAATAGGTTAGGATTTTCTGGTTACTGACAATCTGTTAATAGCATGTGGAAAAATAAATTTAATGTTTGTTTTGCAACTTCGTTTGGATAAGATTTGCAAGCTATAACCCTCATTTATCGAAGGTTGAAATTGAAACTACTGATGAAATCTGATGTAGGACGTTTGTCGAAGATTGATTTTGAAACTGATTGTTTGATTAGCTTAGATCATGCTTCCGTTTAGTGCTTAAAATTAACAATTGTCTAATGTGTTTGGTGCCTTTGCACACTCTATTTAAATTAGAACCCAATTTAATAACAAAAGTATCCTCTCCCCTTGTGCACTTGTGTGATCCTAAGTGTAAGAGAAATTGTTATTAACTCTAGATCTAGGCCTGCTTTGGTGGGAAAATTACTCACCCCAAGGTGACTCAAACTGGTAATGAGCTAAAAGTCAAGCTTCTCCTGATCGGTATACAAATTTTAATGTTGAGGAAATCTCATCACTACAAAACTTCTTGTAGACAAACAAGTGATAGTGATTCCCTCAGTACCCTTGTGGTGCATCAAAACCTATAGAGCACAACCTCTATAGGTTGGGAAGCCTCCTTATTGGAGCTAATCTTGCCTCTTGTGTGGCCTTCTGAATTGGTGTCCTTACTAAAAAACTATTTGTTTTTAGATTACCAAAATCCCTCTATTTGTTGGTACAAGAGGTTTGACCTCTGAAGTCATCCCACATACTTGCAATTCTTAGTAGAGATGAAGAGTTTGTCATGGGAGATTCATGAGAACTCAAAGCTTGGCTGACCTGAGAAGTGAGTGTCATGGAGGGGATCCAGTGTGGTCAAGCTTCTAATCATCCACTGTGAATAAGCGTAGCTAGAGAAATCCAAGTGGGAATTCTGTAAATATTGTCCTAGCTAACCATAGGACCATACTTGTCTGTTTGAATTTAAACATTTTCACATTGAAACCAAACCAAAAACAAAGTTTTTTATGACTATCTTCTGTTTTACCAAAATTTGATCAGATTTAGACTGAAACAAACCTGCAAAATTTGCCAAAATATTACACAAAAATTAGATCAAAGTTACAAAAAACCGCATCTCAAATATGAGTCACATTTTCTATTTATGAGCCGTAATTGGTGTTCCTAAACCGCATCTACTATTTATGAACAAAAACCATATGTCAAATGACACATCTATTACAGAAATATGCAACTAACTCTCAAATGACACATCTGCTGAAACTGAACCGTAATTGCCTGACAATCAAAAATGCAAGTTTCATCGTCATAGTCTAAGGTCAAGTAGTCAAAACTAGTCTTTGATTATCCTTTCACAGTGATCTTTGAATAGAAACCAGAAATATTTTCTCACATTTTTTCATCATTGCATCTTTTAGTATCATTTAGCCATAGAAATAGACATATCAGTTGCAAATCCTAGTCATATTTTAGGAGTCTTTAGATCAATCAGGCTTTTAGGGCAATCACCTTTGCAGATTTTAAAATAGACCAACTTTCCATGCTTTGCATAAACCTTTCCTTCAATGAAAATTGTCATAGAACCTAGTCATCTATCCTACCAATTATCGTTTGCCATTTTAGTGATTCTTTTCCATCTAGATCAGGAACTCACTTTGTCTCTTAAAAAAGGTGCTTTGATATACTAAATTGAAGCCTTGACTACACTTTACATGGTTGGTAACCTCCTCCCAAATCTCCCAAAGTTGATCACTTTAGCATACTTAGACATAGTCATTTTAGACACTAATCAAGGATTTAGCATCCCTTATTTTCCAAAAAATACCAAAAACATAGTTGCATAAGCATTCATTCTTTATATCCAAAAAATCCAAAAAAATAGACTAAAATCATATCATTCATAGATATAGTTTTGCATCATCCCCATTTTGAGCATATCATACATGGTCCAAACAAGGTCCAAAAATAAACAAAGAGAAATGGTTGATCCACAAGGATACATCAATCCATTTTCAAAACCCCCATCAGGGACATCGAGACCTCACAAAGCCTTACTCGAAAAATTTGTCACTAGAGACCCACAATGATAGGTTTTAGTTGAAGACATAGATGTTGTTGTCCAAGATCTAGAATTTGCATCTTTTGTAGATGAATGTTTGGAAAATGATCTTGAAAGATATCTAGCAAAACTATTAGTAGAAGGCACAATATTACCTCCTTGATTCGACATCCAGACACTGAGAACATCATCTACTCAAGGGACAAAAACGATGAAATATAGTGCCTCTATTCCTCAAATAATTGTAGCTATACCACCTAAAGTACCTACCCAAGCTGCCACAATAGTACATAAAACACCATTTGGTACATCGAGCATGACACAAGGCCTTAGTTTTTCTGCAGGAGCATCATCGTCAAATCCCTTTGGCACCAACATTGAAAGTAAAAGGCCTAGAGTTAGCATAAACATGAAAAATTCTATACCAAACATTAACACCACTAGTGTCATTCCACAAATAGGGGTTTTTAAAACAGGACATACACCTACACTGAACCATAATCCATCACAAAACATTGGGTTTCAAAACAATTACATAGACCCCAACAATGCAAACAACACGTCATTGATGCAAGTCGATGTTCTACAAACTCAAATGCAATCCCTCCAACAACAAATGGACAACATGTCGATGTCTAACAAAAAGACTTTTTCAGAACAAGACTTATGTCCATTTCCCTTTGACAAAGCATTATGCATGACACCCTTCCCACATGGATATGTTGCACCAAATTTTCCTAGGTATAATGGAAAGCGTAATCCTCTTGAACATATAAGGGAATTTTCCACAACATGCATAGACATCGCATATGATCCCATGTATCTTATGAGACATTTTTCACGGAGCCTTGTTGGAATAGCACTTGAATGGTTTTCTAAACTTCTGTATGGCATAAGGTCATGGGGTGAACTTGCTGAAAATTTTATAGAACATTTTGCCTTTAACATTGACAATGAAATTACAATAGCATCCTTATATTACACCATACAAGAGGAAGGGGAGAATTTTATCACCTTCTTCTAGAGATGGAGGAGTCTAGCTAGTTGATGCCCTATTGAGATACTAGAAAAACAAAAGGTCACTATATAACTCAAAAACCTTAATCCAAAATTGAGAAGTGACTTAAGAGTTCACTATTGCACTTCTTTTGTGGAACTAGTACAAAAAGGAATCATACTTGAGAAGTATCTCATTGACAAAGGTTAAATCAAGATGTTAAATAGGAATCCAAATGTTCAACACAAAAATGCCCCTAATGACAAGAACACATTTTTGTCCTGAAACAAGAACGCAACTAACAATAGAGTAGTTGATGCTAAAACCTTACGTGCAGGCCCAGTCATTACATTTATAGGACACAATCCCTCTTATGACACACCCAAAAATTCCAACCAAACTGTCAATCTTGTCCAAAACACACAACAAACATGACCACAAAGAAGGTTCCCAAAACACGAGTTCACTCCCCTAGGGGAACTGATCGAATCAGTCTTCAAAGAACTGCTAAAACATAAAATCATACAACTTCTTGAGCCAAAATAGTATGATGTTGGACAATTTGAACCCTCATGGTGCAATGAATTTTTTTTTTGAGATTTCCACCAAACTAAGGGACATAGTCTATCACAATGTCAACAACTAAAGAACATTATACAGGATCTTGTTGAAAATGGAACTATTGAAGTTAATGGATAGAAACATACCACAGAGAGTGACCACAAGGTCTTTACTAATCCATTACATGACCATGGAAAAGGAAAAGCCTCTGGTTTGGGGAATAAGATGAATAGTTCATCCAACTATACTAATGCCAAGTATGACTATACCCATGACACAATCATAAATCACATTCAAGCTATCGATGAAAATATCAACACTCTTACCATAAAGAAAACTCTTGAATGTGCAGTCAACACTCATTGAAATAAGATAACCATCCAAGGTCCTCCAAAGCAGAAACAACTAGAGTCCTCCAAGTCTTAGTACAATTTACTTGAATAGTTGGGGAAAACCCCAGCACATATTTCTATCTTGGAACTGTTGACTATATCACCTAACCATCGTGCTATCTTAGGAAAATCATTGCAAAGCACGACCATCCCCACCAACCTAGATGTAAATCATTTCCAAGAGATGGTAGGATACTTGACCAACTCTCATCATGCTACCTTCTCTGAACAAGACTACTCAACTCAGAAGACACACCACAATGACCCATTACACCTTAAAGTTCTTGTTCAAAAAACAAAAGTTACACTAGTCTTGGTAGACAGAGGAGCAGGGTTGAATCTTTGCACCTTGAAATTGGTTAAGGCATTATATTTCTTAGAGGAATGTGTGGACACTACTAAGAGAATTATCATTAAGGCATATGATGACAAAGAAAGATCATGTAAAGGAGTTGTAACACTCCCCATTAGAATTGGTCCAACTATTATGGATACTAGTTTCCAAGTCTTGGATCTCGTCCTTACCTATAGTCTACTACTGGGTAAACCATGGATACATGATATGAAGCTCATCCCTTCCACTTACCATTAATGTCTTAAATTCCCATACAATGGCACCAAGATCATGATAGATGGTGATCTCAATCCTTTCCAATATTGTACTAACCTATGTGGGATCCCCCCATGATAGGTGCCTATTAATCAAGAGGCTTTACCATACAACTCATCCTAGTATGTCGATCCATCCACTCTTTCCAAATCATCCACTTCCCAAACACCACCTTCCACTCCTAAGGTTGAAATCCAAGATAAGGGTTGTGGAGAATATCATATGAAAGCATCTTATTGTATCAACCAGTTGGTTCATCCTAAGTCATATAGTCTACCAACAACAGATAGAAGACAATCCATTGTCACATTACATGTCCCTCCTATAATGACTTTTACCAAATGGGGGGAACTGAACACATAAGCTATAGATCAAGAAGATGTGATCTCTTGGTTATACATAGAAGATAATGAAGAAACTCCCAGTCCATTCAAACACCTACATATCAATATGGAAAAGGTTTCATGATAATGCAAAACAATGGATATGACAGACATAGCCGGCTAGGACTACATCAAAATAGGAGAACTGAACCCATCATTGTCTCTTAGTGACCAAAAGGCTTAGGGCTAGGGTTTCAACTGATTAAGGTTGGCATTCCTAGTACCTCGATACCATCACAAGAGGAAGTAAGTGATTCTGAAGATATCAATACATCCAATGAACCCTCTGACCGATTCCATTATGATTCCCCTGACTCAAACGAATATGAATGGGATTCCCTCTCCTCCACCACCTTCATGGACTTAGATAAACTATTTGGGTAACTTGACCAAATGTTTAATCCCTCACCAAATCCACCCAATTCCCATCCTCAAATGTCCTTGACAAAAGAAGAATGGCTCAAACATTACTATTGGGAATCCCTTGATCTTATCTCTTGGGAAACTGATGAACCCACTTCTGATGATCAAACCTTTATAGTGGATCCACCTCAAAATCCACCTATTCACAAGAAAAAGAAAAAGGAGGATTCGATAAGAAAATTTTGCAAAAATTTCAATAGGTCTATCCTCACTTTTTGGGCCTCTAAATTTGATACTTCTGATGATGACATGCCCCTGGTATATCCCCAAATTATCGATTGGGGTCAATAAGATGCCCCCATCTTAGATACCTTTCAGAATGATGAAGCAATAGTTGAGTTAATGGGACTATGAGAAGGCATACCTAGTGGTGACCATAAGGTTGGATTTACCATAGAATTGGATAACATGGCTTATTTTGGGGAGTCTGTTCACCCCTCTAGTCACAAAAGTAAGAAAAATAATGAAAAAAATCAAAATGATGAGTCCCTAGGTGAAAACCGAAAGCCACTTGTGGACGATGAAAAGGTAAAAATAAAGATGCATCCAAGCATGAAAACCTCTCTAAGGCACCCAAGGATGGAGGGTTGAAAATTCTCCCCGTTGCTCAGGAAAATTTTCCAATGTTAGTTGAGGAATCTGTGGAGATCAACATAGGCACTGAAGATAATCCCTGGGTACTCTACTTTGTGGATTCTTTGGCAAAGATAGAGCAACTTAAATTATGTAACTTCTTCATAGAAAGATAGATCAACTTTGCATGGTCATATGCGACATGTCTAGACTGGATCCTAACCTAGTATTACATCATTTTCCATTACAACTAGGTGTTAAGCCCGTGAAGCAGAAATTAAGGAAAATGCACCCACAAATTGCTTTATTAGTCAAATTTGAAATAAATAAACCGTTGGATGTCAACTTTATTAGATCAATTTACTATCTAGAATGGATTTCAAATCTAGTACTAATAATGAAATCAATAGGGGGTATCTGCATCTATATAGACTTCAGAGGTATAAACAAAGCATGTTCTAAGGATGACTTTCTTTTGCCAAATATTGACATGATTGTGGACCTAACAACAGGATATCAAATTTTATCCCTCATGGATGGTTTCTCAGGATATAATCAAATCAAAATTGTACCTGAAGACCAACATAAGACAACCTTTACTTGTCCATGGGGAAATTTTCGCTAGAACGTCATGCCTTTTGGCCTTAAAAATGCTAGAGCGACGTACCAACGTGCCATGAAAAGTATTTTCCATGACCTCATACACAATCTTATGGGGGACTATGTGGATGATCTGATAGCTAAATCATTGACAAGGGTTGATCACTTATAGGTCCTAGATAAGATTTTTCAAAGACTAGAAGAATACAAGGTGAGGCTCAATCCTAGAAAGTGTGTATTTTGGGTGACATCAGGAAAACTATTAGGATACATTATTTCTAAACAAGCCATTGAAGTGCACCCAACAAAGGTAAAAGCTATAATATACATGCTTCCCCAACCAATATAAGTTAATTACAGACACTACAAGGAAGACTGCAGTCAATCAAATGATTTATAGTATAGTTGGAAGATAAAATGCATTTGTTCCTACATCTACTCAGAAAAGGAGTACCATTTATGTGGATGGATAAGTGTCAGGAAGATTTTCAACAAATCAAGGATTACCTACTTAATCCACCAGTGCTAATTCCACCTGTTGATGGACAACCTTTGATACTCTACATTTCAGCAACCACATCAGCGTAAGGAGCCTTACTTCTGCAAAATGATAATGATGGCCATGAAAGGGAAACATATTATATCATTTGTACCTTGGTGGGATATGAGCTAAATTACAGTCACATAGAATGTGATTTTCTTGCAGTAGTTTTTGTTACTCAAAAACTTAGGCACTACATGTTAAACCACCAAACAATGTTGATCGCTAAGATAGATCCTGATAGATCTTTTAATTTTTGCTATAAATCCTAGTTGGTTCTATGGAAATTTTTTCTGGCTATTACCCTTGTCCTTAGGGGTCAAATTGTTAGGGTTTAGGGTTTTATTGCCCTTGTTTAAAATCTCTACATCTTTTAAACCCTCGTGCTATATTTTTATGTTGAACTGTTGCTATGGGTACGCGGTTACTTAAGTTTTCAATGAAGCATTTTATGTTGTGCATGAACCGGCCCCCTTTACCTAGCCTGTTGGTCTTCTTCCGCATTGGGACTTTCATATGAATTTTCACCTAATTTCGGGTGATAAATTTTATAATTTTAGAATTAGGTCTAAATTTTATGCCCTAAGGGTTGCCCCTGTCTACCTAGTAGATCCCCTTTTATAAATAACATTGTGCCATGTGTAGGCTTATGAACCATCAGATCGAGGGTTTTGATCCTGACTATTCCTCGCAGGCCTCGCAGGATGTTTTGATGATGTCACCAAGGTATGGCGAGGTCTACGATATGTTGCCACTTTTTGTGTATAGTGATGGGGCCTGTGATCCTAATAAAATGCTACTCCTAATGTGAGATGCTAGATAGAAAACTATTAATGCAATGAGAAGAAGTAACAAAATAAAAGGGTACCTCAATAAGATTAGCCTAAGAAATGGTGAAACAAAGGAGATGATTTAAAACAAATAATGATTTAAGTGTGTTATACCTTTCCTTTGTTGCTCCTTCCTTGGTTGGCCCTTTGGTGCTTCAAGAATTGTGTGCTCCTTGGATGGCAATAGGATTGAATGGATGCAAGATGAATTGATGCAATATGGATTGATGATGTGAGTGCTATAATGGATGAGAGCTTGAATGGAAATTTTGCAAGAGTTTTGTTGCAAAAGACTTGATCCTCTAAAATGAGAGAAATGAGGGGGTATTTATAGGCTAATTGGAATTCTTTAGAGAATTCAATGGTTGGGATTGATCCAAAAAAGATCAAGATGAAGGGCTATGGTGATTTGAGGACTCACAAGCCCTCACATCTTGACATGTGGAAGGTGAGATGTCTTAGGGTGGAGTGATGTGGAAATGAGGTGGAAGGGAAGTACATGAGTTGGATCTTGGGGGATGAGAAGATTCCTTGGAGGAATAAAAGTGAATTAAAAATTGACCATGATTGGAAGAATCTAGTGGATAAGAGAGGGTCTCCAAAAAGATGGAGATTTGTCACATGTGGGTGATGTGACAAGTCCAAGGTTCTAGAAGCCCTTGGCACATGTGAAGTGACAAGTCAGGCTTCTAGAATCTTGCATGGGGGATGGGGAAGACCTTGGAAATATAAATGTGAATTAAAAACTCACATGGGGAAGAGAGGAACCTTGGGAAAATAAATGTGAATTAAAAATTCACATGAGGAAGAGAGTCCAGGTTAAAAATGGTAAGTGGGAAGGTTGACTAGAAAAGGTAAGCCAAATGTGGCTAATGATTCTGATTAAGGTTGTGCAAACATAGGATTAGGATAATTAATGAGAGATTAGAGGAAAGTGGGAGATTATGGAGGATGTGACACTTAATCTTGATTAAGTGGTACACATCCTAATCACAAATTAATTAATTTAATCTGGATTAAAAGAGGGCTATGGAGAATGTGACAAGGAGAGAGAAAAAAGGGAATTAAAAATTGATTTTAATCCAAATGGGTTAAATGACTAAATTAAATAATTTATCATGTTTATTTAATTTAGAGAAGGAAAGGGGGTAAGGTAAAGTATTTAATTTATTTAATTACATACTTTAGGAACCTTAGGCAGAAAATTAAATAATGATTAAATAAATTATTTAATCACTATTAATGAAATAGATGAATAGAGTAGACGATTTTGATCATATGAAAGTGATCAAATTTGGATGTCTACAAGGCCCAATCCGAATTCTCCTAAAGTATTAATGAAGGCTTTCAAATCAACAGTTGTCATGTGATAATGAGGATAAATTATGGTCATTCCTCACCAACCGCACACAGTTAAAATAATGGTTTTGAAAGTATTGTGAGGTGCGCGGATGAGTGACAGGTGGATTCATTTGGTGGCACAAAGTGACATGTGTGTATTCTGACTGAGACGTGTGTTATTGGTCGATGGGCCTGTCATGCTAACAGGGAATTTTCAAAGATGCTTGACTCAATCTGAGTCGTTCAACACACCAACTCACCTATGCATCTATAGTCCTAATTCAAAACATTGAATCAGCCATGTGGTGGCTATTTGAGCTCTACAAATAATAGGTATTAATGACGTAGGCTCTTTGATGGATATCAACCTGATTTCCATGCCTGTGAGGGGTTATATCTAGGCAATCATAATGAATAGTACATTGATTTCCATGAACCTGGAAAATAGCAGTGATGGAATTGACGTTAGCAAATAATCATTCGCTCACTCTATGCTACACTTGAAGTATTGATGATCATTTCATCAATTTGATCTATAAATACCTACTGGTTATTCATTTGTTTCATATCAATCCAGAGTCTAAATTCTTTTGTTCTTTTCTATTATGTGGTTGTTGCTTTGGCAAGGTCTTTGGATTCAAGTGAGAGATGAGCAAGCAAATTGGTTCTGGCTCACCACTATGCAGGTCTACAAGAATCGATACAAGAAGGTCTCAGGAGGAGATGAGATAGCATGAATAGAGCACCCCTTCGGGCATTTATGGACCCAAAGAAGAAGATACAAGTTCCCTTCTGAGTCTTACTAGGATTATTCCTTGACTTAAGGGTCAATTTCTAGATGCGGAGGTGACAGGCTGTGAACTGGAGAAGTGGTCTATGGAGCATGGTGAAGGATCAAAATTAGGGCCGCGTTTCAGTTGAGAATCTCTAGGGGAGAATAATTTTCCCATTTGTTTCTCAAGCTTCTTTGTTAGTGATGGATCTAAGACTAACTCAGACTATTGCAGTTACCTTGCTTCTTTGACTAAGTTGGTTTGTGTTGATGAAGAGGTCCTCGCGGTAACCCCAATTTCCGTCGTGGCACCGTGTGTTGGCTATGATCCTGGTATAGAGAGGTAGGTTGATAAGGGTAAGGTGGTGTCTTCATCTCTCACTGAGTATAAAACATGAATCATCTATTTGTATCGTGGTCGTGGTGTTGGTTTTGGTTCTGGGACTTGATGTGGTTCTCTAGGTTCTACAATTTTGTTCTGGTGTTGATTTTGTGTCTTTTTGGGTGTGACGTGGACAAAAGTGACAAGGCCTTGGTGGAATATTGTTGCGGTTATAGTGCTACCGACTAGTCACAAGGGCTGTAACTATTTTGATTCCCCTGTTCACTAAATGATTGCATTCAATTGTGTGGGAATTGCAGAATGCAGATGAAATTTCACTTTTGAAATGAAATTCTACTAAAATGTAATGGCAATGAATTTGAAGCTTGTCGCTCTCCTATTATATAAAGGAGATCTCAAGGCTCATTGCAATGGTCAGATTTGTGAATCTTGAAGGTATGGGTGGTATACACTGAATGCATATAATGCAGAATTCAGGATGACTTAGCTAGTAAATTGTTTTGGGTAGGGTATGTACATGAGGTATTTGTAATAGGTCTTATGAAATTACTGATATCAAAAGAAATCTACAAATTTATGGCAATTGCTCTCCTATGTTTGTTGTGATAGATTATGAATGAAATTATCAAGGGTTGGTTAATTTGTCTTCAATGGTATATTTGAATGTGTGATTCTTTTTCTTTCCTTAACTTAATGAGTTAATCAAATGCTTGAAAAGGGATTGTAGGTCTGTGATAATGCGCTAAGGATCTGATAAGGAGTGTTGTTTTCAATACTATGAAGTATTATGATGTAAGGCATTGTGAGAGTCATTCATTGATATCAGGGTTAAATTTTATGTCTGACTGAATATTTTATATGAGACTCCTACCCAATTTGATGATGCATTGGCTAATTCATTTAGGGTTCTTTTAAATAATTAAAATCAGCAACCCCTTGCATGTGGATTCAAGGTCAAAACATTATAAAATTCAAATTCAATCCATTTTGAGATGCAAATCTCACATAATACGTGTATTCCTAGCAAATATGCGGTCATTTGTGTAAAGGTCATCCAAACCTTTGATAAATATTGTATGTCTACAAGTTAGTAGGAATTTATCTCTATGTGAAGTGTTCTTGAGGCAAGAAATATCATATGAACACAAATAGGAACACCCTCCTTAGTCTCATAGAGCCTAAAGAGTAGGGGTAAAGACCTAAGAAGCTTTACCTGTCAGTTGGCCACTAGCTTTGGTAATTCTTGAATACAGAGATTGGCTATCTCTTAGAGAATTGCAAAGCATAGCTAGGAAAATGACCAACATATCCTTTGAAGTATCTCCTTAGCAAAGAAGAATTAATGGGATGACTGGCTAAATGGGTAATGGTAGTCAGTGAGTATGATATCTAGTATGTAGAAAGAAAAGCTATAAAAGGACAATTTATTGTTGAACAGCTGGCAGACATGCCAATTAAGGTGGATCATCCTCTAGTTGCAAATTTTCTTGATGAGTTCATTTTCATCATTGACACAAGAATGACATGAAATTTATACTTTGATGGTTCCCACACTAATCATGGCTCAGGGGCTGGCATATTATTCGTCACACCACAAGGCAACACTATTCCAAAGTCTTCAGAATTGTTTTTCCATGCACCAATAATATAGCATAATATGAAACTCTTGTAACAGGATTACAAATGGTATTCAAATGGAATATTAAGCACCTACAAGTTTATGGAGATTCTCAGTTGGTATTCCACCAAGTTAATTATGGCTATGAAACCAAAGATGAAAAGCTCACCCCATACAAGTGGATGAAAGATAGTTTTAAACAATATTTTGGCAACATCAACTTTCATCAAATACCCTGTATTCTGAACAAGGCAGCAAATTCCATGGAAACCATTGGTTCACTCTTGGACATACCTAGCAACATGCCTAAATTCAATTTTTTGGTAAAATATATTTTTGGTCCCCACCTTTGATGTCCTAGATTTTGAGATGGTGTGTGAGCTTTTTGGTCCCAATTCCATGTGGTACAAAGACATATATGACTACCTCCATCTCAAAATCCTACCCCAAGACCTCTCGAACAACCAACATAAGACATTTATCTGTAAGTCTTCCAAGTATACCATCATTCAAGATACCCTTTATAGACATGCCCTAGACAATACCTTGTTGATATGTCTCGATACTGAAGAAGCACAAGCGACCTTATGTCGGGTACATGAGGGTATATGTGGATCCCATTCTAGTGGTCCCACCTTAGCTAAAACAATTATGAGACTAGGCTATTATTGGCCTACCTTGGAGAAAGACTCATATGTATTTATCAAGAAATGTTGATAATACCATATTCACAGAGACTTGATACACACACTACCATAGGAGCTTCGTCCAATAGCTTCACCATGGCCCTTTTCCCAATGGGGACTTGATCTCATTGGTAAGATACATCCTACATCCTCCAATGGTCTTAAGTTCATCATTAATATACGAATGAATACATTACCAAGTGGATCGAAGCTATTCCTATGACCTACATTAATTGCATGCAAATTTCTAAGTTCATCCTTAACTACATCATTTGTCAATATGGTGTTCCTTAATCCATAATCATGGATAATGGCCTCCCATTTAAAAACCAAGAAGTTCACCATCTCTATGATCAATTCCATATCCAACACCACTTTTCCACACCAATTATCCATGAGGTAATGACCAAGTTGAGGTGTCTAACAAAAAAATCCTCAAAATCCTTAAAAATATTGTCAATGATGTTGGTCATGACTAGAATTTACAACATAACCCTACCCTATGGGCTTACCGCACAAGCATCTGTGTGTCAAGATTGCATGAGCTAGAGTTCCTGGATGAACGAAGATAAAAGGCACTAGATCACCTCCAAGCATATCAAAATTGTCTTCGTCGTAGCCATAATAGGAAATTTTTGAGTTGAAATTTTGACATTAGTGACCTGGTCTTAATGGAAAATCCAAAGAATCAAGTAGAAAGAGAGAAACTAGAAAAGTTTGAACCAAACTGGTTAGGGCCTTACATTGTTATAGAAGCCTTTGGATCAGGAGCATACCAACTCTCTAACCTTGAAGGAGAACCACTACCAACGCCAATCAACAATATTTATCTAAAGAGGTTCTATACATAGCTTTTAAGAACCTTGTCTTAATCATGAAAAATACAAAAAAATTGCTACCTTGATGAAAACTTGGCAAACAAGAGTCTTTGTAACACTAAAAAATATTTGAAAAATCAACAAAATGGTAAAGATAAATAATTTGTTCAATCGTGAAATTCACTTCGGTGGCGCTTTGGATAAGTACCATGGTGAAAACCTGGCAAACAGGAACCATGTGTAGTCAACTTTGATCCTTCATCTACCATTATTCCAATCTGACGACCCTTTCACATCCTTATTATCACCCATAATAAATGGTTTTCATTTTCATAACTTGGAACGATTGACATCAAGTACACTCCATATCCCCATTTCATCCTATTGGTCATATACCTGATTGGGGGAAAATACTTGACCTACGTCATTTGGATCTTGCACTTGCTATTCTGAGGTGATAAAATGTCCTGAAAAAATCCAAAAAATGTCATAAAATGTCTTGAAAAAATCCAAAAACATCATAAAACCTCAAAAAAGACAAAAAAATAAAAACATTTTGAAAACCCAAAAACTTTCAGATATCTTTTCAAAATCCCAAAAATAGAGTCAAAGTCAGTTGTGTCAGACAGTCATCGTCATGTCAAACTACATTGCCTCTATGACTAGATGTAGGCAAGGTCATATGTCGATGTGCCCCTGAGGCACTAGGTCAGTATTTCTAGCTTTGTCAAGTATTGCACAGTAAAATCATGATTCATTCTTTGTCCATCAAACAAAGTCAATGGTCATGTCAAACTATGAGGTATCTACATGTATAATGTAGGAAAGGCCATCAATCGATGAGCCATCGAGGATGCACTAGGTCAGTCAAATAGGGTTTATCACAATCACTATCACACATGTCAGATATCACACACTTTATTCCTTTAGGTCATTCTTTTTAGGTTTTTTAGAATAAATCATGACTCAATCCTATGTTCAATAAGACAAAGTCATTAGTCATGTCAAAATATGAGGTCTCTACATGTATAATGTAGGCAAAGCCATCAATTGATGAGCCCTCGAGGCTGCAATAGGTCAGTCCTTTAGGGTATGTCATGTCAGTCAAAATAAGTCAGACATTGTCATCATACACAAACAATGGTGAAAACATCAAGACAATTCATGTATCAACAAGACACACAATTCAACAAGATCATCAAGACAAACCAAACAAATTGCCAAAACATGCAAATAACCAACAATCAACCTATGTCTTAAACATGATGTGTCCTTCCTGAACATAAACAATAACATTTAGTCAAGCATTATCATTTCCTTATATGGGTAGTCACATTATTGAAACCAAACTCAATGTCTTATATGATATGTGTCTTTCTCAAAACAAATTTGATCATTGCCTTATATAGATGGCCACATGATCAAAACCAGACTCGACGTCTTATACAATATGTGTCTTTCTTGAAATTAGGCTTTATCAAACAAGCATCTTATCAATCTTCTAAACAATCAAACAACAAATAGATCAAATTTTGGAAAATATTCTTACTAGTTGTTGACTTTATGGCTTTTTTTGTCTTATCTTTTCATTTGGCTTTGTCTTTGAGTTTGGTTACTAGCTTTCTCGAGGATGTCCCATGAAGGATTTAGAGAAGCCAAGATGTCTTAGGACTCTTTTTTCTTTGACTGTTGTCTATCTATTGTCTTTTGGCTTTGTCTTGGAGTCAAGTTACTAGCTTCCTTAAGGATGTCCCATAGGGGATTTAGAGGAGCGAGGATGTCTCATGAATCATCTTTTATTTTTATTTTTTTTGTGGTTTGTCTTGACAAAAAGACTGGGGAAAATTTTCCCTTAGTATGAGTTAGGGAGCTCCTTGTCTACAACTATCTATTTTCAGCAAGTAGATGACCTTGCACACCTTGGTCTATCTCATATTATGTTGTTTGTTATCCATTTGTATCATTTAATTCCCAATGATGATTAATGCAAGGCCTTTTATGATACGGAAAAATATTGAAGATTCTTAATACTAACATCTCTTCTATCCTGCATTATGACAAAGTCCTATGACACAAAAAAATGAAGTACCCTGCATACGCATTCATGTTACAAACATCACTTAGACATTGCCATACATATGCACATATTAAATCATATATATATATGCTGAAAAAATATACACATCTATCACATCTAGGAATCCATGGCATAACATGCATTCACCATCATAAACTATATAGCATATTATCATAATAAATACATTCACATGGCATTGCATATATTAAAATCACATTGCATTTTATCATGATAAACATGGTATCCATACATGACATCCATACTACCATAAAAGTAAATTCATACATCATCATAAAGAATTAACACATCATCATAGGTTGCATACATATCATAAAGTAATAATTGGCATCCATAACACATGCATAAATAGAAAACTACATAAATAGAACTACATATCATATAAATCACCACCAAAGATTATATATATATATATATATGTATATCTCAAAAGGTGTTTCATAGTACAATATCATAATGTATCTCCTAGAAAAAAGAGCTTGCAGGCTCGAAGGATACACAATATACATGTCAAAATACATGTCAAAAGTGGATCTATCCACTGTTGCCTTGATGACAAGTGCTCTGACCACTACTCTTGCCTCTGCTAGATATGTTGTGTGATCGCCTGCTATGAGATCGACCACTACTTAGTTCCTTTGATGCACTCGGTGCTCTATTCTCAGGTGGGACTACTGACTCATACAAATCTTTGTAATACTTCTCTCTCATCCTTGCTCTGAGGAGTGTCTGTGTTGTGTCAGCAATTGTACCTGTGCATCTGGCTACAAAGTCAATAAACCTCTAATTTTCTTGTTGGGCTCAAATTACTCCACTATCCCTCTCCATCTGTAGGGTGTCTCTCTCCACCTATATACCATCCCTCTCTACCCATAAGGACTGTATCTCAGCCTCCAGTACCTTTACTCTATTCTATAATCTGGCCAGCTCCTCATCCCTATCCTCAGAACCACCCCTAATGAGCACATCCTCATAATCCCCCTCCCTATCTATAATCCTCTCATGGAGGATTCACTCCTCCTCGCCCATATCATCATTCTCTGGATGCTCCTCATTTCCCCCTACATCTAACTCCATGGTATCTATAACAACTAATACCTCCAACACCTCCCTCTCACCCTCCACCTCCATATCAGGCATATCCTCCTCTTGCCGCCCCTCCTCCTATTCCTCCTCCTCTTGCCTCTCCCCCTCCTCATGTCTTTCCTCATCCTCTTCCTCCTCTCGAATAGGAGAAAGTGATCTCCTCCTCCTTAGTCTTCGGTGAACTCTCCACCCATCACCTCATCTCCCACCCTGGCCACCATCACCACCACCTCTGTCATCACCTCCATCACCACCTCGACCTCCATCATCCCCTTAGCCTCCATCTCCTCTACCTTTGTCCCCGCATCTCCTACCTTGAGGACCCCATCCTCATCTCACTACTGGGGTAGACTGGTTAGGATCTGTCAATAGAGTAGGCATGTGTACCCTCCACTAGGCATCATACTTGGGAGTGGTCCCAACATCTACTACTACTCCCCTCCAAACCCACTCTTGTGCATGGAATCTGTTAATGGCCTCCTCTACTGTAGCCATTGCAATCATCGGCCCCTAGGGTGTAACCTCTCTCAATGACCAAGCAAATACTGCCAACCCGTGAGGCTCTCCCTACTGCTCTCTGAACTATCTGAGCACCCAATCTGGAAGATACACCTCAATAATGTGAATGGATTGCACAGTCCTCCCAATCAAGTACCTCTCCTTCCTACACCATGCTAGATGCTCATGCTCATCTAGCCACCAATGACTATCCATGTATGTCCTCTAGTTAAAACTAACTAGTGTGTCAAGACCATGTCTCCAATAAACAATATCCCCCACATGTGTCTGTGTCACTGCTCCTACGTACATAGATATATGGTGTATTATTCTCCATGTGTCGATCAACTAGAGGATGGAACACTACAATGTGCTCCCAATCCCAAACCATCAAAAGTGTGTCCTTGCAGCTCATAGACTATCCTCATCTATATACAATATCATGTAGCTGAAAATATACCATAGCTAATAAACAGGGACCCCATGCATATACTATCTCCCTAGCTAGCATACCCACAAATATCTCCCCCCACCCAACTGGAAAACCATGTCCTCACCAATCTGAGATCACTATCTTGGCTATCACAGTACATACAATGCAGTCAAATCTCTCATAATGTGCAACCAGTGTCTCTCATCTAATCGCATATCTATCCATACCAAGTTGAGTGACATCATCATATACCCAATATCCTGCTTGAGGATCATATCTCACTCTCTCTCCTCAGATCAGTAGCCATAAAATCTTGTTAACATCCTCTAATGTAATGGTTGCCTCTCCTATAGGCAGATGAAAAGAGGATGTCTTTGAATTCCAACACTCAACTAGTGCAGTTAGCATACCCTTGTTTTCCCTAATAATGGGCATGGACACAACATGGTACAAGCCAAGTCTCTATAGCCTCTGTCTCTCACTGCTAAACAATCGATCTCTCAATCTATAGGTCTCAGGTGGTCAGGACTCTCTAGTATAAATCGGATCTAAATGAACCTATCATCAACGTCATTACAACTATGTCAGTAACTTTTGCATATGTCATAAAAGAAGGTTAAATCAAACCTAGGTTGAAATTTTTTCAAGTTAATTGTGTCGCTTAATTTTAAATACATCATTTTTTCTGCAATTGCAGTGCACATTAACATATGTGTTTCAATAGAACAATTGTGTTGAACCCCAAATCAATTGCGGATCACTATAAAAATTGTCATTTATGAGCAATTTTTGCACATAATTTTGTGATTGCACACAATCACAAACAATTGTGTCACGCATACGCACATGTGGTTAACCAACCCACAAATGTGTCTCATATTGACAATTGCATCGCAAAAATAGAATACCTAGCCTACCCTAGGCGAGTTGACTACAATTGCATCATTTCGCATGCAAATGCATACAATGCGTAGACAATTGCAGTTTTCATCGAGTGATGCAACTAACTGACAAATTTAAATGCTACCTAGAAATGCGTGAAAATAAAATTTGACCAAGCAAGTTTGAAGTAAATACCAGATCTCCTACACCCTCCGTCCGCCTGAACATACGAACTCTATAGGCCTTGTGCTCATGGAAAGGAACTCGCTCCATCTTTAGTCAGAGCTCCAAATCTCCAAGGTTCAAAGTGCAAAAATAATTCAAATTTTCCAAATTCCTATTTATACCCCCATCAAAATTAGGCTTTTTTGCCCTAGGGTTATAATTGGAGGCACTTTTTGTCATGTTTGAAACACCATAAAATGCTCTAAACTTCATGAAATTCAAAAATGACTTTGCCATCACTTTTCTAGCTATCAATTTGACTTTTCAAAACAATTTTTAAATTTTTAAATTTTTTTTGAAAAATTTGTAAATTTCTTTTAAGGGGGCATATCTTGACTGATTTTCTTTGATACAACGTGATAAACAACATCGTATCAAAGAGGGGCAAACTATAGACACCAAAAGATGTCCTAGTCCAACGACCCTTAACTTCTGCATAATTCTTACATCTTCATTTCTCATAATTAAATAATGATAATTATTTAATTATTTTCTAAAATCATATGTCCTCTATTAATTAAATAACTTTAATTATTTAATTAATTCATTCTTACCTTTATTCCTTCCTGATTAATTAAATAAATGTTATTTATTTAATTACATCGCTAATTGAATCTATCTTCTATTAAATAATCATTTTAAATTATTTAATTAATTCCTATCACACTTTCAACTATAATTAAATAATTACTTTAATTATTTAATTATTCCTTATCCTTTTCTCCATTTAATAAAATAAATCTTTATTTATTTAATTTAATCCTAAAATCTTGAATGTTGAATTAATTCATTATTTAACTCATAAAATGATTTATCCATAGCATATTCCTCTATAATTAGATAATCTCTTTGTTATCTAATTAGTCATTTATCACTTAGGTCTAGATCTCATTTGATCATTCAGTTATCTGGTGATTTAATATCTGATTGTCTCTAACAAACAAACTTTATGTCTTAATCAATCAATTATCTAGATTTATTCTTATCTTCTATGTGCAAACCTTTATTAATTAAATAATTTTAATTATTTAATTAAATTATTCTCATCTTTTATCTATTTCAATCTTTATCTTTACATGCAATATTTATTCTTCTAGTTTCCACTAAAGATTAAATTATTATTTAATTTAATTTTTACCATTTATGCTTTTTCACTCACACTAGTCTAAAACTAACTCTATTACTTGTCACATGTTTCAATCTTAATTGTTGATTTATCTTTTAATCCGAGCATGTCATTCGAAAATCAATTTTCTATAAATTGGCTTTACCTCCATCATTATTACTCCTCCCAAAATCTTATGAGTTTTGGAAGCAACTTTAAGAATCTTCAACGTTTTTCCATTATCATTATCAATAGGCCATATTTGTATACTTAAGAGAAATCTGAGGGCATCAATACTACAATAAAATGAAGAAGTTCAATGAAGGTGATTCATGGAATGGATGAGATTTTGGTGAGAGATTTATTTTGTTTATGATTTAATTCCATTATTCTTTATTGTTATCTTAGGATTAGTTTTAGTTTACGCTTTTGTTGCTAACCCGCAAATTTTTCCTATGTTACAGTACAAAATTAGTGTTTGATGTGACATGTTGCGATGGAAGGGGGTTGGTGTTCAAGTTTGTCTTGAATGTCATGTTGGTGTTAGGTGTAGTGTTTACCATTTGTGTTTGCACTCTACGTGTGATAATATGAACCCTTCTTATCTTGGTAGGTGGGTTTTGATTTGCATTGATTGAGGGTGTAGTGTTTTGAGTGCCAAATGGATTTTCAAATGTCGTACCCATGGAACTAGAAGATGAAGAAGAGGAGCTACCAAATGTGAAGGTTGGTCCTTGGGATGTGGCATGTGTTTTCTTGGTTCCAAATTTTAGAGGATTGGGGATGTGTGTAGTTGTTGCAATGTGTTTTGTTACGCCAAGTGGTAAGCTAGTATACATTTGTGGTGAATAAGGTTGACCTTGTGAGAATGTATTTTGATTAGCACCTTGGGTTTGTGATTGTGTTTCTCCCTCTACTATTGTGGAAGTGTTGAAATTAAAGTGGAGTTTGGCGCCTTTCTTGGAAAGTGCGAGAAAGAATTTGTTGGGGTTTGCATTGACAACCTCATCCACAATACATATTATTTTAGGTTATTGAGAAGCATGCTCAATTTCTTTCGAGGTTAGATGTCGGCTAACCTTAATTAACGTAAGATTGGAAAATGGATTTGTGATTTACCCTTGTGACGTTTGAGGTGGATTTGAGTTTGAACCAAGGTTCATTTTGCTAGTGGGATTAACAAAGGATTCATTTGAATAATTCATGTCCTTTCTTTTCCTTCATGACCTTGTTTAAACCTGTTACCTGATATTCACTTAGGCTCAATCA
The DNA here is from genome assembly GCA_007115665.2 of Sequoiadendron giganteum. Lineage (NCBI taxonomy): Eukaryota > Viridiplantae > Streptophyta > Pinopsida > Cupressales > Cupressaceae > Sequoiadendron > Sequoiadendron giganteum. The sequence continues at coordinate 585,263,942 of CM021106.1, read as the reverse complement.
GGTGGAATTTGTTGATTTTAAACTGAGGAAATAAGGTACATTTTATTTACTTTCCTACATTACATTCAATTGTATAAACAAAAAAATTAGAAAATATTACAAGATTATTGTAACAGATTATTGCATTTATACAAGTGCATGCAACAAAGAAAATATTTACTCAATCTTTCAGAATGGTAATCTTTATTGAATGTAGAAATGTACAAATATCTCACACAAGTTGTGAGACTAACTATAACTTATTCAATGCAAATAAAGAAAAATATATATGTGAATAAGTTAGAAAAGTAAATGTTCATGAAAGAGAGAAACCAGGCATTGCCTAGAATGACTGGTTTTGGATGCATCGTCTTGTTCGTTGCTGCCTCGAGCTGCTTATGTCCTTCCTTGCTCTGTACCACTCCTAATTCTACATTTGGAAAAAGAAATTGTATTAGAACAATGCCCTAAGCAATGAAAGGCTTCAAATCATACGTGAACATACACCTATCCACATATATATTGATCTTAAAAATGCATTAAACAAGTAATGCATACTTTAGGTGTACTGGAGAACTATTAGAGTCATCAAACACACCTGAAACATGCACATGTTTTTCTAACTTTTTTGTTTCCTATATAGATATAGGGAAAGTTAAATTGTTGTCTTAATTCGTCTTATTCCAACACATGGGTTAAATATGGCTCCCACAAGGGTTGAGCCCAGCGTTATTTTTTATAAGGAGACATTGAAGGGTTCATCTCTTTTTGACTTAGTCAAATAAGCATATATCAGTTATTTATCACTGTCATAAGGGATACATACTTGCTCAAGGAAATCAAAGGAGAGAATGAATTCAATAACAGTAAGTAAAGACAATAAGTGTAGTTTTCATGAGAGTTTCATCAAGGCATTCATTTTAGTCCCTTGTGTAAGAGACTATTATGACTGTGTTCATCAACAAGATCAAAGAACTGAGCATCACAGGCAGTGATCACATAGTACAGTCTATCAGTCATAACATACAGAGAGATAAACTACTAAAGAAAAACAAGTATTAAAGGAGGGTTATAATCCCAAAATGCTAAAATTATAGTTACAAGTGACTAGTGATTTGATGAAGTGGTAGCTCTTTCTACAAATTGATTAGTAATTTCAAATTTATCAATCTTGTGGTCAATATTACAAGAAGTAAAATGAAGCATTTAGAGAATAATATTTACCTTCTAGAGGAGCAATCACAAGTTAAGTGGAGAGAAAAGAGACTAATTTTGTTTGCAACTTCAAGCAGTCAATAGTATTGGAGCAGTTGAAAGAGAAAGTATATACTTTATTCTTAGGGTAATTCGTATATAAAAGCAGAGAGGTTCATGTGAATTCTTTCAGTGGCACAATGACATGATGCAAAAAGTGTGCAAGAGGGAGCTTAGACAAAGAGTATGCATATATGAGAGTTAAGGGTATTTAGTGATGAGACAAGAGTTTTATCTGGTGTTCAGAGACATGAGCAACAGTGCTTCAAGTTCAAGTCCTAATGATACTTTAAGTTTTCTTGCTCACTCATAAAGCCTATGCAGTTGCAAGGGGTCCCATCAATGGTTTGTGGTATATGAAGACTTTCCATTAATATTTTATGCATGCATAAGCTGAGTTGAGTAAGCTGGTGATAATTGGAGTGATGAGACAACATGATCAAATAAATAACCATAAGGGAACTCATGGAATTCAAGGGTGTAGTGTTTGAGGAAGTGGACTATGCAATGACCTAGAATGGACAGTCACTATGCCATTGTTTTTCACCTAGTATATAACAATCAACATTCTTTTGATAGGGTAGCAATGTGGTATAATTTACGTTGATGACAAAAGAGCAATACAATGGGTACCTTGTATAAGTCATGCTTCAAACATGGAAACCTTTAATCTGAAAAAATGCATTGAGCCTTGAATTATTCATGTCGTGCAATGGAAGAAAACCCTCATATTTTCTCAAAAGCTACAGAAAATCCAATTTTACAAATAACCATGAGAAATAGTGCCAAATACACCATGAGGTTCGGTATTTAAATAAAGAAACACCACTTGTTATAAAAGATGAAAGAATGCAGTAGAGACAATACAACATTGTGAGATAGTTAATGAAATGATGATGAACTAAATCAAATAACAATGAGCTCTGCCAAAAACTTGTAAAATGAAACCCTCATTTTCCTATAGAACTAAAGGTCGAGCATGTTAGATACGGGGAATAAAGAAAAATGATTTCATGAGTTTTTTTATAGAGAAAAAAATTATGTTTTTTTTAAATGTCCGAACATGAACAAAAACACAGAGTACAAAATGAGTATTCTACAAAAAATCAATAGAAATATGGAGCCGCAACCATTGAGATATAGACTTTTGTTTTGTGAAGAAATAGAAATATATATAGAGAAAATGCATCAAAGAATTAAAATGACCGTAGCCAAAACCTCATAGATAAAAGGAAAATGGAGGAGAATATCTTACCCAAATTTTTATTTATTTTTAAATATTCAAGAAACTATATAGAGCTTGCAAACCCAGCAAAAGCCTAGTAGCCATGACAATGAAACACAAAATATAGAGAAAAAAGCATGATAAATGGAAGCATGGGTTTTTTATAGCCCATGAATAACTTTCAAGCACCTATGTTACCCAATATAGCCACGAATTTTATAATGGAAATACAGAAAAGATGAAGTCATGGCTATGATTGAAGGGGAAGATGACTACAATGAGAAAAGATGCACTTTTATGGCCTTTGAACCAACATCAAGGTGGAGCTAAGTTTTGTATAAACTGTTTAAACAATGAGAAAGGAAAGTCTTAAAACCATCGAATGCAAGCAGGAAAATCTCACTGTTGCAAAAGAGAAATACATAGAAAAAGACATATGCTAGAACATATTCAAGCTGAAACAACAATTATTTCATAAATTTTAGTAAAAATCCAGCATTTCAGTGCACATGTCTACAGAAAAATCCCTTGCCATATGATTTCTAGCAAAACAGAAACTTCAGGATAGCTCCTCAAAGTTTAAGTAGGTTCAACCATGGTGGCACCCAGCACACACCAAATAGAAGGTGCAAAATCAAATGAGTTTTTCATTCTTTGCCCTATTTTTGTTTTAGGGTTTGTGAAACCTAAAACACGGTGGCATCATTTTGCCTTATGTTTTAAAAATTGCAAGATGAACTAATGCTCACCGAGGGCTAAGACTTCCTTATGGCCGAGCATTAATTGATTATTTTTGCATCATTTTTGAAATGTAAAGCATTTGACTCAAGTGATAATTTATAAAACACCTAAGTTTAAATGTTATTTGTAATTCAAAATGAAATTATAGGGCTTTCAATGCATAATGACTATGAGATATGCTTTGAGTTATGGTTCACAAGCATCTAGGGGGGTTGGAGGTAGTTTGTAAACATAAGGAGGATATTTTGGAGGATTTAATTGCTTTTGAGAGGTTTTGGAGGGCAGTTTAAAGTGTCATCATGTTTGACAAAGTCAAATATGACTTTTTCACCCATTTGGAGCCTCTTTAGAGAAGAATCGGTTGCTAGATTTTGGGCTTTATGGAGGCATACGAGTTCAAGAGTTTCTAGATCCTATTTTGGTGGATCTTAGTTGGGGATACATTTATTGCTTTTGTAACTCATTATAGAGTTAGTTCTTACTTGATACTTTTTTGTCTTGTGACTTTTGGGAGTCCTTGGAGGAAAAAGATAGAGTTTTGTAACTCATTTACAAACATTGTAGGTGTAGTTTCACCTTTGGTGATCAATAAAGAAAGAAAAAATTTCCTTCTCATTTATTTATTTCATTGAGTGTGTTGGATGATTGATGAATTTAAATGTGATTTTTCTTATTCCTTGTTGATATGTCTCATTAATATCACCTTTAAGCAGAGGAGATATGCATGTTGCAGGTTATAGGTTATGTTGGTGATGCACACATATTTTACTTGTGAGGAGAATTTATCATCCTTCTAGGATTGTATGTATCTTAGTTTTCTTATGAAATATTTATCCAATAGCATATGAGTATTGAGTTGTGCATGGAATATTTTGTTGATTGATTGAAAACTTTGTGTGTTAGGTAGATGTACAAGTTTGGACAAATCATTTAGGTGTATCACCATAGGATTAGATTTTGTCAATTTATGTACTTCTTATCCCTTTTCTCTTCAAAGGCTTTAGTTTAGGTGATTCAACAAATAGGAATCCAGCCTTCTCTGGAGGTTCTTTTCCATTACAAGTGACCCACAACCTGGAAAATTCCCCATGTTTCTCTAGCTAACTAAGTTTCACAACTCAGTTCAAGTGCAATATTTAGAGATAACAAAACCATATTAGACTTGCAACCTAAGGATTGACAACGCAAGGTGATAATGCAAGATGGCTAGGAGACTATGCTATATTTTTGGGATTTTTGGAGATATAAGGATGCTAGATGCTAATGCACCTAGGACCAAGATGCGAAATGCAAGGATATTAATGACTTTATAACCAAAGGATATGATATGAAATAAAGTTAAATGAGACTATGACCAAAGTTATGACATGAGATTAAGACTAAGGGATGCCAAATGAGACTAAATACATGCACCTTTATGACCTAAGAAAATAATGCTAAATAAGCTATGGAAACTCAAGGTAACAAACTCGATTGTCAAGACCTTAAAAGGAAAAATGCTAAAGGGATGATGATTTGACAAAGTGAGTGTAAACTGAGACATGATTTTGAGACCCAACTTGGATGATGACGATTGATAGATAAAGGACAAGGTCAAAGACAACCTAGATAAGTTACCATGGAATGTTCAAAGGTATGGTAAGCTTCCTACTTTGAAATTTAAAAGGTGCATATGTCTAAGAATGACCTGTGACTCACTAAGTAATGGAAAATGGAAATGAAATCTAACTAAGTAATGCAAGCTAACCTAGAGGAATGCAATGAAATGGACCAATTGGATTAAGAAATTCTATGATCAAAAGTATGGTCACCGAAAAAGTGTGATTAGGATTGGAATTAGATGAACAAATTTCTTGAAATTTTGAGGACTGCAATTATGATTCACTATTCAACAGATACGATGTATAGCTTTTTGGTTTCAAATTGAATGATTTCAAATAATTTTTCGTGTTGGGAATTTTTGGTAATGTGATTCAAGACACAAAGAACACTTTGAAAATAAATTTTGGTTCTTGACTTGTTAATTTTTTATGTGAATAGTGTGTGTTCATAGGCCAAATTCAACCCAATTTCCATTGGTCTCAACACAAATCAAAAACACTTCAAGCACTTCCTAATCCCAAGGTCAAGGCCAATGGTAGCAATCTCAGTCCCATAGCTTGGAATCCCCTTTGACTCAAATGTAGGAACACCTAAATGGGTGTATACACTCTTGTCTTTGTGAGAGAGGATAGGTAGGGGCCTCAAAGACTAGAAGGGTGACCCAATCACCCTTTCCTTAGAAAGATATGAATGGCTTATGTTAAGCCAAGTATTTCCATCTCATCTCAAGGGAGCCATATGGTGAGTATCTTCAAGGCATGGTGCACATCCCTTGCACTGAGAATGAAATCAACAACTCAATCAATAAGGTGACCTTCTAAAGAAGGTTTCTAGTCATTGCTCGAGGACTTAACACCTTGCTATCACCCAAAAAGCCACTTAAGGCTTTAACCAACCCTTCTTTGGGCCTTAAATACCTTACATAAATGTGGGTAGCTCCTCTTTTGGATTGGCACTGTCGGCAACGTACTCATCAGTTAGACCTTGGCTTTTGCCTTAATCATTTATATAATGGCCAGAGGGAAAAACCACTTTGGTTTGTACCCCTTGGAGTGATCACTTCTCCAAAAGAAGACCCTTCTACAAAAATAAAATAAGATGAAATGATTTCTCTTATACCCAAGATCCATGAAGGTGAGGGGAGAGGATACTTTCACTATCACCCTAGGGTTCTACAACAAAAATGTGTAAATGAACCAAACAAAAAAGAACTGATTCATTTTAAACCCAAAATCAAAATGCTCCTACTTAAACAAAAAATGAAGACACACAAAATCTTGCAAGAACATGCATTAGTATTTTTGATAATATTATCTTCTTCAATCAATCATCCTATAAGAACATGGATTAGAATTTTAACAGTAATTTATTCTCCAATTGATCACCACACGATGCAAATAAGATATCAGTAACACCAAAAACCTCCTAGCCTAATGCATGCAAAAGGAAAAAAACTAAAAAAATTCAAATTTAAAGAATTTTACCCAAAATAGGTAGTTGTGTTGTTTTGTCCTATGGATGCGATGCTCCAGATGTGACAAACCAGATGGTGACTACGACTCACGAGATAACAACTGCAACTCACTATCATGTAGTTGCAGCTCACTGTCCTACAATTGCATCACACTATTCCATAGATGCAATGTACAACCTAAACCTACAAAAACAAAAAGATCTAGCAAAACGGGTAGAAAATAAAATGATAACTAGAATGCTAGGATTCTACGAAAATGTGAAAAGGAAACCTAGGAACTAGAACAACGATAAAAAACCAAAAAATATAATATTTCCCTAAAAAAGAAAATGTGGGGCTTTGTCCCATGATTGCGTCATGTTGTTAAGCAAATACAATGCACGTTATTTTCTTCACTCCGTCAAAGAGATGTGTCATACTGTCCAGTGATTGTGTTGCACTATCTCTCAAATGCATTGTATAGACCTACAAACTCAAGAAAACTCATGGATTTCTTTAATTTTTGTTCACTTCACATTGGGTTCACCAATGTAGGACTAGATTAAAATCAAGTGCAAAGGTAAGATCAATAGTAGCAACCACAACTACTTAAAATCTAAACCTAAAAGACCCAAATCCAAACAATAAAGCACAAATAGTGATAGAAAGAAAACACCAAAGAAATATAACAAACTTTCTACGCCATAGTTGAATCATCTTCCTTGCATCTCCTCCATTTTTGTTGTATGTGCAAGCTTTCCCTCAGATTTTGTTGTATGCAAGTGCTTATACAAGTGATAGTGATAGCAAGAATATTGGATATTTCATGGTTGTAAGGTTGGAATGATGGAGAAAAAATTATTTTATAAAAAAACCATTCGAATGGATGATCAAGATTAAAAGCCAATATGATGCCAAGATCAATAGATGAGGTTGCTTGCATCACAAAATAATGGGGTTAGGGCTTGTTAAGGATGGATGGTCAAGATTAAAAGGAGAACAAAAATGATCAATGGCTGAGATTCAAAAGAGGAAGTGGAGCAAATTAAATAATAAAAAATGGTTATTTAATTGTAGAAGAAGGGGGAGAAATAAGATTTTAATTAAAATGATTAAAGGAACTATTTAATTAAAAGTGGAGGAAATGGGATGAAACATTAAATAATTAAATTAGATTAATTATTTGATAATGGAGGGAAGAGTGATAAGGAACGGTTAAATAATTGAAATAATTATTTAATTTATAGAAGGAAGAAAAGGTTAATGAACAATTAAATAATTAAAATAATTATTTAACTATAGCTGGAAAATAAAAAATGAATAATTAAATAAATGAGAATTTATTTAATTATAGAAAGAAAAGTGATATTACTGACGTAATTAAATATTAATTTATTTAATTAATCGAGAGAAGAATAAAGAAAGAGAAAGTGAATTAAATTATTTAATTAATAGAAGAACGCGCCTTTAGAAAATAATCAAATAATTAAAATTATTCAATTATGTAGGGAAGAAGGGAAATCGATAGGAAAAATGGTGTTTGTAGTCCTAGGACATTTTTTAGTGTCTACAATAATGTTAAAAATGGATATTTGTTTTTAACAAAATGGATAGATCTATTTTTGAGAGCTATCTGTATCTCTCAAAAATGGATATTCATTTATGAGAGATTTGTTAAGCTCTCATATTAACACTTTGATTTTTTAATATATGACATGATAGCTAGAATTAATATATTAATAACATATTAATATATATTACTGATATATTAATATATTAATATATATTAATAATATATTAATATATTAATGATATATTAATAATATATTAATATATTAATGATATATATATTAATATTATAAATATGACATTTTTTTAATATTATGAATATGAATATGACATATTTTTTAATATTAGTATTAATATGGCATTATTTTTAATATTAATAGATTAATAATATATTAATATTAATAATATAATATATAATGTTATATAATATATACAATATATAATATTTTATAATATTATATAATATGTATAATAATATACTATTATTATCTATATTATAATATATAAAATATTATATATTATATATAATAATATACTATTATTATGTAATATAATAATATATTATTATAATATAATGATATAATAATACATTATATTATTATATTATATACATGTACTTGGTCTAAAAACTTTGTAAGTTTTCAATAATGGATATCCAATATATATAATGGGTATCCATTTTTCTTTGGTCTTTACCTTAGCAAAATGTACTTTTTACCAACCCAACCAAAAAGTCAAATGTGAATTCCACGATTTTCACTTCCTCATGTCACGTTTTTTTTGCTGCATCGCCACTATTTTCCCCCCTATGATCCTACATAGACCCTTCCTATAAGAAAAATAAATTTGTGAGCAAGAATTCTTTTGCACCTTTAGTTGATTTCAATATCATATGTTACAAGTGTAACAATTTTGGGCACAATGAATTTTTTTAAAGATGTGGCTTTCAAAATCCCCCTAGACAAGAAAAGAAAGAGAATGTGGATATTTTTGCTAGTCAGAAGGAAGAACCTAAAAAGAACTGGAAATTAAAGAATGAAAATTAGAAGATTGAGAAATCAATGATCATTCAAACTGCATTTCATGCTCAAGAAAATCCATGGGTGATTGTATTCATCAGCTTGAAGAAGTGGAATGGTGGCTCAGTTAAATTTGGTGATAATACTATTGCAAGGATCTATGTAAAAGGTTCTCTAAGAATTGATGGAAGATCTAGGGTAGATGATGTCCTATATGTTAAAGGACTAAAACATAATCTTCTGAGTGTAAGTTAGATGTGTGATAAAGGACACAATCTCACATTCCATGCTCAAGGATGTGAAATTAGGAAAAATAGACAACTTGTTGTAGAAGAAAGTAGGTATGAAGGTAATTTGTATAATCTTATTGAAGTCAAAGAAAGTTGTCTTTTGGACAACTAGATGAAATTTGAATATGGAATAAAAGAATGGAGAATATCAAATTTGATAACCTTGTGAAGATATGTTCCAAGCATGAGCTGTGAAAGATATGCTAAAAAATACTAAACCTACAAGAACCTTCTACAAAGAATGTCAAAGAAGGAAACAAATAAGAGTAAGATTCAAGCCAAAGGAGCACTCTACTATAGAACCATTGGATTTGATTCATACAAACCTATGAGGACCAATAAAAACACAAGTCATGCATGGAGAAAGGTATTTTGTGTTATTCATTGATGATTTTACTAGAATGACTTGGGTGTCTTTCTTGAGAGAAAAAATTGAAGTCTTCAATAAATTCAAAATATTTAAGGATATGATTGAAAATGAAATGGGGTCAAATATCAAATGTCTAAGGTTTGATAGAGGCGATGATTTTACCTCTAATGATTTTGAAGATTTCTGTGAAGAACATGGAATTAGAAGATAATGTTTTTTCGCCATAAATCCTCAACAAAATGGAATATCAGAAAGAAAGAATAGAATAGTTTAGGAGATGGCTAGAATAATGATGAATGAAGCCAAGTTGTATGATGTATACTAGAGAGAATAATTTTGTATTGTTGTACATATCCTTAATAGAGTATTAATGGGAGTTAACAATCGCAAGACACCATATGAGCTATGGTATGGCAGACTTGTATCTATCAAGTATTTCAAAATATTTGGAAGTAGATGCTACATTAGAAGAGATGAAGAAAATTTGGTCAAATTTTAGTGTAGATCAGATGAAGGTGTCTTTATTGGTTATTCATCAAGGAGCAAAGGATACAAATGCTACAACAAAATATTACATAGAATTTTTGAGAGTATAAATATGAAAATTGATGAGGATCAAAATCATTTACCATCAATTAAAAGGAACTAGCACTTTGAAAAATCAGTCAATATAGATGAAGAAGATGGAAATATAGAAGAATCTAGTCTAAAAATACGAAATCTCCAAATAGGTATATTTAGAAAAATTCTAAAAATAAAATTCTAGGAAATAAGAAAGATGGAGTAGTGACTAGGAGAACGTTATTAAGGATGAATGAGCTGGTAAAAACAAATTTGTTATCTTAAATAAATCCTTATAATTTTATAGAGGCTATTAAAGATGAGAATTGGAGTATTACAATGGAATAAGATTTAAATCAGATTGAAAAGAATGATACTTGGGAACTTGTTACAAGACCTAAGAACAAGAATTTTATTGGCACTAAGTGGGTATTTGAAACAAATTGAATGAAGATGGGAAGGTAATGAGAAATAAGGAGATATTAATTTGAAATGTATATGCTCAGGTAGAAGGTATTGATTTTGAAGAAACCTTTGATCTTGTGGCTAGATTGGAAGCAATTAGAATATTCTTGGCATACTCAATCTATAAGAATTTCAAGGTATATCATATGGATGTCAAGTTAAAATTTCTAAATGGAAATCTTGAAGAGGAAGTGTATATTGGCCAACTTGAAGGATTTAATTTATCTGAGAATAAGGATTATGTATGCAAATTTAAAAAGGCATTGTATGGACTCAAACAGGCCCCTAGGGCTTGGTATTCTAGATTGGACAAGTACCTACAATAGTAAGGATTCAAAAGAGGGATTGTAGATAGCAATCTTTCCATCAAGACAAAAGGTGAGTATCAATTGATAGTTGTTGTCTATGTTAATGATATTATTTTTTGTGGTAGTAATGACATGATGTGAAAAGAGTTTGCAAAAGAGATGCAAAAGGAATTTGAGATGTCTATGCTTGGTGAATTATCCTTTTTTCTTGGTTTTAAAATTACTTAGCTAGATAAGGGAATTTTCATATCACAAACCAAGTATTTCAAGGAGATATTGAAAAAGTTCAAGATGGAGGATTGCAAGCTATTTAGTACACTAATGGTGATAGGATGTAAGATAAGCAAGGATAATGAGTCACCCGAAGCAAATTAGACTTTGTATAGGTTAATGATTTGAAGCTTGTTGTATTTAACAACAACTAGGCTTGATATTATGCTAGCAGTGTGCACGGTATCTAGATTTCAAGCAACACCTAAAGAAACACATGTAAAGGTAGCAAAGAGAATTTTTAGGTACTTGAAGAACACCATTAACTATGGTCTTTTTTATCCCAAAAGTGATGACTTCACTCTAGAAACTTACATAAATGTTGATTGGCTAGGAAGTGTTGATGAAAAAAAGATTACCAATGGTGGAGAATTCTTTCTTGGTGACAGACTTGTGTCATGGCTAAGCAAGAAACAAGATTCAGTATCTCTATCTAGAGTAGAATCAGATTACATTTTTGTAACATCATTTTGTACTCGAGTGCTTTGGATAAAACAAATATTGAAGGATATAAAATTTGAGTATAATGAACATATCTCCACTCTATGATAATACAAGTATAATTAACATTTCAAAGAATCATGTGATGCATTAAAGTAGAAAACACATTTCAATAAAAAATCATTTTTTGAGAGAAAATGTTGTAGATCAGGAAGTCAAATTAGAATATGTGGTTACTCAAGATCATATTGCAGATACATTTATAAAACCTCTTCCTAAGGAGACTTTTGAGTATCTCACCCAGAAGCTAGGAGTAGCAACTAATTATTTCTTTTAGTAAACAATCAAATGAAGCATAGGTTCATGGAGAAGTACTTCTTTACTCTGTTCCTAGAGTATTTCTCTTAGGGGGAGTGTTGTAGAGAGTTGTTTCAAGTAATGTTGAACAAAGGGGGAGTATTGTAGATATTATCATAATACTTTGTCATTGATGTCAAAGGGAGGGAGTTACATGAAGACTTGGACATCTAAATAGGGAGTACTATAAGAAAGGAAGAGTTATAGAAAAGGGGGAGAGAATTCAAGGACTCAAATGGTGTTTCCATCAATGATAAAGGGGGAGACTTGCAAATTGTTGTCATTGATGTCAAATGGACAAACTATTGTCAATGATACCAAAGTTCTATATTATAAGATTATTATTTATTGTGGTCTATTCATGTCTATTCATGGCTTGGGAGAGTTTTTGTATGGAGTTATGGGAATATGGTCTTTTTTGGATTGCATCAGAGTTAGGGTTTCATACATTTTGCTATGGTTTTAACCCTAATGAAATTCTAAAACTCTAAGTATTATATATGGGCATGCACTTTATGTTATAATTCATCATTGACTTGCCTTAGGCAGCTTTCGATCGATTATGTTACATCTTATGCCCCTAGAAATTGTTCATTATTGGCCCCTATACCGCTTTGCCTTAGTTCTAAAATATAATTTTTCTTGTTTCTAAAGTTAATACTTTAGCAAAGAAATTAATGGCATCGGTGGGACAAGTGTCATATTTCTTCTCATCCATGAGAGTAATGATGGGCCTCATTTTTGTTCATGTGGAATGATGACAAGCAGTGGTCTTGTGTGAATTTGTGTGAAGAGAGAGAAAGAAGAGAGAGGGTCCTACAAAATTGTAGATATATGATGCATGCAAAAGATAGGCCCAAAAGGAAAGTGTATTTTGTGATGCACGTCTAAGACTTTTCAATCATGTTTTTCTTGCACTCCATTGGCAAGTGCATCTTGTTTTGAATATTAGTTGTGCATTCATGCTTGCAAAAATGGAAGATCTATGGCTCAAATTCAAACTTGACAAATGACTAGTTCCTGGTATGAAATTTGAATTTCTCAAGCCGACAAGGAAGCAATATGAAATATTTTTCATAGGCCGAATTCTCCTTCACCAATAAATCTAATTTTTGGTCCTTGTTGACATTTCAATGCATTTTGCAATCCCAAATTGATATTTAAGCAAAAAAAATTGGGTCTTTGAGTGTGGGTGTACAAAGGTGAGTGACTGTACAAAACTGTGTCTATACATAATATACAAAGTAGAATTGTAAATTCACTTTGTAAGTTTTATGGCATAGATATGTCTATAAATGTCACTGTAATAATCTTTATTGTATTTTGTGGTGGGTTCCTCAATTCATGTGAGGTTGGTGTTTCCCTTTTTTTTATTTGGTGTTTAGTTTGTGAGTTTGGTGTCTCTCTTAAGTTGGATCCTATTAAGTTGTTTTCGGGATTGGTGTCTCCAGTGGATTGGTGCTTATAAATCAATTGTAATATCTGATTTTTTCTTGTGAGGTTGAATTTGGGCAGTAGATCCAAGTGGCTCTTCTCACCATGGTTTTTCCCTTTTAGATTTCCACGTAGATTTAGTGTTGTCTTGTGTGCATTTCTTTCATTGTTGATCCTAATTTGTTGTGATTTTTTTATGATTAAAGTTAAAATTTAATGATACAAGTATTCATTCCCCCCCCCCTCAATATACTTGTGTGTTCAACAAATATATGGTTTTATAGCTATTCCCAACTCTTTTGGTATTCCATGTTTTCCTTACTTTGTATTATGTTCAAAAGATCAATCTCTTGAAAGGTTGGTCTCTTAGGGTTTAAAACTTCATCTAATCTTATTTTAAAATCATATAGACAAATAATGCTTAAAATTATTAGGAATCTTAGAGGTTATGTCGTCTTATCTTGTAGTATTTAGCCTCTAGAAGTTGTTATGCATAGATTCTACTCTAACCTTTTCTTGTAGATAGTAAATTTTGCCTAAGTGATGCAAAATATCTTCAAACCAATATATAACTAAAGAAGCAAATGAAATTCATGTTGTAAAAGCTCATTGCCCTTGCCAAGAACCAAAATAACTTAGTGATGAATGTAGATGACTTATTGAAGATGTTAAGATCTTGTCTACTTTGAGAGAGATGTCGCACAATTAAAGACTCATAAACAAATCCAACTTCCAATGCCTAAAAAATGTCAATGGTACAATTAATTGTCTAACATATAAATATGATATTGAACCTTATTGATATTCTATCCCAAATTTCAAATTTTAACTTTATCCATATTATTTATAATTAATATTTTCTATTATATGTTTAATAAAGTTTACTATCATATTTTAAATCATTGAACTTCTTTTATATCCTTTTTTTCTCAATTATAATATATTTTTAACTTGTTTTTCATAAATATAGAATGGACATGAATATAAAATCATATGGAATTTATTTTTGCAAAGGTTATTCCATCCTTTCTTTGTTTTCTCTTCTCACACGTGCTTCATATCATGTGAATCTATTTATACATTCATTCACGCATTCCTACCAAAAAGAAAAGTGCTTGCTTTTTCTTATACCACTCACGAGTAAATTTGAGAGGGCACTTTATCATGTTTTAAGTAAAAGGAGTGCACACACTTTTTCTCATATAAAGGTTTGCCTTGCAAACCACCCACAAGCATCATTAGAGTCCTTTAAGTATAAAGAGGGTCTTAAAGAATTTTAAAGAAAAGATAAAAAAGAGCGTATATATTTGGACTTCAATTTTTTAAGTTATAAATATTTAATTATGATAAAAGTGTATATTTTTATTAGGGAATGATTTCATTTTGGGCATCAATAGTTGATATGTTGTAATAGTAATTTAAGATGATGAAAGTCATTTCAATCTGTCATAATTTTTATTTGGAATGTCTCTACATAATATCATTAATTGTCATCTTATGTATTAAATAGTGTTCACAAATTATTTGAACTACTCTATGACATCTCTAGTATTGTACAAACACTTACAACTGTGAGCTACATTGGGTTCCTCATTCTAAATTTCATCTACAACCTTGAGAATGGCATCTATATTAGCACTGTTTGATAAGGATGTGCACACAATGCTTGCAAACCTACTGCCAACTCTTTTAGGCACATCTGAGTTGCCTCTAAAAGGTCACACATATAACTCTCCCAATTCTTCTCTACTCTCTCAATAGTTGATTGGATTATTAAAGCGTAAGATCCTTAAAAATTTATAGCTAATACAATATGGATTATTAATTCCCAAAGAACCAAGCCTTTGCAGAAGGAAATAAAATAGATTGTGATTACAAACAAAAGAGAAAAGGTTATACTATTTTGAATGAAACGATGTTAGATAAAGCAAAACCAAAGCAATATGTTGCTAGCATTATTAAATAAGGTTTTTACTAAAACATGGCATTAAAGTGTTAATAACTTGAAAGTGGGAAAGGATGTTTATTCTATGCAAATAGATAATATGAAAGGAAATTATTGGATAAGCTAATGTTTTGTAAAGATTAATCATTTACCTTTTTATTTGTCAAGTGTTTGACAAAATGTTGGAATCACAAAATATTCAAATTTAATTGCCAAATTTCTTCGTAATAAATTCAATAAAAAAATATTCCATCTTTGGCTTCCAACATTGAAATGTTACTACAAATATTCAAGTTTCAAATGGACCTAACACAAAGCCTATCAAGCTTAGTTGTCAATTCAATAACATGAAAAACCTATAAATTTAGCTATTGGGGTGAACTAAATAAATAGTTACTACAACTTGACCTCTAAAGATTAAAATTTCAATAAAAACCACAAACTCTCTTGTTTTAGTTTCCATGTTAAACTAAAACTAAAAATCTTCCAAAATTAAGAGAGAGAGAGAGAGACAGAGAGAGAGAGATGAATATTGTTAAAGAGATAAAGGGGGAAGAGTTAAAGAGAGAAGTGACAAAGAGAGATGAGAAAATGAGAGAGAGAGAGAGAGAGAGATTAATCAATTGAGGAAGAGAAAATAATAGAGTGACATTGATAAAGGAAGAGAGAGAGAGAAGAGAGAGAGGAAAAAAGAGATAGAGAAAGGAGATCAAGAGAGAGACAAAGGCAACAACGGATAGAGGAAGAGATAGTCAAAGGAAGAGAGAGGTGTGAGAGCTGTGAAAAAAACAAAATACATAGGATCAAACTACAAATAAAAATGTCTTCCATGCAATAGAGTTGCAAACAATGATTATATATATATCCTCAACAAAAAAAACTTACAAAATGAACCTCTAGATTCTTCAAGGAGATCAAGTGATAATACAATGAGGGTGAGTTCTTTATAGGAGAAAACCTAAATGATAAAGGGATTAGATCATGAAAAGTGTCATCATCCTCTGTGATAAGACAAAATAACCTAAAAAAACTCACTCTAGTTAAAATAAAAAAGCACTCCTAATTTATCTTAAGTGCATGAAATGAATTAGACTAATAATCAATTAAATATTAGCTAATCCATGATTACTCTAACACCCCCCTTAAGATGAACTTAGGGAATAGCTAAAAATATTGAAAATTCAATGCATAAAAGGTAAAGAATGAATGATGGGTCCTAGGAAATAAGGCCTAATGAGGTACCCATGTACAAAAAATCTGATTTCTTACAATTGGAGAAAAAAGGAGAAAACCTCATGGGAAAAACTCCTCTCCAAAATAGAGGGGAAAATGAAGGACTAAAAAAGCCTCCAAAACAATATCTAAAAAAGAATAAGAACATGAAGAACATCACACAAGCATGAATAAGTTGTAGGCAACTATCAAATGATGACTACTATAATACTAAAATGAAGAACCTCCTTTGAAATAGATGATGATCAAGATCAATAAGACAAGAATTTGCATGAGTGCCCCCAATGACACTACTCGAATTAGATGGAAAAAAGGAAAACATCTAGAGCTTGAAGATACAAATGGAACATGTACCAATATTTTGAATAACAATGATCAAGTGAAAATAGAAGGTCACCTCCAAAAATAGGAATGCAAAAGTGTCTATATGGTAAATGCTCCATCTCACTAAAATGCATGGGCATCCAGCCATTACATCCACCTAGTACATAGGAACAAGAACTAGATACATAGATCACTCCAAAATGAAACCAAGGAAGCATTAACACTAACAATAGAAACACCTCCATAATGCGAAAAGGGAGAGCCAAGACAAGTCCACTAAAATTATTTGTCACCAAGAAGTGCATGTAGGAGAACAAAGAATGTCTAAACATGCACATGAAAGTATGCAAATAAAAAGGGTGTGCAAACTAGGGCACACACCCGTGAGGCATGAATCACTATGATTCGATTTTGTCATGGAAGGAACTCTCACTTGACAAAGATGTGATCAAAAAACAAAGGTACTCAAAACCCAACCATAACACTTTATAACATAGTGCTAGTATAACAGGCACAACAATATTTGTGAAATCCCCAAAAAAGCATACACAAAAATGACTATTTATCTCAATGCATCTACAAAAGAGATTGCATACAAAAGATGCTCAAAATTCTCAAATAGGATAGAATGGTATAAATACACATGTAGAATGACCTAAAACAAGTCATCCCAAGTAAATAAGAAGTTTCCAAGAGCTAAAATGTAAAATTAATTCACTAGAATGTGAAAAAACAAAAAAATGAATAAAATGTGCTTAGAGAAGAAACTGAAAAAATTGCATGGATAGTTGTGAAGAGCTTTGAAATACCATCCCAACATCATTGAAATCACAAAAAATGGAGAAACAGGTCAACAGTTGTGAGCTTGTGAGTGAAAATAACACATCTGACTTTGATAGGCAATAAATGTACCAACAAAAAATTGAAGAAAAAAATAGCACCATTGGATCTTTCTTAGAACTAGTTTTTCAACAATATCTTGTTTGTCCAATTTTGATACCTGAGCAAAAGGTTATCATTATATTCACAATTTTTCTTAGTTTCCACAAAAGGAAAAAAATAGCTAGTTGGGGACTAGTCACCCATGTGACCAAGAGGTCTACATACCCATTGGCTAGTGGGTTGAGACGGTTAGAGCATTGGCAGTTAGTGGTTAGTGGCATAACCGCTAGCGGTTAGGAGGCTAACAACACCACTAGAAATTGGTCATTTTTGGTGAGTGAGGGGCGCAAGGGCACCACTTCATGGGAAAAGCACCTAGGCACACTCTTTGGGTGCACTTTTTAAAAAAAAATTACACCATACAATAGAATGCTTGGGAGGCTGCATGACCTCCCAAGTAAAAAAAATTAAATTGCCTTAAAATATTTCAAGGGTAAAATAGGGAAAATTTCTAGTCAAAATCATCGAATCGGCCTCCTAAATGTGATGGTGAGGCTATTTTCATGCCAAAATGCACCAAAAACTGCCCAACTCCAAAATTTGTAAAAAAAAAATGAAGATTCTAGATTTGTAGCCCTATAAACCTAGGTGAAGAAAACCCTCAAAAATTGAGAATGGGTTCATTGAATCCACACTTCGATACCATGTTAGAGTTGTGTAAAAACATGACACACTAGAACAAACACAGAACAAAAAACCTTCTACACAATAGAGTTGCAAACAATGAGTTGCTATATCCTCAACAATAAAAGAAAGAATGAACCTCAAGAGTTTTCAAGGATATTGAGTGTAATACAATGAGGGTGAATGCTTTATAGGATCAACCCTAAATGATAGAGGTATTAAATCATGACAAGTATCTTCATCCTATCTAATGAGACAAAATTATCTAATAAAATCTCACTCTAGTTAACATAAAAAACACTCCTAATTTTAGCTTAAGTGCATGAAATGAATTAGACTAATAATCAATTAAATATTAATTAATTATTAGTTAATCCATGGTTAATCTAACAATAGGTAGAGAGGGAGAGGGAGAGAGGGAGGAGAGAGAGGTAGAGAGATAAAGATAAATATAGAGATAGAAAGGGATACAAAGATATATATAGAAAGAGGTACAGAGAGATAAAAAGTGATAAAAAGACATATACAAAAATATGTAGAGAGCTAAAAGAATATAGGGTGAGAGACATGGAGGAAAAAAGGGAGAGAGGAATGAGAGAGAAAAAAATATAGAGATAGATATTGAGAGACATAGATGGAAAAGGACAAGAAAGAGATAAAGGGAAATGAGGGAGACAATATTATAGAGAGGTAAAGAGAATGAGAGAGATGGAGGGAGGGAGATGGGTAATAGGAGAGAAAATAAGAATAAAGATGGAATATTAATAGAGGAATAGAGAAAGATAGAGAAAAAGAGAAACAAAGATAAGAGAGAAGAAGAGAAAAAGAACAAAAGAGAGATAGAGATGAGAGAGAAAGAGGCAAAGAAAGAGAGTTAGAGAGATGGGAAGATTTAGAGAGAGAAAGAAAAAGGGAGTCAAAGAGAGAGAAACTAAATTTGATAGATGTTAATTGTATTTCAATGTCAAGTTAGAAAGATAACTGAAAATAATATCATTGGCATGTCACTCTAATAACACCAAAGGCGTTTCTTCTATGAGGAAGGAACCTAGATTTTAGAATCAATGGTTGAAACACCATAACATAAATTCAAGATGATAGAATTCATATCAAGTGGTCATATTCACTACAGATAATTTCTCATTTAATAACAACATTATAAAGAGTTGACTCAAAGGAAAAGCTAAAAATAAACTATCAAATTTTGAATTCTATCATTACCAAGGACATGCCATTTGTGGCTTTTGACGTACCTTCAAAATGTCATATCAGTATGCATAAGCAACAAATGATCCATATTAAGTTGAGTTATTATTGAGATGGGAAAATACAAGTGTTCATTTATAAAGGGCATGGCAAAGGAAACTTTATGCTTGGCCAGTGAGGAATCAAAATATGTGAGTAGTTCCTAGCTTGGCTACACTATTTTTAATCAAGCCCAAGATGGAATTCTTTGAGGTGGTCTAGGAATATGGAATAGCTCCTCCCAATATCTTTGTTAAATTCCATGTACACATTAAGAACCCCTTTTTAAAATTGATCGTTACCATAAAAATCATAATACTATTCTTATAAACATTAAATATAGATTTAAAATAAAATTAAAAAATCCTATTATTTGAAGGGAAATTTTGTAATAGGTATTTATCATGGAAAAAATGGTTGATAGGCAAGATTGATCATCAAAATTAGGCCTTGGGTGGAAACCACCAAACTTTGAAGTGACTATTATAAATAGTATCATGCATAGTGAGCACTCTTGGTAGGGTGAGCATGATACCTCTACATAGAGAGAGAGAGATATGGACATAAAAATAGAGAAAATAGAGATATAGATGAAGAGAAGTGAGAAGAGAGAAGAGAGATAGGAAAAATAGAAAACAAAGAGAAAGAGATAGAGAGAGTGGGTTAGAAAATAAGGGAGAGGGAGATAGAGAGATATATATGAAGTGAGAAATAAAGATAGACCAAGGGGAGAGATAAAAAAAGAAAAGAGAGAATGAAAAATATAGAAAAGAAAGTGAGAGAGTATGAAATATGAAGTGAGAAAGAGAGATAAAGAGAGACAAATAAATAGAGGCAAGAGATGAATAAGAAAGAGATAGAGAGAAGTATAGAGATAGAGGAGATGGAGAGAAAGATAAAACAAAATAGAGATAGAGAGGGGATGGATATATAGAGGGAGATGGATATATATGGATATATATATAGAGAGAGAGAGAGAGGAAGAGGAGAGAGAGAGAGAGATGGCATAAACACATAGAGAAAAGACATGAAGAGAGGATGGGATAGATAAATAAAAAAGAGATGAAGAGGGAGAAAGATACAAAGAGAGAAATGGAGAAATATGATTAGAGAGAGATGGAGGGGAGAGAAAGATAGAAACGAAAATTTAAGAGAGAAATGGAAGAGAGAGGAATAGATGTGGATATTGGTAGAGGAAAAGAGAGAACAAGATAGAGAACATGAGAGAGATCTATATAGAATTAGAAAGAGATAAATAAAGAGAGAGAGAGAGAGAGAGAGAGAGATGAAGTGATAAGGATAGATAAAGTAAGAGAGATAACAAAGCATAAGAAGATAAAGAAGAGAGAAAATATGTATAGAGAAAGAGAGGAAGAGGGAGAGATACAAAAAGAGGAAGAGACAAATAGAGAAAGAGATGGATAGATAGAGAGGGAGAGATATAAAGAGAGAAACACGGAGATAGAAAAGGGAGGGAAAAAGATAAATTTATAGAGGGAGAGTTAAAGAGAAATTGGGGGCATATATGGGGGTAGAGAGATAGAAACATAAAGAGAGAGGAAGATAGAAAGAGAGAACAGAAGAGAGATACAAAATTTACCTTCAAAAGAATAAATATTGTAAAATATGCCTAAATGTTTACTTTTAGGTGTGATAAAATATAAATCTCCTAGGAAATTAACTTTGTGATATAATTGAATTTTGAGATAAGGGATTCAACAAAGATATTAGGACTTTTCACATAGGTTCAAAAGAAAATATATTGTCTCTTCTTCCTATTTTCAAAATATAACCTCTTAAATGTGGCACCCCTATGTAATGATTTTGTTGTTGTATATGTAATATACAATGCATGAATTTAAGGATGAAAAAAAATGAAAAAAATATTACATTTATTGTAAAGATGAACCTTCTCTTTAAAATAGCAAGTTAGATCCGCTTTCATTACCATTGTCTGCCTAATATTTTCTTTGATATTACTAATTTGAAATCTATGAAAATAGTATATATCATAAACAAATTTAATACTTCTTCCAATACATAAATAGCAAGACATCAATGGACCAAAATTTATCTTGCTAAAAATTATAAACATTTTATTTGGCTAAAAATGAAGGGCTCATTTCTATCATCACAAAATAATAAAAATAACAAGCTCAAACATACAATGCAACATAGATTAACATTAAATGTGCTTTGAGAAAATAAAATCTCCCTAATGCCTTATAGAATTTTGTGAAGATTAAAATTTATTTCTTCCTTCTTATTGAATATTCTTCCCTTTTCCACTAATTAGATAAATTTCATCATCTACAAAAAAATATGAATTCATATTTTTTTACTAAAAAAATCAACATGGTAAATTTACAAATATAGGTCTAAGAAACTACTCAAAAATGTACATATCCAAAGGTGATGCAAAAATTCCCTCCTCTTAAACTTATAATCTCAATGAGAATGCAAAATGAATATAATTAAAAACAAGGCTAGATAGAGTATAATCATAGTAACTAAATTTTGAACATAATTAACATAGGAATACTAAGAAACCACAATGAGAGAAACAATTATGTTAAATTTTTTTTCATAAGTATCATAGCTGGTACTACTATCTATATAAATAATAATCATCATTTCAACACAACTCTCAATATAAACTATCAATCTACTTTACACTAAAAGTAAATTATACTCAATAAAGAAATATTTGAAAAAAGAAAACTTATTAGAGAATAGTGTCATTATCATTCCCATATTTTCAATTGGTTATACAAATTTTCTTGTTGTTTAGAAGAATTGAGACAACTATAAAGGTGCAAATTCATATTATTATCCCCTTATTTTATGTTTTGATCCCTCAAATATTTATTGTCTTGCAATCTATTAAGGCAATGAAGGATGTTATCACTCAATATTTTATTAAAACTATTACCATCGGATTAGGATTTATCAAAGGTATAGACACCATACCTACATGTCAACATATGTCATCATCCTTTTCAATGTGTCAACTACTAATTGGCCTACATATCTCCATGTTACAAGATTCATATCCTTGCAAGCTCTTAATATCACACACAAAGGACTTTGCTTTTATATTTCCAATCAAAAAACCATGAAACTTTATAACATGAAACCCACGCTACTTAACATTAAACCTCCACCTAAAACCAAAGTGATAAAATTTCAATAAACCATTTTATACCAACTATCCAAAGATGGTCCATGTCCATGGGAAGCTATGTTGAGCATGCACATCATTTGCTTAAGGATAAGATAATTCACCTTTATAGCCTCTTTGGTATTATAGACACCCCAAAATTGATTTCCTATTTCATAATTAATTAATTAAATATTTAAATATTTAATTAATTATTATTCCCCATTTACCTTATTCCTAATTTCTCACAATTATTTAATTAATTATTCTTAGTCCCAATAATTAATTAAATTATATTTAAAAAACAACATTTTTATTATTTCTTCTAAAGTCTTATCAATATAAATTAACTCAACCTTAGCCCCCACTCATTAATTCTTTTAATTATGATTAATTAATTAATAAACTATCATCAAAATTTTCTCCAATTTTAATCTTTCAAATCCTCAAAATTTAAATCATGTAACAAGTGTCCAATGTTCACACATGTGTGAGCACACACAAGTCAACATCACTTTCCATATCATTTTTTACCAAATCCTTCATTGGTAGCTCACACATGTGTGATATCCCCTCTTAAATGTGGATCAATCCTATTCTTACACATGTCATTTATGAGACACCCTACTCTTCCATTTGCATCCATGCCATTTACACTTATTCACACCTTCTTATATTTACTACTTATAACCCACTTGTCACATTAATGAACCACCCTATGTGTGTGCTCACTGTTGGTGTGAATGAATGTCTTGTACCTAGTTAATTCACTTACTAGGGACTTAGGGTACATATTCACATGTTAAGTTTCTTTAGGTCCTAATATTATTTCTAGAAGACTTAGTTGTCATGTCTAGATCTTATCTTTTTGAATTTTATGTCAAGTTAGTTGTATCATATTGTAAGACTATGACATTTGTCATAATCTTATGACATCTATGTCTCACCTTGGATATATAAACAAGGGTTTCTCATATGTAAATCATGTTGAGCTGTTGGATAATCAATTTCATTGCAATCTTGAGCATTGCATATTGATCTCTTTGTTCTTTCCATTTGGCCTCTAGATCTTGGGTATCTACCTAGCCAACTCTAACATGGTATTAGAGTGGGTTGGGTGCCATTACATAATATTTTTTGAGAGATCTTGGTAGATATTGAAAATTTAAGTATGCTCTTCTCTCTCATTATATGATGATTTGGAGAATCAGAAAAACTTGATACAAATGGCAGATTTTAGGGGGTTTCTTTTTTTGACTTTGTATTACAAGTGCATTTTGGGAGCTTGTTGCATCAGATTTGAGCTCACCATTGTGTTTGAAGTGCTCAAGAAAGTCGTATCTACCTTTGTTTCATCTCAATTAGACATTGGAGGCAAAATATATGAGCGTTTCAAGATTGAAGGTCATTGCTAGATCTGGGAGGTAGCTACCACTTCGGAGCATTATCATCGCATTCAGAAGGTCGAGGAGATGAATTTTGACATAAATTTTTCCTATATTCTGAGTGAAGAGCTGCCGATGCAAAAAAAAAATCCCAGGGAGCCGTACGACCCCCTAGGTCGCCATTATTGTTGTTGGTACGATTTTCAATAAAATTTATTTTTTTCTAAAAAATTTTGTAAAAGAAATCTAGAAATTTTTTATAGGCTAGACTATTTATTTTCATAAAGTTTTAAATGAAAATTTAAAAAAAACCTTAATAGTACCCTACCCAGGCAAGGTACTGTAGACAATACCTGCCTGCAAAGGTATTGATTGTGGGTTGCGGTCATGACCCCTGCTACCCCTCACAAAATAATTGGCACCTATTTTATAATAACTAGCAATCTTTAAAAAATATGGTGGGAATATATTAGAATATTCCATCGAATCAAGAAGAATCTATCAACTCAATCACCATAAAGAATATTTGGCAAAAATATTTAGGTATTAGAATATTCCATTATAAAATAAGCATATTCCAACTCAAATTTAATTGAGAAAATGGGTGACATTAGTATTTAAAAAAAAAATTAGCCCCCTTGCCATTTGCATTTTGCATTTTGTAGGCAATTTTCAAACTCACATAACTTGGGCTCAGGACCTTCGTTTTTTGAGAAAGTTTTTATTTGGGGTATAATTTCTTGCTCTTCATAGTGGTGCAATTATATTTTGATTTTGGTGCTTGGTTTTCTAGAAATTGTAGATTATCATAGGTGTTGTTGAACCGTTCTCATTTTGGGAACTTATGGGCTCCATTCTTGCTCCTATGGTAACATTTTTGGGTGATTTTTTTAAAAGCACATAATTTTTCATTTAATTTGAAGTAGTGTGATTAGATTGATCTCATTTTATGTAAAAATTTCACTTTGAGCTTGTGGCCATTTTTGGCACCTTTAAGCATTGAGATCAAGTCTAAAATGTTGTTTTTGGCATCTAGTAACTGTAAACGCACTGAGTATAAAGTACCAAATCATAGATTTCTAGGGGGGTTTCTTGATTGAGTGATTTATGAGGGGGTCTCTTAGTGCATTCTTTTTATATGTTTTCTTGTGATCTTTTTCATGGATCATTCTAAGGTTCATTTGCTCACATCATATAAGTATTCAACATGGCATCAAAATGCATGGAGTATTCTAATGACTTAAGGTCGCTCTCTATATGTTGAAAATAAGGTACCTGAACCTACTGATGTAGATAAGAAGATAAAAAGGATGATTGAACATACCAAAGCTCTTGGATGTCTTCGTAGACTAGTTTCTCATGATTTGTTTTTTCGAAGTGAACCATGTAATAATTCTCATGAAGCTTGGAACAAATTGAAAACATTGTATGGAACTATAGATGAAGAAAGAGGCTATAAAATTGATAATGAACTGATGAGCCTTGATCCTAGGAACTTTGACAACATCCAAGACTACATCACTAAGGTTAATGATCTAAGAGATCAATGTAAAGCATGTCGAATTGATAAAAAAGACATTCAGTTGGTCTACAATACATTGAACAAACTTGGTCCTAATTATGCTACTTTTATTTATATCTTTCATACTCATAGGTTGACTATAGGGTCTGCATATACTACACCATTTGCATCATTTTCTGAGATGTTGATACATGATCAAGAAAAGCATGTATTGATGGGTCTCATCAAATCATCTAAATCTCAAGCATTGTTGGCTAACTAGGTGAAAGAATCATCAGATAAGAAATAGAAGAAAGAAAAGAATAGTCCACATTTAGATCAAGCAAAGAATAAATCCCATTCCATAGAGAAATCATCTAAGAAGGAGAATACAACTTGTTCATATTGCAAGAAGCTTGGAAATGATGGAAATTACTTTTATAAGAAGGATATTAATGAGTTGAAACATCTTATCAAAAAGAATCAAATTGATTTTCCTTCTATAATTTTTGAGTGATCTAATTCTTCTCCTAAATAATCTAAAAAGGACAAAGGTCATGCTAGTTTGGATTCTACATCAAGAAATAAAGGGAAAGGTCTTTGTGCTTCTACAGGTCTTGGATCAGGGAGATAGCTTCTAGACTCAGGAGCATCTCATCATATGGAATCTTCACAATCTATATTCTCTTCTTTTGATCATTGTGTTATGTCTCCTATTTTTATGGGAAATAATAGATACATGAGTGTAATTGGGAAGGGATCTATTGATATTGGGGAGGGCACTTTCAATGATTTTTTGTTTGTACCTCATTTTTCAAACAATCTTCTTTCCATCTATCAAATTACACATGGTGGAGATTTGAAGACTATTGAATTCACTCTTGATTCAATTATCATTAGAGACTTAGAGAGTAGAGAGAGTATTTCTACTGGGATGGTTGATCATTCATCTTGATTGTACACCTTTGGATATTTTTTTTCTGATGATGACATTGTTCCTTTAGCTATTGATCACACTCATAGTGTGAACCATGATTCAAAGGAGAATTTTGGCTTCTTGAACTTAGGGTTTCTCACATCAAATCCTATTCTTGACCCTTGTATTTTATCTCCTCCATCAATTGTTACATTTCATGATGCTTGTATTGCTATAGATATGGCTTCTTGTGATTCAATATAGCAGGATCTACATTCTCTTCTAGCTACATCTACTTCATATGCATACTTGAAAGACATTGGTGGGTTGTTTGTTGAGTCTCACATTTCAGATTTGGGAGACACCATTGATTTCATTCATCTTCTCTTTGATGAAGATGATCCTTCTTCAATTGTTGTGAGGGAACACTCTGACCCTCTTGTTCATTCTCTACATGATCATTCTTCACAGTTTTTCATGAGTGTGGATACTTTTGGACAACATTTGGAGGAGGATTCTTTGTCTTTAGAGGAGGAATATTTATCTTTGTTCTACATCCATCTCTAAGAGATTCTGGATTGACATCTTTTGTAGTGTGGACTAGAATGCTTGTTTGGAGTGTGTCAACTTTAGGCATCAACATAGAGACACTTGAGCATAGTTCAACTACATCACATATAATTCTTCTTCCCACACCTTCCTTTCAGGAATGGGAATAAATCATGCATATCATATTGGTTTTGTTTCTTCCTAAGGGAAGGAACATTGTTCAACAAGATTGGATCATCTTTAGCATTCAACATCGAGCTTCTATCATTGTAGGGGAATCACCATTGAGGGGGATTGCATGGTCTCTCTTCTTCTTCTCTTATGGGGGGTCTTTTCCCTCATATGGGGTTTTGGCCTTCTCATGCATAATTGAGAGTATTTTATGTTCTAACTCTCTTTTGGGAGGAGTTTTGTCCCATTGGGTTTTCTCCTTTTCTTCATTTGTGAGAGATTTCATTTACATTTGTACATGGGTACCTAACATGGCCTTGTATCCAAGATGCATCTTTGCATCATTTGCATAATAATCTTCTCCCTAAGTTGCACTTAAGTGGGGTGTTAGTGTGAATAAATGGCTTGTACCTAGTTAATTCACTTACTAGTGACTTAGGGGACATATTCACATGTTAATTTTACTTAGACCCTAAGATTTTTTCTAGAAGACTTAGTTGTCATGTCTAGATATTATATTTTTTACTTTTATGTCAAGTTAGTTGTCTTATATCATAAGATTAAGATGCTTTTCATAATCTTAAAGCGTCTTATGTCTCACCCTTGCAATATAACCAAGGGGCTCCCATATGTAAATCATTTTGAGTTATAGGATAATCAATTCCATTGAAATATTGAGCATTGCATATTAATCTCTTCGTGTTTTCCATTTGGCCTCTAGATCTTGGGTATCTACATATCCAACTCTAACACTCACACATATGTGAGCATACCTATCCCTCTTCCCCGTGCCAATTTTCATCTTCCCAAGATTTCACCTTGTGCATCTTTCACAAGATTGGCCTCCATCCTCTCATTCAATATTGACCCTCCATCTTAGAATTCATCTTGACCCTCTATTTTACTATCCAAAAATTTATAAATTAAAACCTCTATCCTCCATTTTAATCAATCCATTCATGCTAAATTGTGTTTTTGAAATCACTATCATCTTACCATCTTTCCAAGGTTATTTTTTTGTGAGAGAAATACATATTATATCCACATATCAAGAGAAAGTCAAGTGAGGAGGGTACATCGATTTAGCTCAATCAAGGATATTGAAAAGGTAAAAGACTTAAGGTAATAGATTTGGTTTCTTTTATCTAGAATTTTATATCTTTTTCATTTTCCTTCATCTTCATTTTGAAATGTACAATGGGACTCATATCCCTATAACTAATTCTTATTTAATTTCCTTTATTTTTTTATGTCACAAGAAAAAAAATAGCACTTTTGACCTATCCTTTAATGCCTACACTTTGGAATTAGTGATTATGCTATTAGTTTAGTGATTTCACTCTATGGAATAGAATTTTTCATCTATACATTTGGTAAATTCTATTTTTATTTTTTGGTTTTTCCATTTATTTTTTAACTAATCTATTTCAAAACACTTTTTTGTGATTATTGGTTTGTTATTTTTTATAGAGAATTGTTTTTCCTTTCATGAGTTCCATTTTAGTATCTATGCTTTGTGGATGATTTTTTTATGGATCAATGCTTATGCCTTATGAATTAGCACCTTTTCTTGTCTGGTATCCATTTTTTCTATTTTATTTATGTTTTAGTGTCTACACTCTATCTTTTAGCACTTTTTTTAATTCTTTTATTTAGGTTTCTATTTTCAAATTTAAGCTAATTATTTTTACCACTAACTAGCTATGAAGTTGTCCTTTGCTTGTCCAAGATCAAAAAATGAAATTACTAACATATTTGGTGCAAGTTTGATTGTTAAGTGTTCCATCTTTTTTCACTAATCTACACACTAAATTAGAATAAAGGTCGGTTTACATGTTTTTCATGTTTTTGGAGGTGTTTTGGTGTATGCTCTCCCCATGTGCCTAGTGTGATCTTGGAGATTAAAAAAACCACACATTTTCCTTATCTGTTCTTTAGAGCAGAACCTAAGGCACACTAATTTTGTGTGTATTCTCTCCTCTTGGGCTTCATACGATCTTGGGTGATTGAAAATGCCTAGCACTAACCTTTCTCATTAGGAGGCCTAATTGGGGATCTCACCAGCCCAAGGGATAACCTTAGCCACATGTTTTGGTGGGTTAAAAAAGGGGGGATAATGAAATTTGTACCCTAATCTTGCTACATAATGTTTAGTGAATCATTGAGGCTTTGGTGATTCAATATGTAGGGTGAATAAATGGTCTGAGAATTTTTTGGCTCCCATCTCATGCTTGTAGATGGGCTAGTGTTCATAGATGGTGACTCACCTAGGTCCTTGAGGTATTTTGAGTACTCCCCTAGATAAATTGTAAAGATTAAGGAAGACCTTTCAATCATTATCCTTTGTGGTACAACACATTATTTTGATCTTATATCCATGCCTATGATGTTTAGTTATTTTCCCTTATATTTTAGCGCTTGCAATAATTCACCAAATCTAGCTAATTTAACTATTAAAATTGAAACATTACAACTTGTGGACCAAAAATATTGACAATGGTAACCTTAGTTAGACCTAGTACATTCACTAAAACAACTCAAATATATTCCTTTTAGATTAACCATAAACCACTATAGAAAATCAAGAAATTAGCACCAACTTTAGCGCCGGATTTTAGTGTATTTGAGACCATCAATTGGAGCCATCTCATGGCACAAAAGTTAGTGTAAAAGCATTTTGTCGTTTCAACACCGGATTTTGCATCATATTTGCACCATCTTTAATGTCCACTTTAGTGTCATATTTCACACTAGAAATTTGGTGCCAGTTATAGCAGCCTCTTTAGTGTCGAGAATAGCATAAAAAAATGGTGCCAAAAATAGAGCCTAAGTTGGCACCCAAATCGGCTTTCGGTTTTGCTTCCATGTTTGCTCCCATTTTTGCTTCTAGTTTTTCTCCCAATTTTTCTTCCACTTTTGCTTCCACTTTTTCTTTCGATTGTGCTTCTGATTTTTCTTCCGCTTTTTCTTCTAGTTTTGCTTCCAGTTTTGCTTCCAGGTTTTCTTCCAATTCTACTTCCAATTTTTTTTCTAGGTTTGCTTTCAGTTTTGCTTGCACTTGTGCTTCTAATTTTGCTTCCAATTTGGCTTCCAGGATTGCTTCTAGTTTTGCTTTCAGTTTTGCTTCCAGTTTTGCTTATGGTTTTGTTGCCAATTTTTCTTCAAGTTTTGCTTCCAGTTTTGCTTCCAATTTTTCTTTTAATTTTGCTTCCAATTTTGCTTCCAGTTTTCCTTTTAGGTTTGCTTCCAATTTTTCTTCTAGTTTTTCTTCCAAATTTGTTTCCAGTTTTGCTTCCATTTTTTCTTCCCACGTTCCTTCCAATTTTTCTTATGGGTTGCTTCCATTTTTACTTCCAATTTTTCTTCCAAGATTTCTTCTGCTTTGCTTCTAGTTTAGCTTCCATTTTTTCTTCTAAAAATGCTTCTTGTTTTTCTTCCATTTATTAATTTAATATGTTTCAATTCAATTAAATTAGTTAAATATCTGATGCCTCTTAAGTAGCTCATATGATTATAGAGTAAGTAATTTAATTATTTAACTCATATGATTAAATAACAAGATAATTATGTATCAAAAAAAATAACAAGATAATTATTTTATTTTTACTAGTTAAATCATTGCTAAGGGGAAACACCTTGTATTTCTTCACAAAATATTTTACATGAGTTCTCAACCAAAATTTACTTGAAGGCCTTTGACAAAATGGCCATGTGTTTCAGACACCTTTACCCTACCTACCCATGTTGATACATTTTTAGTTACAAAATGTCTTGGTTCTAGACTCAGACAACGCCAACTAGGATTGACTCCTATCTGCTACTTCTTTCCCCTATTTCTACTATATCATATGTATACCAAAATATAAAATTTACCAAGCCCTAGGAATTTTTCAGTCTTAATCATCATTTTTCTATGTTCGCTTTCTGTAGGCAATGTAGTCCACAATCACTAGGCAGTCAGCACCACAATTCTGGTGGGCTAGACCTTTGGATTTTTCCTCTAGGTCCCTGATGTCATCCTTGCACCACTCTTCTCTTGAACCAAAGTCTCAATCATCATCATCCCTTGCCACAATCTTGCTCGCCAGCCCTTCATCCTCGACATACTGGATTGCCCAGCCTCGTGGATGATTTGTCACTAGATTGGTTGCTCTGAGCAAGAAGAAGATGTTTTGGTCACACTCATCCCACAACTTCTCAAAACCCTTTAGGGTGATGGTTCAAACCAGAGGGAATTTCATGACATCCCTACCATGCATCTGAAGCATGTAGTAGTTTTGGAGCATTGTTATTTATTTATTCTCATCTACATTGTTGAGGGTTGCGTTGATATCCCCCAACCAAGCATGGACAAAGACCATATGTGTGAGATTCTTACCCATCTCTTTCGACACACCCATATGCAGTAACACTGCCAGGAACATGGTCAGGATTTCTGAGTTCATCCTGAACCTGTGATAGGTCCTCATAAACTCTAGCCCCAAAATTATTTTGGTCGCCCAAAGAATCAATGGATGAGATAATGCCAACAAAGCCTGCAATATTTTGTCTATGATATCACCTTTGAAAGATTGTTGTTGCTTCTCAGTGTTCAAGAATAATGGGGTCTCCATTATTCTTGTTGCTACCACTTCCCACACCTTTTTGTTGCTCGGACTTGCACTAGTTTCTCCGCCTTCGGCTCCGCCACCTACTTTTTCTCACACCTACTTTTGGAATGATCCTCTGCATTTGTCAAAAATAACACCAGCCGATGTCTTTTATCAATAGTGACCTTACTTCCTTTTTATGTATTTTTTGTGCCTTTGAGGTGTGTTTTGTGGAAATAACAAGATAATTATTATAACAAGTGAGTCAAATATCTATAATTTAATTGAATTTGACAACATCCATCTTGAGCAGTAAATTAAAATCATCATACGTAATAAATATCCATCCATAATTAATCATCAACCACTTTTAATATATATAAATTGACAAGTCAATACTAATAATATCATCATCATATATAACTAAAACAAGTGAAAGTCAAATATGCCAATAGATCAATAACATGCCAAAATGATACATTTCCAACAGTCGACATAAGTCAAAATGATACATGTACAAATGATATAAGTAGAAATGACAAATTATGTAACTCAAATTGATACATATCCAAATGATATAAATGAAAATGATAACTATCAATATGATAAACTCAATAATATGGTACTGTAGGCCGTGAAAATGATACATATGATAGTAACCATGAAAAGAGGCATCATTACAATATATCAGCAATGATCCATGATGTAGTCTATATGATCATGAATGTCACTGGGTACTACCAACAACTACGTCATCATCATCACCACTATCATCATCATCATCATCATCATCATCATCATCACCATCATCATCATCATCATCATCATCATCATCATAACGATATACCAGCAATGATCCATGATCTAGCCTATATGATCATGAATGTTGTTGGGTACTACCAGCAACTTCCCTATCATCATCATCACCATCCTGATCATCATCATCATGATCATCATCATTGTCATCATCATTGTCATCGGCCTCGGTGTCTTTTGTATCTATGTCATCATCATCCTCTGCCATGTGATATGTACCGTTAGGACCAATATTTTCTGGATCTATATCATGATGAGGATCATCTTGATCTTTTGGAAGACTTGTGTTTTGCAAAAAAAAATTAAAATGAAAATTTATTATTTATTTCATGCAATAATTTATTTTTTTGTTATATATCTTATATTGATACCTATGAGATGAAAGCATAATTATATTACATCATATCAAAGTGCACATATGATAATAAAATTTTAAAAATGTTATAGCTAATATGTGATCCCAATGATATAAAACATGCAAAATTTTTGATAAACATTAGTAAAGATCATAAAAAAAAATTCTATATAATTTAACTATCAACTATAAATTCTATTACATAACCGTAAGTTCCAACCCTCTGCAAAATAATGAGGATATTGCAAGAATATTGGTTGCAGGGAGAATTGGTATAGGAGATGGGCATGGCTCTTCCAATCTATCCAATGAGATGGTTTCATACACAAATGTGGAAGATATCCCCTTTTCTAGAGAGCTCATGATTCAGGTTGATATGAAAAATAATGTTGTTATGATACCCATACATGCAATCATGGTTCCATTTCATGTAGCCACCATCAAGAGTGTTAGAAGCCAACGAGATGGAGGGAATTCATATATAAGGATAATTTTAAATATTCCAAGTACCGACTTCAATGCCATCTACATTCCAACATTGAAATTCCCTAGCAGTATTTATGTTAAGGAAATTTACTTTAGATCCAAGGATTCAAATCACATCAACCATGTGGTACAAATGATTAAATCCCACAGACGATCTGTAGCAATGAAAGAGTTTGAAAAGGTAAAGAGAGATACATTGGTAACTTAGGAGAAACTTCAACTTTCAAAAACAAAGGAAATTAGGTTGGCAGACTTGTGGATCAGGCCAGCATTTGGTCGAAGAGGAAGAAAGATGATTGGAACTCTAGAGGGCCACCATAATGGATTTCGGTATTCAACCATGAGAGGAAAAGATAGAGTTGATATCATGTATCAAAACATTAAGCATGCATTCTTCCATCCAATGGAGAAGGAGATGATTACTTTGCTTCATTTTCATTTGCATAACCATATCATGGCATGGGAACCAAGAAGACCAAGGATGTCTTGTTTTATGTGGAGGTAATGGATGTGGTCCAAACTTTAGGAGGGGCAAGAAGTTCAATGTATGATCTTGATGAAATTGAGGAAGAAGAGCAAGAGATGGAAAGGAAAAATAAAATCAATGTTGAGTTTCAAGGATTTTTCAAGTGAGTAAGAGAGGTATGGGAGAAACCTCATCTAAAAGATCTTGAACTAGAGTTTGATATACCATTTAGAGAGCTTGTTTTCAATGGAAGAGGAAGAAAGATGATTACTTTCCTTCATTTTCATTTGGATAACCATATCATGGCATGGGAACCAAGAAGACCAAGGATGTCCAATGTTATGTGGAGGTAATGGATGTGGTCCAAACTTTAGGAGGGGAAAGAAGGTCAATGTATGGTCCTAATGAAATTGAGGAAGAATAGCAAGAGAGGGACAGGAAAAATAAAATCAATGCACATTTTCAAGAATTTGTCAAGCGAGTAAGAGAGCTATTGGAGCAGCCTCATCTAAAATATATTGAACAAGAGTTTGATATACCATTTAGAGAGCTTGGTTTTCATGGAAGAGGAAGAAAGATGATTACTTTGCTTCATTTTCATTTGCATAACGATATCATGGCATGGGAACCTAGAAGACTAAGGATGTCAATTTTAATGTGGAGGTAATGGATGTAGTCCAAAATTTAGGACGCACACGAAGGTCAATGTATGATCCTAATGAAATTGAGGAAGAAAAACAAGAGAGGGACAAGAAAAATAAAACCAATACAGATTTACAAGGATTTTTCAAGTGAGTAGGAGAGCTATGGGAGAAACCTCATCTAAAACATTTTGAACTAGAGTTTGATATACCATTTAGAAAGCTTGGTTTCCATGGAAGAGGAAGAAAGATGATTACTTTGCTTCATTTTCATTTGCATAACCATATCATGGTGTGGGAACCAAGAAGACCAAGGATGCTCAGTTTTATGTGGAGGTAATGGATGTGGTCCAAAATTTAGGAGGGGCAAAAAGGTCAATGTATGATCTTGATGAAATTGAGGAAGAACGGAAAATGAGGGATAGGAAAAATAAAATCAATGTAGATTTTCAAGAATTTTTCAAGCAAGTAAGAGAGCTATGGGAGTAGACTCATCTAAAATATTTTGAACTAGAGTTTGATATACCATTTAGAGAGCTTGGTTTCCATGGAAGAGGAAGAAACATGATTACTTTTCTTGATTTTCATTTGCATAACCATATCATGGTGTGGGAACCAAGAAGACCAAGGATGTCCATTTTTATGTGGAGGTGATGGACATGGTCCAAAATTTAGGAGGGGAAAGAAGGTCAATGTATGGTCCTAATGAAATTGAGGAAGAATAGAAAGAGAGGGACAGGAAAAATAAAATCAATGCAGATTTTTAAGGATTTGTCAAGTGAGTAAGAGAAACGGTTGAATTTCATTGATGCCACTCCTCAATCTTCACTTGATGGCATCAAGGAATGGTTGAAATCCATGGATATAAAGTATTATGAAAGCATAATGAACTTGAACTAGCGTCCAATTTTGAAGACTATTACTAATGATCTAGATAAATTTATTGAAGATGGTAGTTGGGAATTTTTGAATATGGAAGCTAGTGATTCTAATTTTGATAATTCAAGAGTCATATCAAGGATATGAACCATCTGAGGTAGAAGAAGAATCAGAATTAGATTTCATGTAACCACCATCAAGATTGTTACAAGCCAACAAGATAGAGGGAATTCATATATAAGGATAATTTTCAATGTTCCAGGTATCAGCTTTAATGCCAACTACATGCCAACATTGAAATTCCCTAGGAGTATTTATGTTAGGGAAATTTCCTTTAGATCCAAGGATTCAAAGCACATCAACCATGTGGTACAAATGATTAAATCCCAAAAATTATATGTAGCAATGAAAGATTCTAAAAAGGAAGAGAGAGCTACACTGGTGACTCAAGAGAAACTTCAACTTTAAAAAAAAAAGGCAATTAGGCTGGCACACTTGTGGATCAAGCCCACATTTGGTGGAAGAGGAAGAAATATGACTGGAACTTTGGAGGGCCACCATAATGAATTTCAGTATTCAACCATGAGAGTAGAAGATAGAGTGGATATCATGTACCAAAAAAATTAAGCATGTATTCTTCCAACCAATGGAGAAGGAGATGGTTACTTTGCTTCACTTTCATTTGTATAACCATATCATGGTGTGGCAACCAAGAAGACCAAGGATGTCCAGTTTTATGTGGAGGTAATGGATGTGGTCCAAAACATAGGAGGGGTACTAAGATCAATGTATGATTCTGATGAAATTGAGGAAGAATTGCAAGAGAGGGACAGGAAAAATAAAATCAATGCAGAGTTTTAAGGTGTTGGGACTGGAAAAATCTGGAATTTTCCACTAGCCTCTACCTCTCCTACCTTCCATATACCACAAAAATACACCACTTTAATTTTATGATCAATAAAAATTGTAGAAATTTGTGTGACCAGATCCATATTGTATCCTCCATTGCACCCATAAAATTGAAATCTCGTAGTGTTGCTCATTGCTAACACTGTGGTTTCATAACCATATCATGGAGTGGGAATCAAGAAGACCAAGGATGCCTAGTTTTATGTGGAGGTAATGGATGTGGTCCAAATTCTGGGAGGGGAAAGAAGTTCAATGTATGATCGTGATGAAATTGAGGAAGAACAACAAGAGAGGGACAAGAAAAATAAAATTAATGCAGAGTTTCAAGGATTTGTCAAGCGAGTAAGAGAGTTATGGGAGCAGCCTCATCTAAAATATTTTGAACTAGAGTTTGATATACCATTTAGAGAGCTTGGTTTTCATGGAAGAGGAAGAAAGATGATTACTTTGTTTCATTTTCATTTGCATAACCATATCATTGCGTGGGAACCAAGAAGACCAAGGATTTCCAATTTTATGTGGAGGTAATGGATGTGGTCCAAACTTTAGGAGTGGCAAGAAGGTCAATGTATGACCCTGATGAAATTGAGGAAGAAAAACAAGAGAGGGATAGAAAAAATAAAATCAATGCAGATTTTCAAGGATTTTTCAAACGAGTAAGAGAGCTATGGGAGTAGCCTCATCTAAAATATTCTGAACTAGAGTTTGATATACCATTTAGAAAGCTTGGTTTCCACGGAAGAGGAAGAAAGATGATTAATTTGCTTCATTTTAATTTGCATAACCATATCATGGTGTGGGAACTAAGAAGACAAAGGATGTCCAGTTTTATGTGGAGGTAATGGATGTGGTCCAAACTTTAGGAGGGGCAAGAAGGTCAATGTATGATCCTGATGAAATTGAGGAAGAACAGAAAGAGAGGGACAAGAAAAAGAAAATCAATGCAGATTTTTAAGGATTTGTCTAGTGAGTAAGAGAAATGATTGAACTCCATTGATGCCATTATTGAATATTTGCTTGATGGCATCAATGAATGGTTGAACTCCATGGATATAAATTATTATGAAAGCATAATGAACTTGAACTAGTAGCCAATTTTGAAGACTATTACTAATTACCTAGATAAATTTATTGAAGATGGTGGTTGGGAATTTTTGAATATGGAAGCTAGTGATTCTGATTTTGATAATACAGAAGAGTCAGATCAAGGATACAAACCCTCTGATGTAGAAGAGGAATCAAAATAAGATTTCATTTAGCCACCATCAAGAGTGTTACAATCCAACAAGATGGAGGGAATTCTTATATAAGGATAATTTTCAATGTTCCAGATACCGACTTTAATGCCAACTACATGCCAACATTGAAATTCCCTAGGAGTATTTATGTTAGGGAAATTTCCTTTAGATCCAAGGATTCAAAGCACATCAACCATGTGGTACAAATCATTAAATCCCATAGATGATCTGTAGCAATGAAATATTCTAAAAAGGAAGAGAGAGCTATACTGGTGACTCGAGAAAAACTTCAACTTCCAAAAACAAAGGAAATTAGGTTGGAAAACTTGTGGATCAGGCCCACATTTGGTGGAAGAGGAAGAAAGATGACTGGAACTTTGGAGGGCCACCATAATGGATTTCAGTCTTCAACCATGAGAGCACAAGATAGAGAGCATATCATTACCAACACATTAAGCATGTATTCTTCTAGCCAATGGAGAAGGAGATGATTACTTTGCTTCACTTTCATTTGCATAACCATATCATAGCATGTGAACCAAGAAGACCAAGGATGTCCAGTCTTATGTGGAGGTAATGGATGTGGTCCAAACCTTAGGAGGGGTAAGAAGTTCAATGTATGATCCTCATGAAATTGAGGAAGAACAACAAGAGAGGGATAGGAAAAAAAAAATCAATGCAAAGTTTTAAGGTGTTGGGACTGGAAAAATATAGCATTTATCACTAGCCTCTACCTCAACTACCTTTCATATACCATAGAAATACACCACACTTTAATTTTATGATTAATAAAAATTGTAGAAATTTGTGTGACTAGATCCATATTATAGCCTCCATTGCACCCATAAAATTGAAATCTCGTAGTCTTGCTCCTTGCTAACACTGTGGTTGAATAACCATATCATGGTGTGGGAAACAAGAAGACTGAGGATGTCTAGTTTTAAGTGGAGGTAATGGATTTGGTCCAAAATTTGGGAGGGGAAAGAAGTTCAATGTTTGATCCTGATGAAATTGAGAGAAAAGAACAACAAGCGAGGGACAAGAAAAATAAAATCAATGCAGAGTTTCAAGGAGTTTTCAAGTGAGTAAGAGAGTTATGGGAACAACCTCATCTAAAAGATTATGAACTAGAGTTTGATATACCATTTAGAGAGATTGGTTTTCATGGTAGAGGAAGAAATATGATTACTTTGCTTCATTTTCATTTGCATAACCATATCATGGTGTGGGAACCAAGAATACCAAGGATGTCCAATTTTATGTGGAGCTAGTGGATGTGGTCCAAAATTTAGGAGGGGCAAGAAGGTAAATGTATGATGTTGATGAAATTGAGGAAGAATAGCAAGAGAGGGATGGGAAAAATAAAATCAATGCAGTTTTTCAAGGATTTGTCAAGCGAGTAAGAGAGCTACGGGAGCAGCCTCATCTAAACGATTTTGAACTAGAGTTTGATATACCATTTGAGAGCTTGGTTTCCATGGAAGAGGAAGAAACATGATTACTTTTCTTGATTTTCATTTGCATAACCATATCATGGTGTGGGAACCAAGAAGACCAAGGATGTCCAATTTTATGTGGAGGTAATGGATGTGGTCCAAACTTTAGGAGGGGCAAGAAGGCTAATGTATGATCCTGATGAAATTGAGGAAGAACAGAAAGGGAGGGACAAGAGAAACAAAATCAATTTAGATTTTCAAGGATTTATCAAGTGAGTAAGAGAAATCATTGAACTCCATTGACTCCATTCATCAATCTTCGCTTGATTTCATCAAGGAATGGCTAAACTCCATGGATATAAAATATTATGAAAGCATAATGAACTTGAACTAGCGCCCAATTTTGAAGACTATTACTAATGATCTAGATAAGTTTATTGAAGATGGTGGTTGGGAATTTTTGAATATGGAAGCTAGTGATTTTGATTTTTATAATTTAGACGAGTTAGATCAAGGATATGAACCCTCTAATGTAGAAGAGGAATGTGAATCAAGTTTCATGTAGCCACCACCAAGAGTGCTACAATCCAACAAGATGGAGGGAATTCTTATATAAGGATAATTTTCAAAGTTGCAGGTACCGGCTTTAATGCCAACTACAGGCCAACATTGAAATTCCCTAGTAGTATTTATGTTAGGTAAATTTCCTTTAGATGCAAGGATTCAAAGCACATCAACCATGTGGTACAAATGATTAAATCTCACAGATGATCTATAGCAATTAAAGAGTCTAAAAAGGAAGAGAGAGCTACACTGGTGACTCGGGAGAAACTTCAGCTTTCAAAAACAAAGGCAATTAGGCTGGAAGACTTGTGGATCAGGCCCACATTTGGTGGAAGAGGAAGAAATATTACTGGAACTTTGGAGGGCCACCATAATGGATTTCAGTATTCAACCATGAGAGTAGAAGATAGAGTGGATATAATGTACCAAAACATTAAGCATGTATACTTCCAGCCAATGAAGAAGGAGATGATTACTTTGCTTCACTTTCATTTGCATAAACATATCATGGTGTGGGAACCAAGAAGACCAAGGATGTCCAGTTTTATGTGGAGGTAAAGGATATAGTCCAAACCTTATGAGGGGTAAGAAGTTTAATGTATGATCCTGATGAAATTGAGGAAGAACAACAAGAGAGGGACAGGAAAAATAAAATCAATGCAGAGTTTTAAGCTGTCGGGACTGGAAAAATCTGGAATTTTCCACTAGCCTCTACCTCACCTACCTTCCATATATCATATAAATACACCCCACTATAATTTTATGATCAATAAAAAATGTAGAAATTTGTGTGTCTAGATCCATATTATAGCCTCCATTGCACCCATAAAATTGAAATCTCGTAGTCTTGCTCCTCACTAACACTATAGTTGCATAACCATATCATGGTGTGGGAACCAAGAAGATTGAGGATGTCCAGTTTTATGTGGAGGTAATGCATGTGGTCCAAAATTTAGGAGGGGTAGGAAGTTCAATGTATGATCTTGATGAAATTGAGGAAGAACAACAAGAGAGGGACAGGAAAAATAAAATCAATGTAGAGTTTCAAGGATTTTTCAAGCGAGTAAGAGAGCTATGGGAGCAACCTCATCTAAAATATTTTGAGCTAGAGTTTCTTATACCATTTAGACAACTTGGTTTTCATGGAAGAGGAAAAAAGATGATTAATTTGCTTCATTTTCATTTGCATAACCATATCATTGCATGGGAACCAAGAAGTCCAAGGTTGTCCAATTTTATGTGGAGGTACTGGATGTGCTCCAAACTTTAGGAGGGTCAAGAAGGTCCATGTATGATCCTAATGAAATTGAAGAAGAATAGCAAGAGAGGGACAGGAAAAATAAAATCAATGCAGATTTTCAAGGATTTTTCAAGCGAGTAAGAGAGCTATGGGAGCAGCCTCATCTAAAATATTTTGAACTAGAGTTTGCTATACCATTCACAGAGCTTGGTTTTCATGGAAGAGGAAGATAGGTGATTACTTTGCTTGATTTTCATTTGCATAACCATATCATGGTGTTGGAACCAAGAAGACCAAGGATGTCCAGTTTTATGTGGAGGTAATGGATGTGGTCCAAACTTTAGGAGGGGAAAACTGGTCAATGTATGATTGCTATGAAATTGAGGAAGAACAAAAAGAGAGGGACAAGAAAAATAAAATCAATGCAGATTTTCAAGATTTGTCAAGTAAGAGAAATGGTTGAACTCCATTGACATCATTCCTCAATATTCGCTTGATGGAATCAAGGAATGGCTGATCTCCATGGATATAAAGTCTTATGAAAGCATAATGTACTTGAACTAGTGGCCAGTTTTGAAAAATATTACTAATGATCTAGATAAATTTATCGAAGATGGTGGTTGGGAATTTTTGAATATAGAAGCTAGTGATTTTTATTTTGATAATTCAGAAGATTAAGATCAAGCATATGAACCCTTTGATGTAGAAGAGGAATCATAATCATATTTCATGTAGCCACCATCAAGAGTGTTACAAGCCAACAAGATGGAGGGAATTATTATATAAGGATAATTTTCAATGTTCCAGGTATTGGCTTTAATGCCAACTACATGCCAACATTGAAATTACCTAGCAGTATTTATGTTAGGGAAATTTCATTTAGATCCAAGGATTCAAAGCACATAAACCATGTGGTACAAATGATTACATCCCATAGATTATCTATAGCAATGAAATATTCTAAAAAGGAAGAGAGAGCTACATTGGTGACTCGAGAGAAACTTCATCTTTAAAAAAAAAGGCAATTTGGTGGAAGAGGAAGAAAGATGACTGGAACTTTGGAGGTCCACCATAATGGATTTCAGTATTCAACCATGAGAGTAGAAGATAGAGTAGATATAATGTACCAAAATATTAAGCATGTATTCTTCTAGCCAATGGAGAAGGAGATGATTACTTTGCTTCACTTTCATTTGCATAACCATATCATCGTGTGGGAACCAAGAAGACCAAGGATGTCCAGTTTTATGTGGAGGTAATGGATGTGGTCCAAACCTTAGGAGGGGTAAGAAGGTCAATGTATGATCCAGATGAAATTTAGGAAGAACAACAAGAGGGGGACATGAAAAATAAAATCAATGCAGAGTTTTAAGGTGTTGGGACTTGAAAAATCTGCCATTTTCCACTAGCCTCTACCTCGCCTACCTTCCATATACCACAAAAAGACACCACACTTTAATTTTATGATCAATAAAAATTGTAGAAATTTGTGTGACCAGATCCATATTATAGCCTCCATTGCACCCATAAAATTGAAATCTCGTAGTCTTTCTCCTTCCTAACACTGTGGTTGCATAACCATATCATGGCATGGGAACCAAAAAGAATGAGGATGCCCAGTTTTATGTGGAGGTAATGGATGTGGTCCAAAATTTGGGAGGGGCAAGAATTTCAATGTATGATCCTGATGAAATTGAGGAAGAACAACAAGAGAGGGACAAGAAAAATAAAATCAATGTAGAGTTTCAAGGATTTGTCAAACGAGTAAGAGATTTATGGGAGAAGCCTCATCTAAAATATTTTGAACTAGAGTTTGATATACCATTTAGAGAGTTTGGTTTTCATGGAAGAGGAAGAAAGATGATTACTTTGCTTCATTTTTATTTGCATAACCATATCATGGCGTGGGAACCAAGAAGACAAAGGTTGTCCAACTTTATGTGGAGGTAATGGATGTGGTCCAAACTTTAGGAGGGGCAAGAAGGTCAATGTATGGTCTTGATGAAATTGAGGAAGAACAACAAGAGAGTGACAGGAAAAATAAAATCAATGCAAAGTTTCAAGGATTTGTGAAGCGAATAAGAGAGCTATGGGTGCAGCGTCATCTAAAAAAAATTGAACTAGAGTTTGATATACCATTTAGAGAGCTTCATTTTCATGCAAGAGGAAGAAAGAGAATTGCTTTGCTTCATTTTCATTTGCATAACCATATTATGGCATGGGAACCAAGAATTTCTAGTTTTATGTGGAGGTAATGGATGTGGTCCAAACTTTAGGAGGGGCAAGAAGGTCAATGT
Source organism: Sequoiadendron giganteum (assembly GCA_007115665.2). Taxonomy (NCBI): domain Eukaryota; kingdom Viridiplantae; phylum Streptophyta; class Pinopsida; order Cupressales; family Cupressaceae; genus Sequoiadendron; species Sequoiadendron giganteum. The sequence goes on along the minus strand of CM021106.1, from coordinate 585,220,693 downwards.
ATGATCCTGATGAAATTGAGGAAGAACTACAAGAGAAGGATAGGAAAAATAAAATCAATGCATATTTTCAAGGATTTTTCAAGCGAGTAAGAGAGCTATGGGAGTAGCCTCATCTAAAATATTTTGAAGTATAGTTTGATATACTGTTTAGATAGCTTGGTTTAAATGGAAGAGGAAGAAAAATTATTACTTTGCTTCATTTGCATAACCATATCATGGCATGGGAACCAAGAAGACCTTGGATGTCTAGTTTTATGTGGAGGTAATGCATGTGGTCCAAAATTTAGGAGGGGCAAGAAATTCAATGTATGATCTTGATGAAATTGAGGAAGAACAACAAGAGAGGGACAAGAAAAATAGAATCAATGCAAAGTTTCAAGGATTTGTCAAGCGAGTAAGAGAAATGGTTGAAATCCATTGACACCACTCCTCAATCTTCACTTGATGGCATCAAGGAATGGCTAAACTCTATGGATATAAATTATTATGAAATCATAATGAACTTGGATTGGCAGCCAATTTTGAAGACTATTATTGATGATCTAGACAAATTTATTGAAGATGGTGGTTGGCAATTTTTGAATATGTAAGCTAGTGATTCTGATTCAGATAATTTAGAAGAGTCAAATCAAGGATATGAACCCTCCGATGTAGAAGAGGAATCATAATCAACTGAGGAAGGTTCAAAAGATGAATCTCTTGTGGAGTTAGATGAGGATGATGAAGAAGAAGAAGATTTTGAAGGGGAGGAAGGTAAAACATGGGATGAATTAGAATTTGAAGCCAGACATGTAGATAAGGAAAAAGGAGACAAGTTTGATAGTTCAAAGGAAAGGCGGTGATGAAAGGTAAAATCTATAGGGATGTCTCGAGCACCTGATATTAGAGATTCAAGAGGAATGCCTGTCAAGAGGCATAAAGTCAAATTAATTGAGTTCATCTACATCCTTATACTATTTATTCATGCACATAAATGGTTCATTTGTTTATGCAAATGATGCATATATGTTAACTTGATCAGTGTTGTTAGTTTGGTAGTTTGACTTCTATGACAACCAACTATTAGGCCATTCTTTGTGGGAGCACGCTTGTGTTTTTAGTTAGCTTTTTTGGATAGCTCTACTTGGTGTTAAGTACATTCCATTTATCTTTTGAATGTTAAGAATTCTAGTATTACACACTTCTCTATGTTGACCAAATTAGGTTGTAGGTTTTTTACTGCTGATTTATTTATTTATGAAGTTTTTTAAACTTGGAAGACAAGAATTTACTACCTTTTTTAAACTAAGTGGTTGGTTAGCTACACCAAGTGATTTAGACTACAAGGATGTGTTAGATCTATAGGATTCCTACCAAGATGCATCAAAAAATTCTTACATGTTAAAATAATGGCAACATTGTGAGGAAGGATGGCAAAGATGCATGTGGATCACTTAGTATAATGGAAACATGGATTCAAGGAATCCTTGAGATACCAAGGAAGCACTCCTTGAGATACCATGTTTGAGAGAAAATAAGATAAATCAAATCAACATGGGACTAAGTTTCTCAAATGATACAACTCATAACTTAAATGAGGACACTTAAGAGATATTAAAAGATATTGGTCATTAATTAAAAGATGCAATGAAAATAAGACATGAATGTCACCCACTACCCTTTAAGGCAAACAATATTTTTTTCCTCAACATGAAATAATGGGACAATTGAGTGGGATCTAGGGCCAATAGAGAAGCACTTTAGAACTCATCCTATGCATCAATAGAAAACTCAACACAAGAAATGCAGATTGACATATTAACACAACAATATCCAACTAAGCTATTGAAACTAAAAGTCAACTATTGATACCTCATTCTCCATCCAGATTAAAAAATTGGCCCAATTTTTTCTTTGTAACTTTTCCTTTTCAAATTGTTTTGGATGTCGGCCATATTTCTCCTCTTGTCAAAACATGGCACATGGACTAGTTAAACTAATTGATACGCAATCATTTACTTTTTCCTAGGGAATTAAAATAAATATCATTTAGCATATTAAATATACTATGTTGTGTATTAAAAATTATTTACTATGTTGTGTATTATAGGGGCGAGATGAGGCAATGGCAACATATCATGTCATGTCAAATGAGGAGTACACAACAGCTTCAAAGTAGGACATCAAGTACTGAAATTTTGACTTAACTTATGAAAAAATGATCTGATGGAATTTTGTGATACGTCCATCTTTTTTCACAGTATTATTGAAATTTATAATGTATTATCCAATCTTGACATAAATTAATGCATGTTCTTGATTATTTTAGATGGAGATTGGAGAAAATGCGGAGCCTAAGTGTTCAACTAGCAAAAGAGGAATATATGTACGTGGACATGAACCTAAAACTGTTAAATCATGTAGACAACAATGGGTGTTCGAGGATATGACAATGGATCTTGCAGAAACAACAAATGACTACACTGAACAAGAGGTTGGTCAAAAATATAGTACATGGGATGAATACTTTGAGAAAATATATGACTAAAGTGAGGTTTTGTGTTGGATAGCATATTCTTTGAAATAATATAATTGGCATAGTAAACATTATTTAATATGTTGTGTATTATAGGGGCGAGATGAGGCCATGGAAACAGTTTGTGTCATATCAAATGAGGACAAAACGGATGAAGTGGGACATCAGGTAATCAAATTTTGACTTAACTTAGGAAAAAATGATCTAATGGAATTTTGTGATATGTCCATCTTTTTTCACAGTATTATTGAAATTTATAATGTATTATCCAACCTTGGCATAAATTAATACATTTTGTTGGTTATTTTAGATGGAGATTGGAGCTAATATAGAGCCTAAGTGTTCAACTAGAAAAAGAAGAAGATATGTAAAAGGACGTGGACCTAAAACTATTAAATCATGTAAATGATAGTGGGTGGAAGAGGACAGGACAATGGATCTTCCAGACACAATAGATGATTGCGTTGAACAAGAGGTTGGTCAAGACTATAGTACATGGGATGAATACTTTGAGAGAATTGTTGTTTGTGGATGTTATGTATGTCATGGAAAGAAACAATTCAAATGAGCAATTGTACAAAGACATTACATATATGATGAGCTTCCAGTCGGTAGTATGCCTCCTATAATCATTTCAAATTCAATAGGAATTGTGGTAAGGAATTTTCCAATTTGATATAAATAACATGTATACTAATTCATTTAAACATTGTTTTATATTATTTAAATAACTTATTTTTTCTCAATGGATACTTGCAGGATAAAGTTCTTGGTTTAAAGTTTCCTAGATCACTGAATTCTAGCCTAGAGGGCAATGATCATTTATCAGATGATACATCTAACAAAAATATGTACCAATATACCAACTCAAAAGATCAGGAATTGATGAAAACAAGTCATAGAACAAGAACCGGTTTAAAGATGCATAATTTTCTTAAAGACAGGGTGAAGGTGGACTACATACCCTATGAGAAAGAATGTGATCGAGATGATGAATTTCCCCTGAGTTTGACATCAATTTACAAAGAGACATTTGATCGTCGACTATATTGTGCTTGGCCTAGTGATCAACAACTACCTAGAGTGTACGAGGTGTTTCAATTTTGGGG
>CM021106.1:585190535-585216969 GCA_007115665.2 Sequoiadendron giganteum | reverse complement strand
GCAAAGAAAAACATAATTCGAAATAACCTTACTTGAGAAGTAATGGATCTATATAGCAAACTGAAAGAATAATACCTGAGAAAAAATAGAAACGCATTTCTCATGAGAGATATACCAGGTCTAAGAGGAGACAGAGCAGCTCGATCTCTTTTCCCATTCGAGCTTCCAACAAATTGCAAGAAACCGACAAGTGAGATGACCAATGTCATGGTCTTTCTATTTTCCAATATGCTGCCAAAGATCAGTAGACGAGCAACTTGAATAGTAAAATGACTGTGAGATAAAGAGTTCAATGATGGCAGCCAAAATAGGGTTTCAAACCCTTCAAGCAACAGTAATAATGTTTTGACCTAAACTTCCAAAACAACCACATCGAAAACCTTTGCAACAAAATGATAGACTTTAAAATTCGCTTTCTTACTGCACAACCACGGTCACCCTTTGAGCAAGTTGCGGTACAGCGGTGACATACATTTAACTATTACCACATCCTTTACTGCCCAACCGTGGTCACACTTTGGACTACCTACGGTATAGCGGTATCTCCAAATTAACCGCTAGTCATTTCCACCGCGTTACTACGGTTACACTTCTGACAATCCGTGGTATAGCGGTAACTATCTTACATGCCACCAACGGTTACCACCGCACTACCGCAGTTACCTTCCTAACTATCCGCAGTGTAGTGGTAGCAGTCTTACTGGCCGCTAGCTGCTTCCACCATGGTTACCATCTTGACTCCTTGCGATATGGCGGTAGCAGACCTGTATGCCACTAACGACATTCACCGCACTACCGCGGTCACTGGCATAACTACCAGTGGTAGCACGGTAAGCTTTATACCGACTCTCAACATTTAAACCATGTTTAATAACCATGATGAGGCTTGATATAAATATAAGGTGCACTTTAAAATAAAGTACCAAATAATATTCAATAATAAATATCAAGGTCAAATTGCCACCTTAGAAAGTCATGAAAACTTAAGGACTTATGTTGAGTAAAATAAACTTTTGTAAATATCAAGAGTAGAATTGTATCACTTGTAACTAGAATTGTATCACCTAAGCAAATGACCAGTAATCAAAATACCTTATCAGTCACATGTAATATGCACATGGAGTTAGGCAGTTAGTGCCACCAGGATAATAAAATCAATGAAGTAACTGTGCCAATCAAAATATGGATCAACTGAGAAGATAACTATCAAGATGCTAGATAACCACAAATTGACATCAAGGACAAGAATAGCATAAGAGGGATTCAACAAACTCCCCCTTTGTCCTTGATGGCAAAAACTGAGCCACCAAACCAAGGATAATGAATTGTAACTAGATGCTCAAAATTTTCCCCCTTTTTGACACAAGGTTAAAGGGAGACCAACAAAGATAAACCAGAATTAACTATGACATGCCATCAAACTGTAGATTGAACCTTTGAGTAGAAAAGAATGAGCTACACGAAGAGCTAACCAGCTCCCCCTATCACCAAGATAAACTGTTTAATATAATAGAGATTGAGAGACAACTCCCAATCGAGACCTATGTCTCTCAAAAGCATCTTTAGCCAATGGTTTTGTAAAAATGTCAGCAACCTATGCTTGTCTAGGAACATATTGCACAGATACCTCGTTAGCCAACACCTTTTCATGAAGAAAATGAAATTTTATAGCTATATGTTTAGTTCGAGAGTGCATAACTAGATTTTTTGAGATATTTATTGCACTAGTATTGTCATAAAGAATAGTAATTGGTTTTGGAATTTCAATACCCATATCTGATAATGTTTGTGATATCCAAATTACCTGAGTGCAGCAAGAAGTGGCAGCTATATATTCTACTTCAGCAGTAGAGAGCGAAATAGATTCTTGCTTTTTACTGTGCCAAGCCACTAAACGATCACCAAGAAAGAAAGCAACACCACTGGTGCTTTTTGTGTCATCTAGACATCCTACCGAGTCAGAATTAGTATAAGCTACTAAAGAGATATCATTCCTTCTGGGATACTAGAGCTCATAATCAATTGTTCCTTGTACATACTTAAGAATTCTTCTCACAACATTTATGTGAGATTCTTTAGGAGCAGATTGAAAACGAGCAACCATTCAAATAACTTGCATTATGTCAGGTCTTGAGGCTATTAAATACAATAGGTTGCCTATCATTGACCTATAATCAGTTGAATTTACAATAGGGGAGTCATCAACTTTGCTAAGTTTACAGCCAGTAGCCATTGGGGTGCTTACAAGATGACTTTCATCCATTTTAAACATTTTTAACATTTCTTTTGCATACCTTGTTTGAGATAGAAAGATGCCAGAGTCAAGTTGTGAAATATGGAGACCTAAGCAAAATGACAGTTCTCCCAACATTGACATTTCAAATTCAGATTCCATGATTTGTGAGAATTTTTTACTCAAGGCAATATTGTTGCAACCAAAAATGGTGTCATCAACATAAATTTCAACAACAAGAATATCAGATCCTTCAATTTTAACATACAGATTGTTGTCAACTCCTCCTCTAATGAACCCTTTTGACAGTAAGTGACTATCCAATCTGGAGTACCAAGCTCTAGGAGCTTGTTTTAAGCCATATAGAGCCTTTTTTAGCATGTAGACATGATTGGGTTTGTTTTTACATTTAAACCCTTTAGGCTGTTCTATGTAAACTTCTTCTTCTAAGTATCCATTTAGAAAAGAGGTTTTTACATCCATATGATATATAGTGAAATTTTTGAAAATAGAATATGCCAAAAAAATTCTAATGGGTTCAAGCCTAGCAACAGGAGCAAAAGTTTCACCGAAATCAATACCTTCTTGTTGAGCATATCCTTTGCAGACATATCTATCCTTGTTGCGAACAACCTAACCATTTTCATCTTGTTTGTTTCTAAATATCCACTTGCCACCTATGACATTTTTATCATCTAGTCTTGGGACTAGATCCCAAGTCTGATTTTTTTCAATTTGATCAATTTCTTCATGCATTGCATTAAGCCAGCATTCATCAGTTAGAGCATCATCAAAAAAATTGGGCTCAAACTGGGTGATTAAAAAAAATGCAATAAGCTCAGCTTTGTGGGATTTTTCATCATAGTTAATAGAATTTTTTCTTGTTTGAACTCTTGTAGATCTATCTCCTATAATCAGAACCTTAGGATCATTTCTAGCAAGAGGTTTTGAAGTAACTTTGGGTTCACATTTTTCTGAGCTGATTTCAGCATCTTCAAATTGTGCCTCAGCAAGTTTAGGGCTTGCTGGTTTTGGTTTAGGCTTTGCAATTTCAAAGCTCTCAGTGATTATATCAAGCTCAAATTCATCCTCTTCATCATCCTGCATAGGTTCAGCATCTAACAACAAATTTTCATCAAATTTAACATTAACAGATTCAACAATTTTGTTTAGCCTATTATTAAAGCATTAATAGGCTCTGTTGTGTGTAGAGTATCCTAAAAAGATACCATCATCAGTTTTAGATTGGAAACTGCCTAAGTTTTCATTATCTCTTTTGATAAAGCACTTGCAGCCAAATATTCTAAAATACTTAATTTGGGCAGATTTTCCATACCACAGTTCATATGGAGTGAAATTTGATTTCACTATGATCTGCACTCTATTCAAAATGTAAATAGCTATATGAACAACTACTTTCCAGTAAATATTGGCCAAATTTGCTTGATTCAGCATGGTTCTTGCCATCTCTTTTGCAATCCTATTCTTTTCGCTCAACTACCCCATTTTGTTGGGGTGTTCTAGTAGTAGCATACTGTCTTTTTATGCCATGTTTGTCACAGTAATCTATGAATTCTTCTGAGGTGAATTCACCACATTTGTCAGATCTTAAACACTTCAGTTTTAAGTCTATTTCTCTTTCTACGAGTTTTCTAAAAACTTTAAAGCGTTCAAAAGCTTCTGATTTATTCTTGAGAAAAGTAACCCATACCATACGAGAGTAGTCATCAACAAACAGCATGAAGTATTTCTCACCATTTGTGGATCTAGTCCTTGTAGGACCACATAAGTCAATATAAACAATTTGCAGAGGCTTAGTAGAAAAATGTTCCTTGGATTTAAAGCTTACCTTAGTTTGCTTTCCTTTTAGATACTCTTTACAAACAACTTTGTCAAGTTTTCTAAGAGGGGGCAAACCTCTTACATTTTGTTTTTTGCTAATTTTAACCATATTGTCAAAATTAATGTGGCCTTGTCTCTTGTGCCACAGCCAACTTTCTTCAATCTGACTCATTAAGCATATACCATGATTTTTCTCATGTCCAGAGGTCTCTAGTAAGTTGTAGACATTTCCTTTAGTCCTCCTTCTAGCAGCAACAACTTTACCTAACTATTTTTTGATTTCACATCCTTGTGAAGTGAACAGGACTTGATAGCCACTATCACATATTTGACTGACACTCAGAAGGTTGTGTTTTAATCCTTCTACATAATAAACATTTGAGATTGGAGTGTCTTCATTCAGCAACAGAGAACCTATTCCTCTGATTTGAATTTCAGAGTTGTCTCTGAACTTTACATATCCACCAACATAGTCTTCTAGATTTGTAAATTTTTCTTTGTCACCAGTCATGTGGTTTGAACAGCCACTATCTAGGACCCATAGGTCCTTCTTCTTAGAGTGAAAAGTAGTTTGAACAAGCATAGTTTGTTCAATGTTGTTAACTGATTTGGGTTTCCAAACTTTGATGGTTTTCAGCTGTTTATTTTGTTGATCAACATTGCATTGCTTTGCTGAATGACCCAAAGATTTGCAAGTAAAACATCTAATCTGTCTTGCAAAACCATGATTCTACCTAAAACCGAATCTAGGAGTTTTAGCATTCATGAGTTTGCAATAATTTACTTTGTGACCAAACTTATTGCAGAAGTAACAATACCCATAGAAGAGAAGGTAGGAGTTGTAAGCCATTTTGTTGCTCCTAGAGGGATGAATGTGATCCTTGACAAACTCAGAGTGTTTGTGTTCAGGCTTTTTGTTTCCAGCAAAAGTCTTGTTCTTCTCACTGTCATTTGAGCATTCACCTTTAACAAAGCCAATACCAGTTTTGTCTTTGTTTAATTTATGTTTACTAAGCATGTCATTCAGTTTAAGAGTGCTTTCATACTTTTCGATATTCTTTTTGAGATCTACAATCTCATGTTCATGTTTTTGAATTTCTTGATCTTTGGAACTTATGTCAATAGGAAGACAATCTTCAACTCTTTTGGATTCTTCAAGTTGAATTTTTAGAGAAATTATCTCAAGATTAATGAGCTGCTCTTGTGTGCTATCTTGAACAGCATTTTGTTCTTGAGCACGCAAATGTTTCTTAAGTTTTCTCAACTCTTTTAGAGCACATTTTAGTTCTCCTTCATAGTCCACTTCACCTTCTTCAGCATCATTGTTGTTTGTTTCATCTTGCTAAATGATTTCAGCCATGAAGAGATTTTCATCTTCTTCATCTAGAGAGTCATTAGATTCAGAGTCTGTTTTGTTTTTACTGAACAGACTTTTCTTCTTTTTAAAGTTAAATTTTTGTTTGGGTCTATAAACCTTTTTTTTGGCAAATTTCTCAGATTTCTCGTTATCACTGTTTGTATCACCATAGGGACACTTTGCAGCAAAGTGACCTATTTTACCACAGTTAAAGCATTTGAAGGGAAGTTTTCCCTTATACTTTCCTGAACATTTTTTGAGTTTCCTTACAAAATGGGATTCTTTAGAATCAAAAAATTTTGATTCAAAGAGCTCATCCCTTTCTTTCCTTTCAACATTAAATGTTGCTTCTTTTGTAGTGGGGTTGTTTTTACTAATCCTCATTTCATAGGTAGTCAACGTGCCTTGTAAACTGTCAAGGGTAAGCTGGGTAAAATGTTTCTTCTCTTATAGAGTAGCTTCCTTAGCCTCTAATTTTGTTGGCAAGGTTCTAATGACCTTGGTTACTACATAAAATTCCTTGACTTCTTCTCCTAGACCCTTGATTGCATTTACTATTTCATCAACTCTCAAAAAGTAGTCAGCTACTTTTTCATCATCCCTCATTTTCAGTTCTTCAAACTGGTGTTTTAGAGTGAGGACTTTAGACTATTTTACCTTTTCATTTCCTTGATAGATAGTTTCGAGTTTAGTCCAAATTTTACTAGTAGAACTACAGTGCATGACTTTGATGAAGACATCTTTAGTCAGAGCACATAGAAGAGCATGCTTTGCTCTTGCATTAGTTTCATATCTCTTCTTTTCATCAGCAGTAGTTGGTAAAGTAGCTGGTACAGTGTACCCAGTCAATACTATGCTCCAGACATCAAGATCTATAGAAGTTAAGTAAGTCTCCATTTTGATTTTCTAGAATACATAATCAGTTGCATCAAATAATGGAGCTCTAGTCATGGAAGTACCTTCATGAGCTTGAGATATTTTGAATAGAATCCAAATCTAGAATCAATCCTAGGTTGGAAAGACCTATCAAAGGTCCCTAGGCTTTGATACCAATTGTTGGAGAGAAAAATACACTGAGAGGGGGGGTGAATCAGTGTTTATAACTTCTTAAATATTTTAAACTGAAACTGAAAAGAGCCATACATATGTTCTCATTTTTCAATGATAGTGTCATTCATGTATTTGAATGTAATCATATAAACTGAAATGAGTAATGTAACATTGCATTTTAAAGCAGTAAAGAGCTGAAGCAAAAGAGTCACAGAGATACAAGATATGCCGAGTGGAAAACCCTCCTGGGGTAGAAAAACCACTCTAGAACCTGCTGCCTTTTTCAGGCTTTCATTTCAATAATTTATTTTGACAAAGCCTCAATGGCTGATTTATGAGCACCAACTCAAGGAGCACCAACCCCTCTATTTAAAGATACCAATCTCAAGGAGCACCAACCCCTTTCTAGATATTCAATAGAATAAACAATAGTACAGATGATCTCTCTGTTTCACTTGATTTCTGTCAAGTGCCTCTTGACAAACAAAACATAGAATTTTCAAGAGTCAGATGGACTCTTCAGAATTCCATGCATTATCTAATCTCAATGCAGCTTGAGGAAAATCCTATCAAAGTCACAATACAGTCTCATCAAACTGTTTTACAATAATACATCTTTTCTTTCTTTTCTCACTGTTTAATTTTTTTAATTTTTTAATTTTTATTTTTTTGATGAATTTTCCAGATATCTATATTAATATAAATAAAGTTACAAAATTCACAAAAAAGGGTTGGGTGGTAGGAAAGCACACCCTGAAAGTGACATGGGCCCAGCCCAGCAAAATTAACTAAAGTCACATGGGCCTAGCCCAGAAATAAAAAAATAGAATGAAATTTATGTAGCTAAGGTAGTGCCAGTAGATCTTGGGGGATCCTGGTCATCCAAATTTCTACCCCATACATCAGCAGGGTTATGAGTGACATTAGGAGGAGCACCCCAACCATCATCATTTTTATCTTCTTTTTCTTTATCCTCGCGCTGAGGCAAGATTGCAAGAGCAAGCTACGGAAAGCTTTTCCCAAAGGAGGTCCAACCAGAGCCAGAGTCAGGAGGAGCATCTGCAGGCCACCCAGAGCTGCCACCACTGTTCCTCGGTACACCACTAGAGTGTCAGCCCTGAACAGGTTATGGTAGAGGTGAACGAGTCTGTCGGGGAGGCCGAGAATCCCTCCGAAGAGGAGGCTAGGACCAAGCCCATGTGGAATCACTCCGCTTCTGGCCTCGAGAGGGCGACCGATGGTAGGAGAAGGAGGGTGATTCAGGAATCTGAGCCACAGTACAAGGGGCATTGCCTTAGTGGTCCAAGAGAACCTACAGGTGAGCCACTTCCAGTGCAACCTTGTTGGCTTGCACTTGAATCTGTAACATAACATTAGAGCATATAACAACTTTAGCATAAATAGAAACATTAATATCTATATGCGAATGAGCAAAAATACAAGCATTTCTGTCTTTCCAGATACTAAAAAGGATTTCCACTTTGAAAGTGTGCCAAATCTAGGTGAACTTAGCCAGGGTTTCAGGTAGGTCCCCCAGAAGAATGATATGCCACGAAAAGGGTTCAGGCCTGAAAGGCCGAAAGAAATCATGAATCCAAGTCCAGAACTGTTGAACTCTGGAACAAAACCAAAAAAGGTGCTTGAAGCTTTCAAGCTGCCCACAAAACAGGTAGCGAGGGTCAGAGACCCCCAAATGAACCAGCCGAGAACCCATAGGCAAGCCTTGGAAAAAAATACACCAAGCAAAGTGGGCCAACTTCGGGTTAACACTTGTAGACCAAATGGCATCAAACCTCCTATGCCAAGTAAAAATCATGGAGCCCAAAAAAAATCATGGAGCAACTTCTCAAGCCTGCTGTAGGCTACTTTAGAAGGAGCCCAACAGGAAGAATATTAGACATGGGTGGCAGCCAAAACTTTAGAGCACACCTGGAATTTTCCTGCCAGGGAGAAAGGCTTGGTAATCCAATAGGCTAGCTTCTGCTCAAGTCTAGAGAGCATGGCTTGCCAGAGCTCCCAGGGGGAAGCCTGGAAGGTGAACGGAATGCCCAAGAAGCGGAAGATTTCCCCTTAACCAATCCACTTCCAGTTATAGGGTTGAAGCCACGCAAGAGTGGGAAGCACAAATTGTCTATAGCACAACGTTTTGTGCCATTGAATTGTAGAACCAGATGCAAGACAAAAAGTGTCAAGGCATTCAAGGGCAGCAGTGATTGAACCTTCATCCTCTAAGAGAGTGAGGAAGGAGTCATCCGCAAAATGCCCATTGACAAGCTACTCTTGAGAATCTGGGAGTGTTGTTCCTTTAACACGTTGTTGGGAGATAGCATTGGCCAGGAGATATCCAAAACCCCCAGCTGCCAGAACATACAACATAGGGGCAAGAGGGCATCCCTGGTGAATAGAACGAAAGATTCCAAAAGCAGAGGACTGGCGGCCATTAATGGAGATGCAAGCCGAGGCATCAGAAAAAAGCATGCGAACGGACTGAAGAAAATTGGCTCCAAAACCCAATGCCTTTAACATCGCAAGAATGAAAGGCCATTCAATGCGGTCATATGCTTTAGCAAAATCGATTTTGATAAACACAGCTTTCTGGTTCGAACACCGAGCCCACTCCATGCCTTCCCAAATAGTAATAATGTTGTCAAGAATGAACCTGGATTTGATGAATCCAGTTTGCTCGGGACGCACAATCTGAGGTAGGAGGTGGCGGATTTTTAGAGCCAAGGCTTTGGAAATAATTTTATAAGAGACATTAAGAAGTGTGATGGGCCGCCAGTTACAAATATCCTCCAGATCTCCAGACTTAGGTATGAATTTAATATTGCCTTTATTTATTAAATTGCCTAAAGAATTGTTGTGAAAGGCTTCAAGATAAACATGATGTAAGTCACTCCTAATATAGTCCCAAAGTGCTTTATAGAATTCACAGGGGAAACCATTAATCCCAGGAGCCTTGTCATCGGCCATGGAGGAAACAACTTCCTTGAGATCATCAATTGTTAATAATTGATCACAAAAATTAATCTAGGTTGAAGAAATCCTATGTGGCACAATAGCAAGGCAGCTCTGAAGGGCTTGCTGGTGCACAGACATGGGGTCCTGAGCCATGAAAACTTGTTCATAGTAACGCACAAAAGCCTAGAGAATGTCAGGTAGCTCATAGAGCACTTGATTACTATCTTTGATGGCTTTAATGCGTGGGGAGGAGTGCCTAGCACAAAGAGCCAAAAAAATTCTTTGGAGGCACAGTCCCCAATTTTGAGCCAATGGAGCAGCGCCTTGATTTGAGGGCCCCTGGCAGAATAGCTATCAGCCACTTGCTTCTCGTGTCTTAAGTCCGCCACCCAGACTTGATGTGATGGAGAGAAAGGACAAGCCGCTAAGGCCACCATAGTAGCACGCAAGTCAATAGTGGTGGCCTCGTAAGAGCACCGACGGAATATAGCAAGCTGTCGCCCATAAATGTGCAAGAAGCGTGCAGTATGAATGATAGCATCATTCCACCAAGCAATCCAGTCTGTACTGCCAGACGGACGACACTCTAAATTCCACACTCGAAGAATGTGGGACATGGTGGGCTTGTGACAAAGTAGAGACGTGTTCAAAAAGAATTGCGTCTTACACATGCGAGGTTGCCAAGTTTCCCACTCAATCCAAAATTGAATGGGGAAGTGATCCGAAAGGGTCACATCCACAAGCGGCTTAAATGGCAAGGCAGAGCTTTTGAAAGAAAAAAAAGATTGTGCCGAGATCATGGCATGACCAAGGTGCTTAAAAACTCTGTCAGCACCAGCTCTGTAATTACACCAAGTGTGCTAGAGGGAATGAGAATGACGGTAACCCAAATTAGGATCAAAAAGCCCCAATTTATTGCGCATGTAAAACCACGCCTCCTTTTCGCCTATAGCCCAACGAAAAGGTACAGTGCCATTTTTATCATATGCCATTTCAATCATGTTGAAATCCCCATAGAGCAACCAGGTGGCAACTAGCAAAGAGTCTGTAAGCCATTGCCAAAGCATGCAACACTCCACAGCATCATTAGAGGCGTAAATATTAATAATCCCAAAGGAATGGTTCTCAATATTGAGAATTCAAACAGCCCAGTAGGAGGGATCCACCCCATGGTCAACCACATAAGGAAGCAATCGCGGGGCCAAAGAGTAACGGCTCCACCACGACCAGCCTCATGCAGGGTATAGAATATAGTGTTGGCTAGCCAAATAGAGTGACAAGCCGAAGCAAGCAAAAAACCTGAAATTTTAACTTCCTAGAGACAAAGCACTTCAATCTACAGAAAATTCATCAAAGTAATCCTAACAGAATACTTCCTTGAGAGGTCTGTGAGACCTCGAACATTCCATGAGAGAAAATTCATGGAAAGTCTTCCATGTTTGCAGAATCCCAGTCCTCTTCACACAGGGAAGAGAAGCTATTCTTCAAAAACTCTTGCGAAACTGAACCTATTTGAATAGAGGGAGAATACCTCCACTTTTCTGGCACATATTCACCTTCTTTTGGTGGAGGAGACTGGCTGCGAGAATGCCATTGGGTCTCCATAGCGATGGATAAGACCGGTTGAGCACATAAAACTGTAGTAGCCTGGGGCACGGCCTGCAGCCTGGGCTATAAAACAACAGAAGCCACTCCTGCAGGAGTGGCCTTTCCCTTCTCTGAAGGGTTTGAAACCTGCTGGGTCAGTTCCGGGGCTTTGGAAGCCAACCCAGAACCATGTGACTTATTTTTTCGATTGGCGACCATGGTCCACTTTGTGTCCGCCTTAGCCGAAGGCTCTATCTGACGAGGCTTTTCAGCACCCCATGGCTGAGAAACAGTATGGGGAACTAACAAAGGGCAGTCCCTAATCTTATGATCAGCTGATTGGCACCGGTAGCACATGTTGGGAAGGTTGAAATACGTGATTTTCTAGGAGTGGCAAATATCCTTGATTTGAAGTACAACAGTCTCTTTCAAATCCTTGGATAAATCAACTTCCACACAAACCCTCTTCTGAGGACAAGCTTGAAAGAACTTATCAGGTTCAATGCAAACAACCTTCCCCAAAGAGGAAGCAATATGGTGCAAGAAGGGCACACATGGCAAGGGCAACCCGGGAAACTCAATCCAGACCGGCACATGCATTTTGGTGTCCTCGGAGATAGCAAAATCTCGAGTCCAGGACTAGAAAACCAATAAGAAGGAACGGACATGCCAGGGTCCATGACCCAGAATAGCTTGGACATGATTTACTTCTGCAAACCGAAACAAGAAAAAACCCTTGGTCAGATTTTGGACCATATCAAGGTGGACCCCATGACGGACCCAGGCCTTGTTAACCCAATTTTTTAGCACACTTTCAGGGGGAGTCCTCCCAACAAAATAACCCACAAGGGTGTGTTTTTAAAGCCATTGGCATGCAGAATCAAAATCAGGTAAAGGTAAAACTACATCAGCAAGAGCATCAGAATGCTTACCTTGTGAAAGACTTTCGGAATAAGTTTTTGAGGGCGTTTGTTCGGTGGGGGAGCCATTAAACTGTGTTGTCGAACGCTAACACCAGCAAGAATTGTCAGGTTAGAGCCGGTTGAAGGCATAATAAACCCCTAAAACCACAGTAAATGCGGTCGTACTCAATGGAAGAACCAAAATCCTGCGTAATAAGTGCAGTATGATGCAGGAGGGGTCACTAATGACCTCAGAAAACTCAAAACCCTAGCAGAGCTCATGCACCACTATCGCTTCACTCAAAAATCATGTGAGTCACTATTTAATTTTCAATCTTTTCCCATACAAAAACTACAAATCTTACTACACACTGTGCTTTCCAATTTTCAGCATAACCCCCTGAATACCCTATCTGCTCTTCTTAAAAGAACTGCCTTTACTACCTTTTAGGTTTTATAGAGATGATTAAGCCCTAATCTCTCTATTTTCAAAAAGTTACAAATTACATCATAATTTCATGGACAGTTACAATAGTTTTACAATTTCCCATTTCAAAGAAAAATGCCCAAGGATGACATTCAGGTTGCATAATTACTGTCAAGCTACAGTTCCAAATATTACCGTGATCATAAGGGAAAGATCAAAAGGAATAAGGTCTTCTGGTAGGAATCCTTAAGCATGTACAGATTTAGAAGGCAGACCGAAACCTGTTCTGTCAAGCAGCCTGCACAACCAGTGCTTTAACCACACAACATCAAAGCATGCATGCAATTTTCAAAAATAATAGCCACTGAAAAGATTGCTACAAAATTAAGTAACTAAAAGAACAACGCTTTCATAACCAAAATCATGCATTTTAGATCTAATCATGAAAGGAATAGACATTTTCCATTTTTCTTTTTGCAAAGAAAAACATAATTCGAAATAACCTTGCTTGAGAAGTAATGGGTCTATACAACAAACTGAAAGAATAATACCTAAGAAAAAATAGAAACGCATTTCTCATGAGAGATTTACCAGGTCTGAGAGGAGATAGAGCAGCTCAATCTCTTTTCACATTCGAGCTTCCAATAGATGGCAAGAAACTGACAGGTGAAACGACCAATGTCATGGTCTTTCTATTTTCCAATACGCTGCCAAATATTAGTAGACTAGAAACTTGAATAGTGAAACGGCTGTGAAATAAACAGTTCAATGATGGCGGCCAGAATAGGGTTTCAAACCCTTTGAGCAACAATAATAATGTTTTGACCTAAACTTCCAAAACAACCACATCAAAAACCTTTGCAACGAAATGATAGACTTTAAAATTCACTTTCTTACCGCACAACCGTGGTCACCCTTTGAGCAAGCTATGGTATAGTGGTGACAAACATTTAACTATTACCACTTCCTTTATCGCCCAACTACGGTCACACTTCAGACTACCCGCGATACAGCCATATCTCCAAATTAACCGCCAGTCGTTTCCATCGCGATATCGCGGTTACACTTATGATAGTCTGTGGTATAGCGGTAACTGTCTTACATGCCGCCAATGGTTACCACCGCACTACCGCGATTACCTTCCTAACTACCTACGGTGTAGTGGTAGTAGTCTTTCTTGCTGCTAA
Organism: Sequoiadendron giganteum; assembly: GCA_007115665.2. Lineage (NCBI taxonomy): Eukaryota > Viridiplantae > Streptophyta > Pinopsida > Cupressales > Cupressaceae > Sequoiadendron > Sequoiadendron giganteum. The sequence goes on along the minus strand of CM021106.1, from coordinate 585,203,423 downwards.
CTGCTTCCACCGTGTTACCGTGGTTACCATCTTGACTCCTTGTGGTATGGCGGTAGCAGACCTATATGCCCGCTAACGGCATTCACCGCACTATCGCGGTCACTGGCATAACTGCTAGCAGTAGTGCGGTAAGCTTTATACCAACTATCAACATTTAAGCCATTTTTAATAACCATGATGAGAATCGATAGAAATATAAGGTGCACTTCAAAATAAAGTGCCAAATAATATTCAATAATAAATATCAAGGTCAAATTGCCACCTTAGAAAGTCATGAAAACTTAAGGACTTGTGTTGAGTAAAATAAACTTTTGTAAATATCAAGAGCATGTAACAAGAATTGTATCACTTGTAACCAGAATTGTATCACCTGAGCAAATGACCAGTAATCAGAATAGCTTATCAGTCACATGTAATTTGCACATGGAGTTAAGTGATCAGTGCCACCAGGATAATAAAATCAATGAAGTAATTGTGCCAATCAAAGTATGGATCAACTGAGAAGATAACCATCAAGATGCCAGATAACCACAAATTGGCATCAAGGACAAGAATAGCATAAGAGGGATTCAACAGTTCCTAAGGGCAGAAAACCAAAAAATAATAAATGAGTGTGGACTAATGTTTTATAAACTATGTTGTCAAAATTGTATTTTATTTAAATTATTGTATAAAAAAGGTAGTCTATAAAATAATGTTCTATTACTCAGTTGATGTATATATGTTCATATACTTAATATTTTTTATTTTTAAGCCATATTTGATTATATTTCTTTGAAATTGATACATTTATGATTTATCCAATTATTGCCAAACATTAAATAATGCTCGATTTTGTTGATAGGTAGAAGATGTTGATGAAACACATACTAATACCCATAATGCAACTGGTTTATTAATATTTAGACGAGATGATCCAAACCATACCAAGGTGAAAAGAGAAAGTTTGAAGAGATTACTACCACCTGAGAAATTTGAAGAGCTGATGAGATCTGCATACACTGATGAGATGCCACCGAACCTTAATAATGTTGATCATGATAGTGAAAATGTAGTGCATGAAGAAGGATTGAATGAAATTCTTGTAGGTTTCTTTGGGAATGGAAATAATGATGACAATAATGATCATATGGCTGACAGTAATGATGATAGTAGGTGTAATTACCACCAACATAATGTTGATTATAACAAGCTGAAAGACTCCATCAAGCAAGCAGCGAAGACACCCATGCTCAAATCAGGTGCAAGTAGAACCTCACAACTGGCATGCACATTAATATTATTAGAAATAAAGTCACTATTTGGTTGTTCAGACAAAGGATTCACTACCCTACTGAAGTGAGTTGAAATATATTTTTTACTTTCCATTGTCAATTGGTGTACACAATTTGTAAAAATTCATCGACTTCATTTATATTTATTTAAGGGGATTTTAAAACCATACATTATATAAAAACAGTCCTATTATAGATTGGAATATCAAACATGTTCTTCATAAGTCAAACATTCAATTGATTCAATCTTTGGCAATCTTACAAGGCACTAAAAACTAAAATATTCCCTGAAGAGAATGTGTTTCCATCAACTTGTAGAGAGGCATGTCTTTTGTTGGTTGAGTTGGGGATTGAATATAATAAAATTAATTCATGTTAAAATGATTTCATTTTATATAGAGATGAATATCAGAACAAGGTAGAATGCCCTATATGCAAAGAGAAGAGATATCGTGCAGATGTACAAGGTCCTGCAGTTCCAAAGGAGGTTTTATGTCACATGCCAATTATACCTAGACTTCAATGAATGTTTCATTGTTATTCACTTGCACAATTGATGGACTTGCATGCAAAGAACACGAGTAAAGATGGATTCATGTGAATTCTAGCCGACTCCAAAGCAATGAAACACATAGAGGAAAAATGGTCAATAAAATTCAAAGATGAACCCCATAGTATCAGGTTTGGTCTTGCAATTGATGGAGTGTGCCCATTCTCTTTCTTGAGCTCAAATTATAGTGTTTGGCCAATCGGATTGATATTATACAATATTCCCCCATGGATGAGTGTTAGAAAGGAGCACCTTATGCTGACACTCATTGTTCCAGGAAAACATCAAGTTAAAAACATGGATGTTTATCGTGCGCCTTTTATTGATGAGATGCAACTGTTATGGAATGGCATAAGAATGTATGACATATCACATCCTCCATCAAATAGGTCCTTCATGTTGTATGGTGTGCTATGTTGGACTATTCATGATTTCCTAGGACTTGGTGTTTGTTCTAGTAAGATAAAATATTTACATATTTACACTCATAATTTATTTTCATCCCAACTTTCATACTTAGTTTTATACTATTTTTTTGATGTTATTAACATTACTTGTTGAATTACAAGGCTTCAAACAAAGGGGATATTTTCATGTCCAAGATGTGCAAAAAAAATTGAAGGGAAATATTCTAAAGATCTACATAAATTTATTTACGCAAACAATAGGGTTTTTCTACCACTAGATCATAGGTTTAGAAATTGCCTGAAGAATCAATTTGATGGAAAAGTTGAAAATGGAGGCCCTCCCATGATTATGGGTCCAGGTGGTTGGCTAAAGAAGTATGAAGATGCTGAATTGAAAGATTGGGAGGATTTTTTGATCAGGGTGATTCAATTCAAGAACTAGAACAAGTTCTAGTCAATATGCCAAAAGGAATGAAAAGGAAATCCATATTTTATAAGCTCCTTTACTAGAAGGATCTATTGATATCTCACTTATTACATCCTATGCACATCTTCAAAAATGTCCCAAATTCTATATTTTGACATATATTAGGTAAAGAGAAGGACACCTTGTCTTAGAGGAGAGATATTGCTCTTTCACGTACCAAAATTGACAGAAGATATTTGTGGCCAAACAGGGAAAATGAAACATATGCATAAGCTTCGTGGATTTTGAAAAAAATAGAGCTAGACCAACTAAAAAATGTCATTCATTCAATAAGGACACCTACTAGTTATGGGTCATCATTGGCTAAAGCTTTTACAGTTGATGGACATATCACAGTATTTAAAGCACATGATTTTCATAGTTTTATGAAGGTATTATATATCATCATTTAACATTTACTAGTAACATTGATTAAGTACTAAATATATTTTGATATTTCGTTGTGTGAGAAAAAATTACTAATGACCTTTTCATAAATGTGTTTGATAGCATATCATGTCATTGGCAATTAAGGGGGATTCATGTCTTACAATTGAATTAAGGAATGCCATAAGTCGATTGTCAGCATTTACAAGGTATGTGGTTATATGAAATGTTCATGTGTGAGAGACATAGAGATATTATATTGCATTTTTATTTTTTACTAAAGGTTCATACTAATTTATTATTCTTATATTATGTGGTTGACCTCCAAGGAGATCCACGAATCTGAAGTGCCAAAGTGGAAGAAGGAAATTGCATAAATTGTATGTGGATTTGAGAAGGAGCTCCTTACAAGTTTCATAGATCTAAAAGTCCATTTACTTATAAACCCAGTCGATGACATTGAATTGGTGGGTGTTGTATCAATGAGGTGGATGTTTTTCTTTGAGAGGTATATGAAAACTCTTAAAAGATATGTCTGACAAAAGGCACATCCAGAGGGTTGCATGGTTGAAGGGTATGTATTGAATGAAGCATTTTTCTTCCTGTGTGAATTCCTTGGTAAGGATTTTAAAGATGGGCCATGCATCTGGGATGAAGAACGGGCATAAGATATTATTGATAGAGAAAAACCACAATCTAGTGGTGTTGAACTACAAATTAGTAAGTAAATTCACGATCAGTGTGGTTGTTTTTCTTGCAATCATTAATTTACTCTGTAATTTATTTGTCAAATTAACATGACATTTGGATTTTGAAATAAACATGTTGACATGTAATAGGTGTAGACGAAATTTCTATACTCAACAAGTTCATTCTGTACCACAAGGACTTTATGAACAAATGGATTGATCTACATGATAAAAAGATCTAGAAGAAGTGTTAGAAGCAAGGAGATAGTTTAAGAGATCGAACCCAAGGAATACTCCACTTCCCATTGATCTTCTTGCTGAATGCAGATAATATTGCACACTAGAATGGGTTATTGAACAAATTCAAAATCAAATAGAAGATGCGGGTATAGATTTAGAAATAACAGAAGATGAAATCAACACGTCTAGAGGATGTGAAAGAAAGGTATAGTTGGAATTTTACAAATGTTGTTTCCTTACAATTTTGACACTATTAACTATTTTAATATTCATAATTATATTTTTTTTCACTGAAATAAATGGTCTTTCACAGGTGAGGAAATATCCAACAATTTGGGCATATGGTCAAGATTATCGTGTAGAAAGTGTAGATGTAAAGAGACGATTCTTCAATTTGTGGCATCATGGTTGACTTCAAGAAATCCAATTGATGAAGCTCAAAAGATAAGAATATAATTGAATGGAATCTACAATATGTTGGAAAAATACAAGAAATTATTGAGTTGGATTACCACTCTTTTAAATGTTGTATTTTTAAGTGTAGATGGTATGAAGCATTTGAGAGGACAAGAAGACATGATTCCCATAGTGGAATTTTTTCTATAGATTCCTCATGCTTCCTACCGAGGGATAAGGAGCCTTATGTTCTACTAATTCATTGTGAGTAGGTATTTTTGTAACTCAAACAAGAAGTGATAGTGATCATTTATATATTAATTCATAGTTTACTGTGAATATAAACATGTGTTTATTAATCAGTAAAATTGTTATAACATACTTCTAATATATGTATTTCGTTCATTTGTAAATATTTTTCTATGAAGACATTTTGGACCTGAAATGGATGTTTGTCATACATCATGATCCAAGATTAAGGCATGTATTTGATGATGCATTAGCGAATACTAAGCAAAACAATGATGGCCAAAGAAATGAGAGAGAAGGATTAGAGAACATCAAAGAAATTGACATCCATGATGATGTTGAAGATGGTTATGTTCAGGCACAAGAAGACAAAAATCCAGAGTTAGATGATGTTATGGAAGAAAACAATATGGATGGTATAGAAAATGATGATCCAAATACATCTAGTAACAATATAGATGGTCTACAATCAAATTTCAATGATGATGAAGATGATTCAAATCAATATGAGGATGATGATAATATTAATTACTTGAAAGAACATACAAACATTGGCAATGATACACTGGATGACATTGTAGTAGACAATAATGTTAATGACCAAGACTTCTAAATTTTTAGAATTATTTGTAATCCATGTTTAAAAAAGGATGATTCTTATGGCCTAAACTTTGAAATTATTCAGTAATATTATTTGTGTCAATACAAATTACCTATTGCAATATCCTTAAATTGTTCAATCTTTGGTATGAATTGTTGGCAGAAAAATTAGGATTACTTGGATGCTTCTTTCATTCATTTTGTATCAACATATGTTTGTGAAGACGCAAAATTTAATAAAATATTAATGAATGTAACTCACAATTATTTAAATAAGCAACTTTGTTAACTTTATTATTTTTAAATAGTTTCCATTTTTATGTTGAAAATGTAACAAGGCAAAATAAGCTCAAATTTTTTTTTTAAAAAGCATCTCTACCAACATCCACAATAAATACTTTCGTGTATCAGTGCATTCATTCACATAAGCGCAGTATTGAGGCTCAATAACTGATATTCATTCAAATATAAGATAAAATAAGTATGCAAAACATAAGAAAAATACAAAATGATGACACGGTAATGGCGAATCTCTGATAATAAGATGTTCTCCATTATATTGCTTTAATTGATATTATAGTGCTCTTCTTTAATAATCCCAGTGTTATCCCCTCAAGTTATTATGGAAGTATGAAAGGAATTTTAATTCTTAAGTTGATGGAAACTAATCAAAATAATTTCTCTAAAAGGAATTTTAATCCTTAGTAGGAGCCAATTAAAGTAAATTATTTGAAAGGAACTTAATTCACACCTAACCAAAAACCAATCAAATCATCCACACAATAACAACAAATGTGCCCTGATAAATCTTACAGACTTAAATAACTTGAAAAGATCACTTTGGAGACAACAAAGCAATAAATAAGCATGAAAAATTGACACAACAATTGAACACTAAAAATGGATTATGAATTATAATCATTCATCTCCATTATATTTCCTTTTAAATAATATGCATTATAACAAATAGTTATGATGTTTGATGACAAATAGTTAATTAACATAAATGAAAACATAACACTTCAGCACATGAATGCATTGATCCTTTAATCTTCCAGCAGGTGCACGTGACCACTTAATATTTGTTTAAGGCTCCTACTCCATTATAATGCACCACCTATAGAGTGTATCTTCCTTATGATGCTGGTTGGTCTTTAAGCTCCAATGGTTGCCCCTATGTATTTGTTGCATCTCTGGGTTGGTTGATGAACAAGTTGATGGTGGAGAGATGATGACTTTATTCCTCCCCAGCATAAGTTTCCACATTGGAAATTGCACCCTTCATATCATATTCCACATACATCATCTTTTCAAGTTGTTTATGTGTATTTTGTAACACCATCTCTTCGTCGTTTATTTCTTGCAATGCAGTATGTAGATACATGGTGAGCTCATCCTTCCAATAATCTTTCTCCCTAGGATTTCCAAGGCTATCATGGACTATAGGATGCAAATTGAAATAGTCAAGGTCCTCTTTGAGCCTATTGTCATACTTGTTGTGTGATTCCACCAGCTTATTGTATGTTTGCAATGTCTAACCTTTCATGGATTTCTCATTTTGGAGCTCCTCCCTTTTGTCAATCATCCATATTTGCAATATTTCATTCTCCACAAGTGTTGAGTGTGTTTCTTTAAACAATTTCCAATATTCGTCAACATGATCCATCATCCTATTGAATCTTTCTTTGATTATCTCAAACACAACATTATATTTAGTGGTTTTTATTCTTGTTTCTAGCTCCTTGCATTTCTCTTGAGACTTTTGATGACAGTGTTTCCAGTAAGCTATATTTTCTAATGCATCTAATATTATTTTGTCACTTTATAACCATGGGGAATATAATTATGATCTGGAAGAGGAGGATGTTTTATCTCTATGACTAGCCACCTCCTTCCTTAATTTATCATTTTCTTTTACCAGTTTTTTAATATGTGCCTTAGTGAATTTTGCAACATTTATGTTTAGCTCATTTGTTTCAATGGGGTTAGTGTCTCGTACCCTGTGGACCAAAATATTTCCAAACACTTGGTTTGGATTACTGATGAGAGAAGGACTTTTATCTTGAGGATACAATGCCCAAATTAGCAGGGTGGCTTCATCTGCATTGTACCCTGATCCTAAGTACATTTTATCACTTGCCTCTTCTATTAGATGCATTGTTTTCTCTCATCCTTTCCTAAAATTGTTGAACACTATTGTAGAGTTGATATCCCATCCTAGTTAAGAGTAGTACCCTAGCCTCTTGAAGTAATTATTTTCCCCTTTCGGAGGTGATAGATTCTAACTCTTTGTCTATTTCTTTTCTCAACTCCTTTAAGGAATTTTCCTCCTGCTCAGGAGTGATATCCTTCATCCTTTGTCTTAGCATTCTACCTTTATGCTCATAAAAAAATGATTTAAATTCAAAATTCTTGACAAAATCACTGTCAAAAATAAATTCTTGTGTGGCCTTGACTCTCACGTCATCAGAGAGTTTATCTGATGCTTCAAATTTGACAATGTTTAATTCTAGAGGTGGCTCATATTGTGTAACTATAGGGGAAATTTTTTTTTGGCCTCATCATCCTCCTCATCACTCTCTTCTTCATCTTCTTCACTCATGGTTGTACCTATAGAGAATTTCATTTCTGGAGTGGGATGTGAGGGTATGTAATCAAGAGGCTCTATATCCTCAGCCTACATTCTTGAATAAGTTGTCTAAGGTGCTTCAAAGAAATTTGAGGTTACATCTTTTATTATCTCATCCACATGAGTGATGAGTTGCTCAATTCTTTCCAGAGGATCATGTACTTCATTAAATGCCCTTGAATAGGATGGGACATTTCCTTTCTTCCAGGTATCAGCAAGAACAACTTTGTTAGATGCAGTCATCATGTCATTTGTTGAGGCATCATCATAATTTATTATTACATCATCAATAGAGAATTGGTGTTCATACCCTGATATTCCTTGTGACATTTTTTCCTTGTGAATAAAACCATTTGTATCAAAATTCTTTCTTTCATTACCTAATGGTAAATTGTATTTTTCCAATTTTGTATCAATTTCTTCATACCCTTCACTGGTGACTACTGTAAAATCTTCAAAGCACAAAGTGCTAGGCATGATAGACTACTTACTCTATTTCTTAAGATGTTTTGCATCAAATTTTGCCAATTGTCTCACAATTTCCAAATAGGCTATTATGTCTGGAACTATTTTTGGCAATAGATTTGGGGCTCCTTCAAACCCATAGACTCTAATCATAGTGCAATTAGGAAATGCATACTAATCCCCCCATTTATGATTTACCTTTTTCCTGGGGTCCTTTTCCTTTGGTCTCAATATTTTTTGTATTTCAGGGGACAGGTTATAATTACATAGATGTCCCAACAATTTCAACAATGGCTTGACAAAATATTCCTCAAAGTACAGATAGTTCGATCTACCATATCTGCTATCCCATATGGAATTCCACATTTGTATAGGTTTATAATTCCTACTTTCATCTACATCTCTTATCCTTAATTCTTCTCCCCAAAACCTTCTAACTTGTCCTTCATGTAGAATAAAATGCATATAAAAAGAGTAATGTTTGAAATCATGAATGCTCACTATTGCTTTTGATCCTTCTCATCCCCTGGTTTAGAGCATTGGCTAAATAATCGGCATAGTAAAATGGTTTGGCATCTTTACTTTGTATGTCTGCAGCCAGGACCATTAGGGAAATTGACATGAGGGGTGGGACCTCTACTCCTAACAATTGTCCAGCTGAATAATATATATATTAAAAATATTCTTTAAATAAATCCTCATGAAATGGAGGGTTATCATTACTAGAAAATCTTATGAGCTGGCTACCTTCATCCCCAGGCCTGTGTAGTGGTAGCTTCCATCTTTTATAGCTCATGTCCATGTCATGGTACTCTATTAGAAGGTCTTTGATTGTAAATGGTAAATTTAGAGAGCATTCCAATTGAAAAACATTAGATATGAGATTTTTGGAGATAATGAGAATGTCATACCCATCGTGTGATTGAATAGCTCTTCTTTTAGGGTCATATTTGTTGGCTAGAGCTTTAACCAACTCTGTATTAACAAACACATTGGGTACCACTAATCTTCCTAGGTTCAATCTCCATGGGTTACAAATAGGTTGAAACCTATATTGTTTCCTATAATGGTATACAAATAGCTCATATCCCCATTGTGGTGTCCACGGGTCTCCTAAACCTTTGTGCTTGTCCCATAACTTATCCATGGAAGAATTCTTCAGTGCACTCCTTTTAGATCTCAGCCCTGACCCCAGGCATTGCTCAATTAAGTCTTGGTTTAGAAGTCTTTTCTCTTTTTTTTGTTTCTTATTTTTCAGAATTTATGAGCTTTCTTCCATTGTTCAATTTTCTTATGTCTTTATAGAAGCAACTTCTTAGTCAGTTTTTGTATACTTACTTGGATTTTCTTTCACTGGTTCTGAGTTGTGTAGTAATGGTAAATTCCCAACCTCCTTTACTTAGCTCCCGCATCTGGTGAATCCTTTTCAAGTCTTAATAAAAATATGTGATCAAATTGAGGTATAATTCACTCAACTCTAGCTCATAAATTCTCCACTTGCTATCAATCTTGTCATCAGGTATATCATTTATTTTGAATATCTCAACAATATAAATTTGAGACATCACATCAGTCAAAAACAATCATCATCATTGCATCGATGAGACCATGATTTTATTTTCACCGATAACCACCATCTTCATTGATGAACTCCTTCCTTTCAAGGTATCGGTAGGACACCAAATAATGTCTCCCCGATGTGCCCTAGTTCCTCTGATATCCTTCCTTAACATGTACTTGATGGTTCATGGTCTTATCAGGTCATTAGGGAGACTCTTGTTTTCCTTCCACCGATAAGTGTCACTTCCTCTGATGCCTTCAGCCTTTTATCATTGCATCAAGGGAACCAACCTTTATGTTGTCCTGATAACCTTTTGTTCCCTCGATATAATTTCACCGCATGTTGAACTTCGTTACTATGTAATGTATCACTCCATCGGTGGGATGTTGTGTTCCCTTCCGCCAATATGTTCTAGTGTTGTTGATGTTATTTATTTAATATGTTCTAATCCCTAAGATATACACATAGGATCAATCAATCATGAATTCAGCCAAAAAATAGGGTGCTACACTCAATGCTAGACTAGGAACTAAAGTATGCTCCAAAGTAGGCATATAATTAGGCATTAAATTAGGTGCTATTATTGGTGCTACACTCAAGAGTTAAACTCGATGAAAACTTGATGCTACAATTAGTGTTAGACTCAGTGCTAAATTTGGCATTGAACTTGGCCTTGAACTCGGCGTTAAACATGGCATAAAATTCAACACTACTTTGCGCCAAATTTAGCACCTGCTTTTTCTAGCCGGTGCAATAAACGCCAAAAATAGCACCGACCCAAAAAATAGCATCGACTTTTTTAGAAATTTCGAGAAAAATACATTGAAATAGTGGGTGGAAGCAAAAAAGGGAGCTAATCACAAGGATTTGTTGTAGTGAACTCATATAAAACATTATTTTCCCATCTCCCCCCTTTTAATTTTTCCACCAAACCTTATCAAAACTTGGACTTAGATCAAATTTCCATCAACCTTCATAGACCACTCCAATAGCAAAAAAATCATTTTCAACCATCTTTCCCTCATTTTCTAAATTATAACTATAGACAAATCTTTGATCTTCCATCCATATTTGATCATCCAAACTACACCTCCATTTATAACCAAATCAAAATTGGTATCTAAGAGAATCAAATTTGTCCCAAATTCAAGTATAGATCCCTTTAATCCTTTTTTTCATTCCTAGCTTGCCTATCTCAATTATTTTGTTAAGTTGGCCCTTTATCAAACTTGGATAAATTATCTTAGGTCCTTGGAAAATCCTAAGTTAGTAAACTCCAAAATCCTCATCCATTTTTCTTAGGAACTTTCTCATCTTAATTAAAAAAGATAAAATCCCAATCATCCCTAACCACATAAGGATCGAGATTTTTTTTTTACAAGTTTGATTCTTATCCTTTGTCACCTCTTAATATTTCACAAAAATCAAAGTCCAACCCAAAGTTAAAATCTTTAAAACCAAATTAAATTTATCATCCTAAATATACATCCAATATTTTAACAAATTCATCCTAATCATCCAATCCTTTAATCATATACATATAAATTCCAAATCACCCTACATCATCCTAAACCCAAACACTCAATCACATAATACCTTAATATATAAATTTCCTTCATCCCGCACATCAAATCTACCTTCATCATAAAAATAAATCCAACTAGTTTTACATTTTCATGCCACTTACTAGGTCTCAAACTAATAATATAATGGATTCAAACAACCAAGTTTGGGGAATGTCCCAAATAGAAGACATCACAAATCAACCTCCATCACCCAACCTAAAAAATGAAGAATAATATCTTTTAGTAAAACTTAAACACTCACCAAGGTTACAAAATATTTTACAAGACCCATAGAACCAAGAAATTATGGAAAGGGTCATTAAAATTGATAAAGACCAACTCTTGCTACAGTTAATCCAATAAAGGGGAAAAACTTCCACAAGACTTTGATCGATTGTGACCTAGGAAATAAGATATCCCATCCACAATAACCACAACATACTAACCCTTTACAAAACTTATGGGGATCACAACCTTTACACTCATCCATCAACCCCAACATCCTAAACCTTCCACATGTCATCCAAGTATCTCAACCCATTCCACAAAAAATCATACCCAACCAATCTACACAACTTAGGATCAACATACCATCAAGCATAGTTTAACCTAGTACACATACAACCATACCATCAACACCTTTAAACCAAGAAAAAAACTTTATTTCACTACATTACCACATACCCACGACACTCTTCAATATTACACATACATCTACCCCTTTCAACACAACATACCTTGGAAACACATCAAACCACACATCCTATCGATACGTGAATTCATTATCCTCACATTAAAATACTCACCACTTAACATATATACATACTTCACATTACTGACAAGATCTACCCCTTAATCAACAACACCACCATCTATAAAACTCCACGCATTAATTTCCACCACATAATCATATAAAAAACACATCAAAACCATCCCTAATATGAATATTTCATAAGAACTAAAACAAATGAGGAGTATGATTCAAGGACTCCAAATGGGACATCAAAATAAACCTTATAAAATTGAATATATGTGTGCCTATCCATTTGATACATCCATCACAATGGTCCCTTTCTCACAAAGTTTTTAAATTCTTAAATTTGAAAAATACAAGGTAAAATGAGACCCTATGGATTATATCAAAGAATTATATGTAGCATGCCAAGAAGTCTCATATAGTAGCATATATTTTATGAGATTATTTCTTATAATATTAGGAGGACAAGCTTTGTAATTGTTTATACACCTTCCACATGGCTCCATATTCACATTTGAGTACTTAGCTAAAAAAATTGTTGCACATGAAATCACCATGTTAGACTTGTACAACCATCAACAAAAGAGTGGAGAAATATTTTCTTCCTTCTTACAATGATGGAGACATCTTGCTATTATGTTTCCTTTGGTTTT